>ML681996.1:33341414-33446344 GCA_007922195.1 Podocnemis expansa
CCCCCCCCCCCACGGCTCCTGCCCGCACGGGGGGGGGCAGAGGAAGCCCGCGGGTGGGGCGCCCCGGGTGTGGGGGGCACCCCCAGCCGGCTTCCCCCCCTTCCCCTTGCCGGGGGTAGGGGGGTGAAGGGGGCTAATGCTCCCCTCCCCCCCTGCTCCCAGCAAGGGGAAGTGGGGGGAAGCTGGCTGGGGCTCCCTCCGACCCCCTGCACCCCACTCAGCACCCCGGCCAGGGTGCTGATCCCTGGCCAGGGTGCTGAGAGGGAGGTGGGACCTTCCCCCCAGGGTGCATAGCACCCTGGGGGGAATGTCCTTGTTATTTCGAAAAAATCTTTGTTTTGAAATAACATGTCCAAACGGCTTATTTTGAAACAACTGGTTTTGAAATAACCCTCCTTTTGAAATCAAAGTGGGTTTAAGCTGTTTCGAAAGGAGGGCTCTTGTTTCGAAACGAGGCGCTCCCTCCTTTCAAAACAAGAAAACGTCATTTGGACATAGGGACTTTTATTTTGAAACAACCAGTGTTGTTTCGAAATAAAAGCCCTGTGTGGACATACCCTATATGAATGTTTTGTTTCCAAACATCTGTTAAGTGACACAAATTGAATGTTTGGTGAAAGACTGCTGGATACCACTTAAAAGTATCCTCTTTCTGACACTGCAGGCAAAAAGAATACTGCAATATCCATGGCTGGGATAAGTGCTGTACAGCTGGTTAGATTTTTTGAATTCTAGGTGGCATTTATGCCTGCCACTATTATGAGAAGAGAGCAGAAACCTGAGTGGCTTGCTACATGTTCATTTACAAATGTTAAAGATGCCAAAAATGTCTTCGGTCACCCAAAAAATATTAAGTGCCATCAGAATGCTACACAGAAGGCCAATGACTTCCTTAAAGTAGTTCAATGGATTAAGAATATTGGTGTTTGAAATTTTACTGAAAGCCACAGACAAAAGACAGACATGTTGAATTGAGAACATCTTTTCAGATCTTGAAGACAATTGAGTTTTGCAAATGTCAAGAATAGCCTTTTAGAGGACATCTTGATTTCAGATCATTTCAACTAGGACAGCTGAAGCCCCTTTCACATATTTTGCATGGGTCACATTCCATTCCCCAAAGCAAGGTTAAGAGGCTTGCCCTGATTAATGCAATGCACAGCAATGAGCCTTGTAGGACAATGCACATAAACAAGACATATAATTCAACCCTATGTTTTATATTACATTTGACTTGTGATAAAAGCCAGGACAAGCTGGGCATTGGGAAATCGGAAGAGCATGTAGGGGTATTGCCCCCCAAAACTTCATCTTTCCACTCTCGGCTTGCCAAAATTGTATTTAAAAAAATGGGACAGACCTCAGGTGTCTGGACAGACAGGGAGAGCCCTTTGTTTGCTGGGTTTCTCCTAGTTTCTGCCCAGATCCCTAGTGCTCAGGAGGTTCCCCATGAGAGTTATAGGCTCATCCCAAAAGAGAAGTCAGTGCCCAGCCTCTGCCTTACTCACATGTTGGTGATGTTCTGGCTTGGCACTCCTCCCCAGGATAGGGAAGGACATGATGCCCACCATGGACTCACTGCACAGGATGTGCACAGCACTGCAAGTGCAGGGTGCAGAGGAGGTGAGCAAAACTGTCCAGGAGCCCAGCAACAGACAGCAGAAGCAACGGCCTGCCACTTCCTATCCGCCAGGACACGATGCTGTCCCAGACGATCCAGCACAATCCACTACTCCAACAGCCTCTTCCCATGGCTGTGCTAGCATTTGTGGAGTCTCCCAAGTGCTTCAAAGTAAGTGGGACTCAGGCATCCTGAGGCAGCACGGACCCTATCTGGGCTCGTGTGGGTGCACTGGATCAGGCAGGAGTGACTCCTGCACTCCCTACTGCCTCAGAAGCAGGTGCTGTGGAGCAGGAGGAGAGAGAGACTCCTGGCCCTTCAGTGCAGCTCCTGGACACAAAACTCCCTCCTCTTGCTTTGCACCGAGAAAGCAGATGTGGCCATGATGAAGAGCTGAGTAACGGTGGGCCAGTACATGTGCATCTTTCAACTCCTTTCCCAACCATGGAGTTGGTGGAAAAAGTTACACGCTCTAGGGAAGCCTATTTTGGGAATGAGAAGAAACAATTACTTATTATTTGCTTGTCATCCCTAAAATATTGCTGTCAAGTGTGTGTCACTTTGTCCACTAAGCATACTTTTGTATAGAGTTCTTATATTAGCTGTAATGTTAGTCTTCATTGTTGAAAATGTTAGTTCTGACACCAAAGACAGATTTCAATCTCATGTCAGCTGCCATGTTTGTTTTGATTTTAACCCTACTAGACTCACTCTGAATTGGCTCATGAATATCCGTGATACAAAGGTAAGAGTGGCCTATGATAGACAAAGCATTGTATATACTTTACGAGTGCCACATGGGTCAATGTGTTTTTCAGATCTTACAGATCTCAAAAGTTACAGTAGTGAATTACCAATTTGACTCAAAAATGAACAAATATTTGAAGAAAAAAAGATTTTGGTGGTTCTACATAACCCTGCAGTAATGAAGCTAAATATAAAACTAAGAAAGTGGAACTGGTGAACTCACAGTTTCCTGAGAGCTATCTGAAATATAGATTTTGTTTACAGGGGAACAATTTTGCCATAATGCCACATGAGTGGGAAGAAACTCACATCATGCCAGAGTGCCAAATAAGTTTACCAGCAAATATTTATCCTTTGCCAAGAAGGACATAATTTTTTAAAGCATTTTATGAATCAGAATGAAAAGTGCAATGGACAATGATACTGTGTAACTGTTTCTGACAAAGCACTGGAAACAAGCCACATACAGTTACAGAGACATTAATTTTACCATCATGGAAAGAAATCATGAGTAATGTCAGGTACACCTGCAATCTAGGCAATTGAAAAGGTTTCCCTTTCAGATAACAAGTCATCACACTGATGACGTCAGATGATATTGAGATTGTGCTCTGAGAAACATTAAAATCAAAAAGAAAATTTGCATTGCAGCTTGACAAATCAACAGATATCAGAGGCCATGCTCATTTTTTTGTTACCTGAAGGTACGTTGGTGGAGGTAGTTTAATAGAAATGTTTTGTTTTGCAAATGTCAGGTCACATGACTGGAGAGGAAATATTCAGTGCGACAACAGCCTACCTTGAGGAAACAGAACTTCACTGGAAAAATTGTACCTGCATTTGCAATGATGAGGCAGCCTCTATGACTGGCAAAGTGAAAGACTTTGTAAGCAAGGTCAGGGAACAAAACTCTGACATGTGGTGACTCACTGTTTCATGTACCATAAAGCTCTTGTTACCAACACACTGCCAAGAGAACTGTCTTTAGCATTAGGTGAAGCTGTAAACCAAGTGAACTTTATAAAATCACAGCTCTTAAAATCACTCCTCTCTGCACTTTGTAAGGAAATAAGAGCAGAGCATTGGAGTTTACTTTTGCTCACTGAAATACACAGGCTTTCCTATGGAAAAATTCTCTCATGCTAGTAGGAGCTGAGAGAGGAGATCAAAATGTTCCTAAATTTGAAGAAATCAATGTACACTGACTTGATCACTAATGTGGCATGGTGCACACGGCTTGCCTGCCTAGGTGATATATTCTGCCATCTCAAAGAACTGTACAGGAAAATGCAAGTTAGAAATGAGCATCTTCTCTCTAGCACAGATAAACTGCATGAGTTTAGGTCTAAGTTAACCCTCAGGCATGAAAAAGTAACAAAAGGAATAGCAGAAATGTTCCCCTTAACAAATGCAGCAGATCCTGCTGGCAGTATTATAGTCAACATCATTTCTGAGCATTTTGAAAGTCTGGAAGAGAAATTCAGTTCATATTTTCTTTCAACTAGTCTAGAAGACTGGATCCTTGGGTTCCTCTGCAATGCAAAGTGCTAAGATTATTACAAGGTGGGCTTGCTGAATTGCTGCACTTTCAAAAGAAATTTGGTGATCGAAGGTGGGAGATGAACAACCTGTAATCTCTCACCATGCTACTGCCATTCTGTTGCCCTTTCCAACAACATACTTAAGCCAGTTAAGTTTGTCAGGAATGACTTATATCAAGAACAAAGAGAGAAACTGAGGTCAGGGGCACAATAACTTAGAGTGGCGCTGTCAACATTTCCTCCCAGGATTAAATGACTTTGTGCATCACAAGCTTAGATGCCTCATTAAAAGGGTTTTTATTACTATTTTTATATAATTTGTGATCATTCATCACAGACTATGAATCACAGCCTGCAGCGCTGCTCTATTAATCGAATACCATGCAGCATTTCAGAGTGCCATTTCATGTCAGAGCGCTAGGCTTGGATTTCCACCTTGGACTTCGGCATTTGATGTCACTCACGTCCAGAGCCATACATGTGCTTTTGAACTGTGGTTGTGGTGTTTGTTTTCCCTAATTACTTCTGGCTTCCATTTTACTTTTTAACCAGGAACAGAAACTAACAATGGGTGCATAAAGGTGCAGTGGCAGGTAAACATGGGACTAACACAGGGGTGGTCTTAATGATTCTGGGGTCTAGGGTGGGTCCCATCCTTGATTTTTGTCTCCGCCCTCACTAGGGACCCCACCAGTCCCCCAAGGGTCCCTGCCCCCGCCCCCTGCTGGAGCCCACTGACCTTGAGGAGCCCCCTGACCTCCCCAGGGGCCCCTGCCAACCCCCCATCCCTTATTGGACCTCTGCCAGGCTCCCCGGTCCCCGGCAGCCTCTCAGGGCCCCTGGCCACCACCACAGGCCTCCCCAGATCTGGCCCAGCCATGGGCCGCCACCGTGCTCCCCAGACCCACCAAGGAGACCCCACCTGCCCACCATGGGCCCCTGCCACCGCCTCCACCAGCCCCCAGCCATCTCCCACTAGAGTAACACAGGATCCCTCCCCGTGCAGGGCCCTGGGCAGCTGCCCGTGCTGCCCACCCACAGTGACTGCCTATGGGCTAACAAAATGTGCCAGTCACCGTTCTGACTGTGGGCTCAGGTACCGTGTACTGCTGTCTCCCTGTACAAAGATCCTAGCACATTTTGGATGCTACTGTAATATGACTAAATGTGGCATGATGAGATCCATGTCATTGTGGCATGGTAATCTAAACTCCGTGTGTCAACAACTATTTTTTGTTCTGTGTGATCTAGTGTAATGGGGTCCTGGACCATGACTTGGGCTCCTGGACACCATCATAACACAAATTATAAGTTCCACAGGGGTAGCTGCGCCAGTCTAGTTCAGCAAAACAAATAAGGAGTCTTGAGACACTTTTAAAGATTAACAAATAGTGTAGTGGCTAGCACCTCTGCTTAACATGCAAAAAGTCCTGGGTTCAACTCCCAGGGGGTTGGACTTGATGATCTCATGAGGTCCCTTCCAGCCCTATGATTTGATTTGAAGTGTATTTATCACATGGTCTTTTCTGGAAAAGATTCCCATTTCATCAGTAACTTGAAAAACAAGTTCCATTTTTCTGCACAGGAAGATGTTTTAAGGCCCATGGTGTAATGCCTGGTAATGATGGAAAGTAAGATCTAAATAAAGTAAGTCTCTGTGGGAAGAGCTTATGGACCATATCTTGATTAGAATCTGGCAGGGACTCTGTAGGTAAACAATATAACAGGATGATTTGGAGCGTGCCATTTGAGCTCTGGACACCAGATGTCGCTGTTGTTGCACATTCCTATAGGACAATGTCACTAACTTAATCCTGCCCTATGACAAATGGGTCTTGCTAGGGAATGGTCAGTAATTTGGGGAGGATTAAAGGAATCCTGTGGGTTCCTCATGTGGTCCCCGTGTTGAGTTGCCTGGCAATATTTAAATATGCCATTTTTCTTGTTAAAATCCAAACTGGCTGTTTATTGTGCCTGTGTTTAATATTATTGCTTCAAATTTGGCTTGGTGTGTTCTCCAGATAGCTGAGACATAACAGAAAGGGCCTATTGGCAAGAGGTAGAGATTTCCTCCAGTTACTCAGAATCATCCAGCCTCTTTGGAGGATTCCCAACCCCTGCGATGGGTGACACATACCTATACAATCATGGATATACATGTATATAGGCTCCTTGCTAGCAACAGGCCAGTACAACCTCACAGTGCTAAATTTTCTCACATGCTATTGCCCAGAGGTCACTGGCTGAATCTCTGGCATTGAGCCAGCCTTGTGCTTCTTTCTTAGGGGTAGAGAGGCACTTTTTCAGACATCTGGAATTTTACTGCTTCTTGTTCAGCCCAGTGCAAGGCAGTAGAATCCATGTCTCTCGTTACAGTGTGAAGAAAACACTTCCTTCCCTGCCTCCCCTACAAACACACATTAGTTTAGATGTAGCCAGGCACACTGGAGTAAACTAATACTAGTCTGGACTTGTAATGAAACACCAGGTCATTCATGGTCTATAATCTGTCAATGCTAGCTTCATTTTCAAAGATTGTACAAACATCAAGCATGGATTTTTCAATAGCAACAGTGGATATAATTATTAATTTTCTCCTTTTAATCGATTACTTTTTTTTAAAATGGTGACATTTTTCAAAAAAGAGTTAATTCTTTCCTCAAGTTGTTAATGTTCTCTTGTCCACAGTCAGTGCTGGTAAAACTGTTGGAACTGTTGTGGCTACATGTCAAATTATATCTTTAGTTATTCAGGCATATTATTAATCTCCATGAACTACTTGAATCCTCGTGTACATTTTTCTGCAATTAAGTGGATCTTACTAGGTAGTTGTCTCCTTCAGTTTCTCCCTGTGACAACTGGATTAGTTTCAAGCAGATCCATATAAATGCAGAGCCTGACCAAGTGGTATCCAAATCTGACTGAAGGAGGCAATGCTTGTTCTCGTAATGTTAATTCTGACAGATCTGAAACACCAGCAGTTTTATATATCCTTTGTTCATTTTGCAATGCACAGTACCTGTCCCCATCCCTTATAAGTTTTGGGACATACACACATGTGACCTTCTTTTAAAAAAAATCTTTAAAAAAAAAAAAAAGGTCTAATGCTATGTCCACACGTTGCTTTTAAATCGAAAGAACGACCATTGTTTCAATTTTTAAAAAGTCATGTCCGAATGATGTTTTGTTATTTCAAAATGACGAGCCCCATCATTTTGAAACAACGAACCTTATTTCAAAACAGTAAAACCTAGGAAGAAATTGAAATAGCCGTTAAATCAAAATGGTTGTTTCAAAATAACACCATTTAGACGTGTTATTTCAGAATAACCATTATTTCAATTGAACACTTTTGCCCATCTCCTTCCCAGGGTGCCTTCCTTTTTCTATATATAGGGTGGGGGCATGGCCTTTCTAGTGCGCCATCTTACCACACCTCCCATGGTGCCCCTCTCCTGAATCAAAATAGCAAGTCCTGTGTCCGGACTTGCTATTTTGATTTGGCTATGTCTACACACAAAGTTTTATTTTGAAATAAGTCATTTCGAAATGATTTATTTCAAAATAAAACCCTTATTTTGAAATGACTTATTTCAAAATAAGGGAAAGCCTGCTATCAAAACGGATGTTATTTTGAAATGCATAGCCTCAGAGAATCTGTCAAGGTGCCTCTTTCTTTTGTAGAAAGAATTAGCTTAACAGAAATAATTAATTTCCCTAAAATATATCTAGCTTATTATGGGTGCTCACCTTGCTCCTAGCCAAGGGTTAGTAAGTATATTAGAGTAAGAAGTGTTCTTTTACTTCATCTGACAATGCATATACCTAGGTAGGCATCATAAACGATCCCATAAAGCAGAATATTGACTTGCATTTTCTTATGTCAGTCCCTGTAGTATAGCATGCCATCTTATGTTTATACAAGACTAGATGAGGCAAGGAGATGCATATATACTCCCTTATGAACTGATGGGAGCTAGCTTCCTCAGATCTGAGAAATTCATGCTTCCCAAACAGTTCACTAAAATCTTTTCTCTGGGCCCAGGCACGCTTATGCAAAATGACTGGTGAATCTCCAAAGTCTTCCCACCTTTTTTTAATCCAAATAGAACTCCCTTCTGAGCCAGGGATTAGACATACAGCTGATATCTGAGCCAAAATTATCACTTACTTCTAAACCTTGGAATTCCTTTAGCCCAGTGCTTCTCAAACTTTTGTGAGGTGTGACGCAGATGGCCATGTATTGTAAATCTACAGGCCACCCTAGCCCACCCCTCCATGTTAAATCCAGCCATCTCCACAGCTCTCTGAGACACACTTACCACTGTGTGATGACACAGTAATGTGTCCCAACACAATAGTTGGGAACCACTGCTAGCCTACAATGTACTATTTCTAGGTGTATTGGCATCTGTCACTAATCTCATCATCTACAAAACTAAAATGGAGTTATCCAAATTTCCTCTAGAAATGTTAGCTACAGCCAGGAGGTAACTTCTCATTAAGGATTCAACATATTCTGCTATCTATGATAAAAGAGCCACATAGGCTTCTAAAGCAAGCCTTTCTGGAGAGTCCAAGCCAGAAGTCATACTTCCCCTAGTGTCTGACTTGTCAGTAGCACCTCTCCCTCTAGTGCAATTGCACAGTCCCATGTTCTCTAGTGGAGTAGTTGCCAACCTGGGGTCCACGGACCCCTGGAGGGGCCACAGAGCTACTCCAGGGGGTCCTCGAACAGGCTGGGAGCTGGGGCCCGATGGTGCCAGGAGGGAGCTGCTCTGCCACAGACTGGGAGTTTTAAAACTCCTGCACTGCCCTAAGCTTGCTCAGGGAGCGAACAAACCTATGGCATGGCTGTGCCCAGCTCTGGCAGCAAGGTAAGGGGGCAGGGCGATGGGTGGGGGTTGGTTCAGGGCAGCAGGGGAAGCCGGTGACAGGACGGGGGGATTATGGAATGGGGGGGTGACTTGGGGCCGAACCCTGCCACAGATGCCACCGCTTTGCAATGGGAGCCCAAGTCTGCTGGTGTCCCACCCCTGCCACAGCTCTGCAGCTCCGCGGTAGGGGGCAGGACTCTGCTGGGGTGCCTCCCCTGCCACGGCTCTTCCACTCCATGGCGGGAGCCCAATTCTGCCAGCACCCCACTCTGCAGCTCTGCAGCTCCACAGCTCGGGCAGGATTCTGCACAGATCCCTACAAACAATGGCATCACAACTGCAGCCGGGGGGGGGGCACAAAATTTTGGAGGGTGGGAAAGGGTCCCTGACCTTGAAAAGGTCGGAAACCCCTGCTCTAGAGCTAGTACTAATGTTCCCTGTAGCAGAAGTAACATATTGGGTAAAGCTTGTAACAGTCCACAGCTAAAACTAAATAAACTTTTGCTAAATTTACACCAAAGTGATCTGATTTAGTGACTTCAGTATAGAATGACAGTTTCACAGTAGGAGTGTACTTTTTATGTTTTTCTTCCCTGAACTTCATCCAGCCCTCTGTAGAGATGCAGCACTGCTGTTTTCCTTCTTTTTGGGAAGTGGTGTTCCAGCTAACTAAAAGCTACTTAAATTTTCAAGTGAAATAAAGTGTTTTAATGGGCTAAGTTCCAAAGGGGTAGCTGTGTTATTCTAGTTCAGCAAAACAAGCAAGGAGTCCTGTAGCACACTTCATCAGATGCATGAAATGGAAAACTACAGTATGGAAGGGAATAAAGATCAGGTCATAAATACATTTGTTAGGCTGTAAGTGCCATAGGACACCTTGCTTGTTTTAAAGGAGTAAGACACCATAGTGATACCTGCCTTCTAAGTATATTCAAATCAAAGAAGGCGTTCTGTGTCATTAACAAATGTATTTATTGTCAGCGGAGGTGGCAGCCATAATGGCCACCCCACCCCACATGCAGCCCCATGGATTATGCTGCTCTCAAGCAGGAATGTTAAGTATCGATCTCACTGATGGGCCTCCATCTCCGGGCCATCCAGCACAAGGGGGAAGAATGCTAAGTATCAATCTCCCCTGATGGCTCTCAATCTCCTGTGTGAGTTTTTTCCTCCCTAGTTTCTGTCAACAACAGTTTCTCCGCACCCCCGTCACCACGAAGGAGGGGTCATTGTCTGGGGTCCCGGTTTTATCATTGGTCCTGACCAGAATCCCACTCCTAATTGGCTATTTTTACTCTGGCTGTGCAAAATTCTATTAAAACCCACTGTCTCAGCTAGCTTGTTGTTCTCCCACCCTCGGATCCTAAAGGGCACGTCGTGACCCTGTCGGATTGGCTCCCGACTGAGACAGGGAGCACCCACCCACGAGACCTTCCTTTTTAGGGTGTACACGGATTGCCGGCTGAACGATTAAGTGCTGAGATGCTGCAGCTGGTCTGCCTCCTCGCTTTGGGTTCTACCGCGGTCCTGGGACAGGTATTATAAATCGATATAGGCCTCCTACTTTTCTTAATCATTCTACTTGGTACCATTTATATATAGTCTGTGATTATAGTTTCTTTACTGGAGTTTGCATAGTTTGTCTAGTTGTTATTTTCTCTGTATCCTGTATAATCCTTCATGATATAGTTGTTCATGGTCTAGCATAATTTGTGATGTTAATTTGCCGGGTGTTTTATTAGTCATTTGTATTTTGCATCCTTTTTACTGTATAATTGTTCATTACTCTGCTTCTGCTCTAAACTGTTGGCCCCAAAACTTCCCCCGTGTACACGTGGGGGGTGGGGGGGTTTATTGTTCTCTCATTTGACTTTCTCATTCTGCCACCCACCATTCTTGGCCAGCAAGGAGGAATGGTTTTCAGCCATTGGCAAATACGCATCGGGTGGGCTGGTCAGTGCCTATACCGATGTTGAGGCAGTAAGAGGCCAGAAAAGTCCTTGACTATTATGGCCACCCTCTAGTAAGTCATTTGGCTATAAGTGCTTTGCATAGATTTTCAGCTTTATATTGTTATTTAGTTATAAGGGTTTATTTAGGTTGTTGGCTTTATGCTGTTAGTTGGTTATAAGTGTCCTATATAGACCTTTGCTTCATATTGTTAGTTGATTACAAGTGTTGTTGCATAGATTTCCTTGTTTTATACTGTTAAGTGGTTAGAGGTGTGTAAGGTGTCACTATAAAACTAGCTTTTGTTTACATGAACTGGTGTCCGTCTCATTGGTGGGTGTCGCTGGTCCATCCCAGTCACATCGTGAACCCAGGGTTCAACATTTATGACATGAGCTTTATTCTCTTCCATACTGTAGTTTTCCATTTCATGTGGCTGACGAAGTGGGATTTTATCCACAAAAGCTCATGTGATAAATAGATTTGGTAGCTTTTAAAAGTTCTACAAAACTCCTTTGTTTTGGTTTTGCTGGAATAGACTAGCACAGCTACTCCTCTGGAACTTCTAAATATAATTTCTTAAGTGGGAGGGTGGGGGAAAGAACAATTTCCAGCACACAGAATTTGTAAAAGCAGCTATATAGTTAAATCACAGCTGCAGTAACTTAACAGCCCCTGAAGGATTCCAGGTGTCTGCATTTAATGGTGAAATCATACTACCTTGCCCTCCCTGCTTCAGAAAAAACATATGACAGAGTCCCAGGAAAGAATTCATGTACTAACAGACCAGAATATGGTGCTTCACCTTGAGGCATAAAATCATCAGGCATAAAAGGACACATGACTAAGTTCATTAAAAATACATAAAGCTTTAACAAACAAAACAAACGCCAGTAGAGAAGGAAAAAAACAGATCCAGTTTTTTAAAAGTATGTATGTGGCTATTTATATCCCAAGTAATCCAAGTGTTTTCATAAGCATCAACTAAGAATGGATGGCAAATATTTAATGAGATTAGCTCTGGATTGAACCTAACCATACAACACATCAAGCAGCAACCCTCAACCTGAAAGGGGAAAAAGCCTCCTTTCTTGTGCTATGCAAATGTATTCCCCCCTTTCTCCCCCAGCAACTGACCTCTTCACACAAATTCAAGGAATCAACAGAGAGAAAAACAACCAAAAGTTTTCATTCATCTGATGCAGTGGATCGTGCCCACGAAAGCTCATACAATAAATAAAATGTGTTAATCTTTAAAAGTGCCACAGAACTCCTTGGTTGTTTTGCTGAAACAGACTAACATGACTATCTCTCCAGAACTTGTCTAAAGAGAGTGAGATGCAATCAGGGCTGGCTTCCTGGTGCTCAGCAAACACATGCCCCCACCCAAATATTAGTGAACTCCCTCTGTGGGGGTTGGGCTTTCTCAGTCTCTCCGCTGAAGCTATTCCAATGACTGTTCAATTAAACAAAATGGAATAGGGACTGGAGTCTCCCAAGCCCAGGTGAGTGCTTTGACCACTGAGTTGTACAGTCAGTCATTCTCATTTTCTCTGACCAGGAAGTGTAAATGGGATGGTGTGGCACCATCACCAGTTCCTCTTTTGGCAAGAAAAAACTTAAACACCTAACTCCAGGAAAGGATTCATTTCTGAGAAACGAGCAGAGATAGACCCCTCTTTCTGGCCTGCATTTAGGTGCCTAAGTCCCTTTGCAGAGAAGAGCTTATGCCCCACCTCCCTCCTTGGCATATCCTATTAGCTAATTTTGGTGGCTTCCAGCTCGGATTGCTGGCTTTTACGCATATTGTTTTTAGATGACTAAAACATGCCAGCAAAAAAAAACAAGGAGTCGTGTGGCACTTAAAGACTAACGTTTATTTTTCACATGAGCTTTCGTGGGAGAAAATCCCACTTCCTCAGATGCTTCGGAGATGGGTGAATTTACAAAGCATCTGATGAAGCAGGATTTTTGTTATACCAAAAAAGGGAACCCAGGAGAGCACCCCCCAATAAAAAGAAAAGACTAGCAGGATCTTATTCAGGGGGACAAGGCAATATGCCATATTTATTGTAAATAAGTAAGGATAGCAAAAAACAGTCACACACACACACACACACACACACACACACACACACACACACACACACACACACACACACACACACAGTTCTGCAACCTGGTATGATATAATTACCACTCCTTTTATGTGTTGCTTGAGCCAGCCTAGTGGCCAGCTAGCCTGGGCACAAGGGGGGAACCAGGCCTCTGTCATTCACAATCCAATACTCCAAGATGACAGTTGCAGAATGAGACCCAAAGTTTTCATGGTCTTACTCATCTTTCATACTTGCTGGCTCTCATGTAAATCTATGGGATTTGCTGTGTCATGTTGCCTCAGGGTTCCTGGGAGATCATTGGTCACCAGTCACTTGCAGGCTTGATTGTATTTTTTTCTTTTCTTTCTGGGGTGGCTCCTTCTGTTTGCTTTAATCAGAGATGTCTGCATTGTTCAGCCAGTTCGATGATACTTGTGCTTCATCAGGACAGGCTGGCAATTGAGACTGGCCCCTTCACATGCACACCCTTCACTCACACACCTTAATGAACATACACAGCATACGCCTAAACCAAGTTTCATCAAGTATACAAAATGGAGTACAATGTAGGAGTTCCAAACTGACAATATGGAGTCTTATTGGACATTGGTTATAATGTCTATTACACAGGGTTACAGAATTATTTTACTTATGACAACTTTAACTAACTTATACTTTAAAAGTAAATGTAATTCATTATCTGTCTGTCCCCCTACATTATCTATCTGTGCCCCACATTATCACCCTTTGACCCTTCAATTTGGATGTATTGAATGGGTCACATCTTACTTTTATCCAACAGCACATACAGTACAGTATTTTAAGGCATGACCAGCTTGATAGTGAAATAATTATGAGTGAGTGGACCATTACTCACAATGTATTTGTGGCTGTGGATGACCATTCCATGAGGACAATATAAATTAGCTTATTGGTGTTTGGCAGCACATTTAGCAGAGCATCAGGGAGGGGGTGCAGAGTCAGGCAAATGTTGAGCAAGAGGCTCCCATTCTCCCCTGGCTTTGTTATGCCATAGCTGCACAGACCTGCAGAAAAGCCTACTACTGATTTGGACTGCTGTTGGCAACAAATGTGATTAAAGTTTTCCCATACAGTTCCCTTTCTTAAAAGGTCATGGAGTCTTTACTTAACTGCTGTCACATTTATTCTGGATGCATCTGAGCTGTGATCCATCGAAAGCTCAAGGTGCTCACCTGAGACCAGGCAAATGAGCTTCTTGTTGGCATCCCATACTCAGCACACCAAACCAGTAACTGACAAGCAGTCATCTCCCCTAACTCCCATTTAAGAGAGGGGTGACAAATGTATTTCTTTCAGGACAGAATGAGGAAGGCAGAAGCCACTGACTTCTCTGTCGGGAAACTTGTAATAGACAAATTTTGCACCAGATCTAGCATGCTGTTAGCTGGTAAAGAGGACAACTCTTATTTGGAACCCCCAAAATCACCACCATCGGGTGCAAGGCCAAATTTAATATTTTCATACCAGTGGAGAGCAATCTCAATTTTTTTTTAAATTTTATTTTATATCCTTGATCAATTTTTGCAAATACCTAGTTTGGCATCATGAGGCATAACCACAACTCTGCAGCCCTCCTGTTTGGCAGTGCGACTGGTTTTGCAATTAGATATACAAGCAGCATCTGTAAAACAGTGAAATTCATTTTAAATGGTCCAGGCGTCACAGCAGAATAAAAAGCATACATCACATTTGAACTGCTCGTATTTAAGCTAAGGCATTTAAAATTTAAAATTGCATTTCCTAATCATGACAAAACTACAAAAATAAATGTTTTTGTCAGGATTATAATCTACTTTATGCATGTAGCTATCAAGAAGACAAAACAAAAACTATGATCTTTTTTTCTTTGACTCCTTGCTACAGGTGCTTTAAGATCTTTCAGTATTCACAGAGTTGTTAATTTGAAACAAAAAAACTGAACAGCCTTTCTGCTCCCTTTTGCAGGAGATATCGTTAAAACATTTCAGATAACTCAGTTAAACTTTTACTCAGGCCTAGTTAGGCCTGGGTCCCTTTTCTTCCTTACATTTTCCCCTGGGAGGAGACTGCTGAGCTTTGAACTGTGCTTTGAGCACCCCACCCACATGGGGGTTAGCATACTCATTATTACATCAGCCCTCACTGGTTTGCTTAGGGCTTGCTGAAGTTTCCAGAGGTTCCCAGGGTGGTGTCACAGGAGGCATTTTCTAGAAAACAGCTAGCAAAGTTAAACAGCACTTCCATTTCCATTAAAACACTCATTCCCAAAATTACTTTTTTTCTTCAAACACAATACAATACACAATGATGTTAGCAACAAGACAAACAACACAAAACAAAACATAAAGCATGAAACACAGTTTCTGTTGCAACAGCAGATCCATGGATTTTTTTCTTTAGGTGTTTTGCTGGCACCAATTTCTCTTGAGGGCCTGAAAGGCAAAAAACATTTTTCTACCCCTAAGGGGTGGCAGATTCTTGCTTAGGTTACCACTTTCTTAGTTTACACTTACATGACTGGGATGGTTTAGTGGGAGTGGTCCTGCCTCTGGCAGGGGGTTGGACTAGATGACCTATGAGGTCCCTTCCAACCCTATGATTCTATGATTCCTTCAGAACTCTATGGGACTCATCTTGCTGCACTGAAATCCATAAAATTTTTTTTCCATGCATGGATGAGGACTAGACCCCCAAAATATTATTAGTAGTTAACAATTAGTGGTTGAGTCTGGGAACAAGAGTCTGGGAGGAAAAACCTATAATAACAGGGTGGAGCCAGTGCTAGATTTCCCATTAGGCATTGTAGGCACAGTGCCTAGGGCCTACAAAATTTTTAGGGCCTAAGAAGGAGGGAAAACTTAGAAAGGCAGAAAAAATAGAATTAGAATGGTTTAAAGTACATCATGTCAATCGACATAATTCAATTGTTGTTTACCCCTCTGCACGGAGGCCACAAGATGGCTGCCCCCTCAGGAGCCAAGATGGCTACCCCCACAGGAGCCAAGATGGCTGCCACCACAAACCTGCCAATCAAGCAGGAGGGGAAGAGGCAGGGCAGGAAGTATAAAAGGAAGGCAGAGGAGCTCACTTCAGCCCTGGCTGCTGGAGGAGAAGGATGGCTCCAGCCAGGCTCCTCAGCCCCAGCCCTTCTTCCGGCTGAGGAGACCTGGGCCGACCCACTGGCCTCGAGCCTTGTACCAAGATGGCTGGCTTGGGCCTCCCATGGCTGGTACCCAGTGGGAGGACCCCCCACCACGAGCGAGGGAGAAGCCATGGCCATCCGAACCGCGGCACCCCTGACCGACTATGAGGATCCGGGATGCCAGGGGCAGGCCTCCCCACTGGTCGGAGAGGATCTGGAGGAACTGCCCCTGGCACCACCCGACTTGGGCCCCCCTGCAGGGGAGGACCTGGAGGAGCTGCCCCTTGCCCCTGCCCAGGGAGGGCTGCAGGAACCGCCCCTGGAAGAGACGGTCATTGCCACTGAACTCCCAGACCTGCTGCCCCCAGCTGCCTGGGAAGGTCTCTACTCTGTGCTCCTCAGCAGGTACCCCAAGGACGCCAAGGAAAGCGTTGACCAGGTACTGATGGGAGAGGGGGAGGGCAGTAGCCCAGGGGAAGTTTACCCCGTACTGGGGTCAGCATGTTGCAGTTGGGACCCTGCTGACCCTGCAGCCTGCAAGTCTGGCCGCTGTTAGGGCCCTGGGCTGGGACACAGTGGAGCAGGGTGGGCCTGTGTCCCCCTCCTCCTCTCCCCTCTCGTCGAGATGACAACTCCATTTCGTCCCGCTACCCTCATTGAACCCCTGACAGACCAGACTCAGTGACTTGTCACCTTAGTAAGGGTTCTGGGGGCCTGGCGGGAACTGCTGTGCCCGGCCCCAGGATTACTGGGTGCACCCCCCTCCTGGGGGTCAAACAAACTACTCGCCCCTCCCCTCTGGATCGGGGCGGATTTGTCTCGCCGACTTGAGCAAAGAACTCCCCACATTGCCCCCTGGGGGGCGCCCTCCTGGTGAGGTGAACTGAACCCACGTTTACACCCTCTTTTTGCACATTTTGGAGTGAAAGTGCCTAGGGCCTATGCACACCAAAATCCGGTCCTGAGTGGAGCTAAGATCGTCTGGGTATGCTACAGAAATGTTTGATAAGCTTTTTAGAGAGAGTTGAAAGAATATTTTCCAGAACAACAAAAGCATGAAGAGATTTCTGTGGGCGGCTGGCTAAATTTTTGTTGAGGTGATTTACACTGCTGGGATTTTATTGAACTATTGATGATGTGTTAGGGTGCTTAAAGCCTTGCATAGGTTGTATTTCTTTAAATTATTATTTAAATCTAAGTAAATATGAAATGAACCACTTATTCTCTCCCACTCTGCATGTTGGAGATGAGCCACACTATAACTTGTGGGTTGAGGGACTTGGCTGACAGCAAGCTACAGTTCACAATTTTCCTTTTGGGATTTAGGTTTATGAAAGCTGAAATGTGTTTGTGCTTTGTTCTTTAAAGAGCAACACATCATTTTTTTTTTTTTTTTTTTTTTGATCTTCAGGAAATAATATCCCACTGGTCTCTAAGCTCTGCCTTTAGTGGTGCATGCTTCCCTGGACTTGCATAGTTTTGACTGGTTTGCTTCACATACATTCATCTTAACATGACCAAATCACTTTAAAAAACCTGTTTTAAGAAACTATCTCTGTCAACTGAGGATAGATGGATAAAATGACCTAAAGGTGCTTTTGTTCTCTGTGATTCTTAAATTTGAAAAACTCTTTGTGATGGGGCATACATCTCACACTAGGGGGGAGTGAAAGGGAGATTTAGGGTGGGGAATCCAAAGCAAAAGGATGCTCACCTATGGGAGAAGAGGCAGGACTTCTATAAATCCAGGAGCTGGAGAGAACATGGCAGGCTATAAGGACGTGCTCTGCAGTCTCTACCTGGGAGAAGGGAGCTGTATTTGGGGGCTATAGAGGTACGTAGTCTATGGTTACTCTCAGAGAGGCAGGAGTTGGGCTGGTAAACCCACTGGAGTGGGGAGAACCAGAAAATACAGAAGAGGCTCAGGGAAAGGCAGCAAGATTAAGGAGGAAGCAGACTGTGGCTACTGAGTAGAGCTGAAAGCCAGAGTAGAGAATGGGCCCAGTTTCCCCTATCAGTCACGGGGAAAGCAGCACCCTCTGGGCCAGGAATGGGAAGACTGCCTGACCTGTTCACAAGAAGGGACTTTGATATCCTGAAAGGGAGGAACACAGTGATCTAGCCCAATGACCAGTAATAAAGAGGCAGCAGCAATTCTTAGTGCAAAGAGGATCTGAAAATCAAGAGGGGGAGAGAGAGAAAGATGGCCTGTCACTGCAGCAAGAGGTGGTGGCTATGAAAAGCTAATCCCCAGAACCACCAGCAGGTAACACCACCTGTGAAGAGCAAAACACCTTCTATCACGCTCTGACTGAAAACTATAAGCATGCAAATGCTTGGTTCAGTATAACTTCTGATATACAAATCTCAAAGACCATTCTACATGTCATAAATCAAAGGACATTAATAAGTATTTATTTAATATACAGAATATATATGCACAGGTGCCTGCGCTATTCAAATCAGAGTACAGCTGCATTGAATATGCACAGCAATTAATTCTGATACATGCAAGACACTATAAGAACAAAGGCGGTAAACATAACACATCTATCATCACTGATGATTTCCTGCGTCTTCAACTGCTGTGAACAAGCTACTGTATTAAAAACAGTCTGGCCAGAAACCATTAGGATGTCCTTTTGAATTACTATAAGATGTCTCTATGAAAAGAACACACATGTAAAACAGGGAAACAAAAGAATATTCAACAAAGCACAGGAAGAAGGGAAGCCAAAGCCCCACTCATGCGTTAGCTAATGTTAGATGTCATTTGTATAGATCTGCATCTCTCTCTCCACTGTCTGAAGCCCCAGGAGGTCCTGAGATAGTTGCTGATGGCTGGGGTTTGCTCCATATTCCAGAAAATTTTCTTCCCAAAATACACTTGATTTTTTTTTAATTGTGTGCCCTTCAAAATTTGTCATGATGTCATTCCTCTGCCTTTCCAAGAGTGTTGCCTGCTGACTGAAGACATTTTTTGCCAGAACTGTTAGCCCTTTTCTGATGCATTTGTGGTCAGCACAAGAGAAAAGTAGGATACATGTCTGCCTGATGCATGACACAATGAGAGTGAGGAAAAAGACATGCTCCTAGTACCCAACCCAACTCACACCAAAGTCAACAGACAGACTCACCACTGATTTCAAGAGCACATGAAACAATCCTTTAAGGAGGAAAAACTGTTATTGCCATTGCCACTGAGAAATCTGATTCCTGCTCTCCAAGAGTATGTCTACCTTGCGTCTGGGAGCCAAGCTCCTGGCTTGAGTCCACAGACCTACTCAAGTGCCTTGTGCTAGTACACTAAAAATATCTGTGTAGATGTGGCGTCTTAGGATCTGAAGTCTGAGGGTACGCTTCAGAGCCCAAGCTCCACGCAAGCCACAAAGTTAAAAGTGTCATCTACACACCTATTTTTGGCAAGCTTTTACAAGCTCCTCTAGCCCTGCAAATAGTGTAGTGGCTAGCACCTCTGCTTAACATGCAGAAGGTCCTGGGTTCAATTCCCAGGGGGTTGGACTCAATGATCTCATAAGGTCCCTTCCAGCCCTATGATTTGATTTAATGGAAATCTGGGTCCTTGCAGGGGTGAGGGAGGGGACTTGCTTACAGATTCAGTGTACACAATACAAAGGCTATGTCCACACACAAGTGCTTGTTTTGAAACAAGCCGTTTCAAAATAATGCTTTATTTCGAAACGAGTTATTTCAAAATAACAATTATTTCGAAATAAGGAAATAAGCGGGAATTGAAATAGCATGTCCACATTGTGGGCTTGCTATTTCGCTTCAGGGCCAGGGAACCATGGAAAGTGTGGCAACATGGCTGCCTCCCTGGGCCATGTCAGTGGCCATGTTGGTAGCCAATCCCATAAAAGCTGGCCCCGAGCTCACTTCCCTGTCCACTCAGGCTAGCAGCACACTGCAAGCAATGGACTTCACCCGGTTGCCTAGACAGCGCCATGCGACACCTAGCCAGGCTGACCACCTGCAGAGTGTCCTGCTCATGTGGGACACTGTGGTTGAGGAGCCAGAGGGTGACCAGCCTCTGCCCGAGGCTTTCATCCAGCTGGTCCGCAGGGCAGAGCTACTGCCCCTGCCCCCCTCTGTGCCTCGCCATGTCTGGGCCCGGGAGACCAGCCCAGACTGGTGGGAGCGGGTCGTGCTGTAGACCTGGGGGGACGACGACTGGAGGCGGAACTTCCGCATGACCAGGGTCAGCTGCACCTGCGTGGTCACCGAACTCGCCCTGCGGCTGAAACAACAGAACCTGATGTTTCGAAATGAGAGAACGTCATTTGGACATGCCACTTCTTATTTTGAAACAAGCTCTGTTGTTTCAAAATAAGAAGTGTGTGTGGACATACCCAAACACTGTCATCTGATGCCCCACAACATCCAGAGAAGAAGGCCAGTAGAGTGACAGACCCTGTCCACAAGTTCCAAATGGGTAGCTGTGACAGTTTAGTTTGGGGGGGGGGGGAACCTTTAAAAGTGTCTCAAACTCCTTGTTTGTTTTGCCTGGCAGTGGACACAGGCATTTATAAATCACTTTACAACTGTAGAGTATAAGGGTCAGACTGTGCCCTCAGACTGCATGGGTTTTGTATTAGCATGAGCACAATTAGGTATTAGCATAAGGGTGCAGGGCATGATGGTTAATGGTATTTAGGCTGACTTGGTCACAAATCTGTCAATACCTGTAACTTTACTGAAAAGAAGCATGAAATACTGTCTTTTGTAATATCTACTCTTTTAATTATTCAAGCTCTGTTTAGGTTAGTTGAAGGGTGAAAAGTCACCATTAAAAGTAAGGAACTTGAAAGAGGGACTAATTCTCTCTTCAGCCTGAGAAAAACAGAAATGGGTGGGTTTTAGCACTAGCTTGTTGACAGATTTGCCTGAAGTACTGTCTCACCCAAAAGACATGTTAGTGACCAGGCTTTTTGTGGACCCCCCTCCCTTTTTTTTGTTCTTTTGATCAGAGAAGATGTTTGTAGTAACAGAGAGCTCCACGGACTCCTCTCTTATGACACTACATAATCTCTACAGCCCATATAAATCATACTACCTCATATGTATTTCGGGATAACCTACTCTTAACATCATGTGCCTTGTCTACCACTGTTACTTGTATTCCCCCTACGTTAAGATGTTCTCCTGAAATTACCAGACTCTTTATACCCAAGTGTACAATCTATTCTGTTCTTCCAGGGTATTGTAGATCATGTTCTTGTTGTAATTCCTGTTCACTCAAATAACTCTTCCCTAGCAAATGATCTGTACTCTAATCCTGGATAGCTGAGTCCTCTTGTTTTATACATCACTGTGATCGCTTATACCTGTTTCAAACATTTGCTTAATAAAAACTTTAAGAGCTGAAATTATGAGGGCTGTGACTCTCTAAGAGCTGAAATCAATGAGAGAGAAGATTCTTCATCTCTCTGAGCTGAAACCACTGAGGAGCAGACAACTGGAGCAACCAGTGGGTGGTGTCAGAAACCAGCGTATGGTGAGGGCGGCCAGTAGAGGGCTAGACAGTGTGAGTGACCAGTGGGTGGAGCTGGCAGACAGTGGGTGGAGCCAAGGGATGATGCAGGTAGGCAGAGTGAGTGACCAGTGGGGGGTGGTGGCGGACAGCTGGCATGAAAGACATTCGTTACATACCCTGGGGTTTGTTGGGAACCTTGTTCTGCACTGATTCTCTGGATCAGTGCCAGTTTTGCTGTCGAGTTTGTACGTGCTGTTACGCTGTGTGGGATTTTGGTGGGAATCTTGTTTCTGCACTGATTATCCAAATCAGTGTTGATTTTTGCTATTGTGTCTTTACATTCTTTTTATTACTTTTAACATTTCTGTATACTATACTCAGACTTGTGCTTGTGAGCAGGGAAGCATTGCCCATTTGGGGTGCCCAGGGAAAAGTGCAGGATTTCCCAAAAGACTGGCTGGGGGCTTGAGCCTGTTGGTGCTGTACATTATTTGGAAACCACTAGATATAGAACCTGGCCCTTGTTCTGCCAGCTTGCCCTGGCAGAAGGGTTACACACATAGTGTACTATGCTAAGGTGAAACTAATAAAATTCATGATTTATCATAGAGGTTTAAATTTAGTATAAGGATACTCTAATGGAGCTACTTCAACGGGGCTGGATTATCAAAGGGGCTGAAGCCCTGAGTCCTGGCTGAAAGGGGGGCCTCAGACTCCAGCCTTAACACCCCTGCCTGATCTAGTGACTGCACCTCGACCTGCTCAGCACTGGCAGCTGAGAGCACTCCTGCCATGCTTGGGGTGGAAAGGGCCTGGAGCCAGAGGCCAGGCTGTGCATTTCCGCTCTACTCCTGGACCAGCTGGTTCACAGCCAGGGCTGTGGCAGGCCAGGACCTGTGAACTCTGCCTGGGGCGCGGGGCCTCTGCTCTAGCACAGTCAGCTTTCCAGCAGAGTCTGTGGCCCTAGGAGGGTGGGGGAGGCTGCATCAGGATCACTGCACCATGCGCCAACTGGTTATCCCTGGGACAAACTAGCCAGAGTGAGGCTGGGGCAGGGGTGCCCTCTGGCTGTAGGGCTCCCCCAGCCCTGCAGTGGGGGGGTGAGGGTGGGGTCCCAGGCAGGGGCAGCACTGTGGGGGGGCAACTCAGGGCCCCCAGGCCAGTTAATCTTGCCCTGTATTTTAAGCCTGCTTCTGGAATGTCTGTATGCTGAATTTATCATGGTGCACTTTTGTCATCAATAAGTCTATGTGCAATCCATTTGATTGTAATATTATTAATTAAAATTTTTTGGAGGGCGGTCAGTGTTTTAAAACAAAAACTTAGAAGTTGGAGACTTCATCCTGAATGGGTTCCAGATTTTTTTTCCTTTGATTCAACACCTTTTCATTGTATAACTTGACTTTATCCTATTTTCATATAGGAGACTATTTGGAGAGTACAATATTTTTCTAACAAAAATAAAGCACAGCACAGAAACTTACTGTAATTTCCCTAAATACTGTACATGGTTCACCCTCACAAAGACCACTTGTATAGTCTAACAATATTCTGGTGATCCAAAAAAGGTGTTGCACCCCCATTAAGGAGATGTACAAACTGCAAAAAGATAAAATCTCTGCATGACAATTTTTAGGTAATTTTTCTAGCACTTAAAAGGCTCAGTAACAATCTTATATATTTATAATACAATCTTGATAATTTGTAATAATGATCTGAAGATCAGTGGCAGATGATTCAGCATTGTAAATTACCTCAGAAAGCTATGATCCATGATTTTAATGTCACATCACAAACTTAATTTATGTATACTGACATGTAGTTTTAGCTTTAATTACTGGTGATACATAGTATGATAGGGATGGGATTGTGAATTCCTTATGTAAAATTAATGAAGTCTCAGTAACAGGATCTCACATAACTCTGTTCTTAAATCTTTGCTGAAAAGCAAAATCGTGCCAGATTTGAGAGAAGCATTGAATTTGCAGATTATCAAAGTGAAGCATAGTGAAATATACTACACCTCTGGTAGCAAATGCTGAAATTAAAAAAAAAAAAAAGCTTTTATGTGTGTTTTATAAACAAATGTGGTGGTGTGTATATGTGAATCAGAACTATGTGGGGCTTATCCATTTATAATACAAGAATATAATAATTCTAATTAATTCTAGATTAAAAGCTATTAAATTGGCATTATACACAACTATGCTTGCCTTTACGTAGTTAGGGTTCCAGAAATGTAGCCATGCTAGTCTAGTTCAGCAAAACAAATAAGTAGTCCTATTGCATTTTTAAAGGCAACAAATTTATTCATTGCACAGGCTTTTGTGGGTAAAAGCCCACATCCCACTTCATGTCTGATGAAGTGAGATTTTACCCAAGAAAGCTCATGCAATAAATTTGTTAGTCTTTCAAAGTGCCACAGGACTCCTTGTTTATAGTTAAGGTTGCAATTCAGTTTCGTTATGAAGCTCTGCATAGTCTTCCTAAACTTTTGTTTTGATTTGGACAGAAAATTGCTAGATAAAATCTAAATTTGAAAAAGAATACTTTTGCAAGGTTTGCAACAAAAATATGCACCACAGGTCATTAAAACCTAGCTTTGATTTGATACATTAACCAAATTTCAGTGTAAGTTAGATCTCCATGAAATATTTTTATATCAGCTGTAGTTGGGGGAAAAAAGTTGTAATCAAGCAAAAAAGCAAATTAACATAATTTTGTTGTGGACAGTAGGTGTCTGTCCTGTTCCCGTTATGTTACTATGTTACTTGACTTTGAAAAGAACTGAATTGGGGAATGACCACACAACACAAAAAAGGGTCCCTTTACAGCTGATAGCTAAGAGCTTTTCCTTTTGCTCACGTGATAGAGACCTACACTTTTCAAGTCATAGGACCAGGATTTTAGACTCAGTTCTGCAGCTGTGTTTTTTGTGCTATTGAAGAATCTATTACCTATCCTCAAGTAACAATAGCCCTACCGAAAGGCTGCTTTTTACAAAATCTCTAGTGCTTCAAAGGGTAAGACAGAGCAAAACAACTGAATTTTCTAGGTCAAAGGGGCAGCCGTGTTAGTCTACCCTTTGATGGAGTAGGTGGCCACTATGAATGTAAAAGCTCTTTATACCAAAATCACACACAAGGATGGATTACAGACTATTAGAAGAACCATCCCAGATGATGCCACAGCACAGCTTGTGACTGAACTTTGTGACTTTGTACTCACCCACAACCATTTCAGATTTGACGATAATTTATACTTCCAAGTCAGTGGCACTGCTATGGTTAACCACGTGGCCCCAAAATATGCCAACATTTTTATGGGTGACTTAAAATGTTTCCTCAAGTCTCATCCCGAAGCACCTCTCCTCCGCTTACTTCACATTGATGACATCTTCATCATCTGGACTCATGGCAGGGATGCTCTTGAAGATTTCCACAGAGATTTCAAAAATTTCCACTCCACAATCAAACTTATCCTGAAACACTACACACAGGAGATCCACTTTCTGGACACTACAGTACAAATTAGGGATGGACACATCAACACCACTCTGTAACAAAAACTTACTGATCGGTATAATTATCTACATCCCTCGAGCTTCCATCCTAAACACGCCACACGATCCATTGTCTACAGCCAAGCCCTAAGATATAGCCACATTTGCTCTGATCCCTCAGACAGAGACAGACATCTTCAGGATCTCTATCAAGTTTTCTTAGAACTACAGTGCCCACCTGGGGAAGTCAAGAAACAGCTTGACAGAGCCCAGGGCTGTCCCTAGGTGGCTCCGGGACCATGGGTGAATCACCTTCTGTGGGGCCCCCACGGACCCCCCCAGACACTGGCAGGGGGGGCTGGCCCCTGCACCAGCTGTCCCATGCCAGGAACCAGGCGAGCTGGCCAAAAGCGACAGAACAGGAGTGCAGGGTCTGGTTTCTTAGCCACCTTTAAGCCACTGGTTGTCAAACTTTTTTTCCTCAGGATGTAGCTTCAGACCCCCCTGCCATGCAGCAACCTTCCACTGAAAAAAAGTGGCCACTGCTAGAAAATTGAACAGTGACCATGGCTGCGGGGGGGGGGGGGGGGGTTTGGGGGGAATCCCTCATAGCTTTCATCATTTCTCTTGAAGCTTCTATTGCATCTCTGAAATCTACACACCTAATTTGAGATCACCTACATGGAACAAGCAGAGGGTGATCCCACATGCCATACTCCCGTCTCAAATCAGGAAGTATGTAAAGTCTCTAAAATTGCATGTAGTAGCCTGGAGTGTGTGTATGGGACTTCCTTGCAAATGAGGGGGATGGGGGGAACTGGGTGGAGAAATGAGATGGAAGTGCTGCGACAGAGGAAGGAGAAAAGAGCCAATGCAAAGCTGGAAAGAAAGGTCCTGGAAGATCCTGTCTGCCACTGAGCCTGTCCAAGTACCTCCAGTCCTGCTCCCTTCTCCACTGCCCAGTCCCAGGAACTGAAGAAGCCTCTCTGGGTTCCACTGTCACCTCTGCACTTCATCTGCTCCCTGAGTCTGCATGAGTTTTCATGAACATACAATTGTCCACAATATTGTGATTGGAGGGGTGCTAGCCCTCTCTGCTTGGTCTGGTGACCCCTGGCAGTGTGCACAAGGCAGCAACACAATGGGGCTATCCACCCCCCCGCCCCTTCAGATTATGACCTTGTTATAACTTCTCCTTCCAGCAGATCCATCCCTGAGTTGGATTTTATTCTGTTACTTGGGCTTTCTAATTGTAGAAAAAAATACCATACTTTGTAACACAGGCTCCTCCTAAAACAGTTTGCTTTTCTCTTCTCTTTTTAATTCAGTCAAAAAAATCTCTGTAGTTTTTATTAAAATCTACAAGTTATAACTTTTGTTGCAAGCAAGGGAATTCTCAACCCACTGAAAAAGGAGGCAAGTCCTAATTTGCACAAATAACTGTAATCCCCATATCCCAGAAATGGTAGAAGAAGGGGGTGTTCAGTTTTTTCTTTTCTTCATTGGGTCTATTGATAAAAAAAAAAAACTACAAAGGTTACTTGCCAGTGACCTCAGTCCTTTTCATATGAATGAGCAAAGCCCAAAGAGCTACTGACTCAGTGAGGAGGCATAGAAGTTGTTTGAACAACAATTAGCACGTCACTGTTACCTAGGGAGGTGGTGGAATCTCCGTCTTTGGAGATGTTCAAGGCCCGGCTGGATAAAACTCTAGCTGGAATAATTTAGTGGGAATGGTCCTGCTTTTTTTGGCAGGGGGTTGGACTAGAAGATCTCATGAGGTCCCTTCCAACCCTATGATTCTATGTTAGTCCTAATGACTCACCTTTGTTGCAATGCTGATCTGCCACCTTAGGCAATTTTCACCCCAAGCCACTCCTCTAGCCTCAGAGTAGAACCAGGCCTGTCAAATGGGCTGCCACTTTTGGCCAGCTCGCCCAGTCCCTGGCATGGGGGGGCAGCGATGCAGCCCCATGGGGTCCCACAAAGTGTGGGGCCCTGGGCTGCTGTCCCTCTTGCCCTACCCTAGGGACAGCCCTGACAGAGCCAGACGGGTACCCCACAGTCAACTACTACAGGAAAGGCCCAAAAAAGAAAACAATAGAACGCCACTGGTCACCACATACAACCCTCAAGTCAGACCAGCAACTACAGACCTAACAACAGAAACATTAAAGCAGGTGCATATCACTGCAACAACCTACACTGCCAACTTTGTCCACATATCTGCACAAAAGATACCATCATAGGCCCTAATCAAGCCAGCTACTCCATCAAAGGGTCATTTACCTGCTCATCCACTAATGTGATTTATGCCAACATGTGCCAGAAATGCCCCCACACCTTATACATTGGACAAACAAGACAGTCCCTACACAGAATAAGTGGGCACAAAATTGACATCAGAAATCAACATTAAAAAAAAAAAAATCCAGTTGCTAAGCACTTCCATCTTCCTAATTGCTCCACTGATGATTTTTAATGATAGTCCTCAAGAAAATCAATGGCACATCAAGACTTCAAAGAGAAACAGCCAAAATTGAACTAATAGGCTGATTAGATTGTGTGATATATTGATATAACACAGCCAGACGGGGTTATTTTGAAACGACAGTTTTGAAATAACCCTCATTTTGATACAAAACTAGGTTTCATTGTATCAAAATGATATTTCTTATTTCAAAATAAGGGAGCTCCTTACTTCGAAATGAGGAAACATCGTCTGGACCTGTCAAGTTTTATTTCCAAACAACAGTAGTTGTTTCAAAATAAAAGCCTCATTGGACATAGCCTAAGCTCCCCCTCTCCAAAGTGTCTGACAAAGTGGGATTTTTCTCCCATGAAAGCTCACACGATAAATAAATCAGTTAGTCTTTATGTGCCACAAGACTCCTTGCTTTTTTTGAGTTTTCTAGGCATCTATTCAATAACAGTTGCTTCTTTTTTTTGTTACACCCACAAGTGGGATTCTTTGCTGTCTCGTTATGAGCCTGTGTGATCCAAAAGCCCACTGCCATGGATGGATTAAAGCAGGGGCTATAAGGTGTGCAGCCCCAGGCCCAGGCTGAAAGGGGGGCTCTGTGACCTCCCAAAAATCCTGCCCTGACTGGTTTCTGGTTCCCTGTCCCACCCACTTCAGCCTTCCTGCCCACTCCCTGGATTGGGTGGGTGGTCTGCTCCAGACCAGTCAGCCAGTGGATGGGGCAGGAATGCCACTGGACTGTAACTTCTGGCCTGTGGCCTCTCTGGAGCTGCCCTTAGCAGCACCGGCCAATAGGCCCTCTGCCAGGCCCCCTGCAGTAGCGCCAGCCCATGGCTCCCTGAAGCAGCGCCAATCCCTGGCCCCCATGGCCCCATAGCAGCACCAGCCCATGGCCCCCACCAAACACCTTGCAGCAACACCAGTGGGGGCCCTGGAGCCCCTGCCTCCCAGCACTGGCAGGGTCAGGCACTCTGCCACCACCATAACAGGAGGCCCACAAGAGTGGGCAGCCCCGCCCCTCCCCTAGCCTTGATCTGGCCATGCCCACTGGAGTCTTTCATCACTTGTTCTGCTCTAGTCACTGAAATTATTTGTGACTGGCTGATTTGCATCACATGAAAAGAATAAAGCTACTAGGGTGTGGAGAATCTGAATCTCTATATGAATTTTATGTTGAGTAATGTGACATATGTATTCCCTTGCCCCTTTCACTGAATACAAATGTGATCCTCATGGATGTGAAGAATATGAAAGACATCTGCAATAGTTTTAAAGGGGCAGCCATGTTAGTCCAGTTCAGTAAAACAAGCAAGTTGTCTTGTGGTACTTAAAGAGTAACACATTTATTTAATATAGATCAGGAGTCCTCTCCTGACATCTAAGGTGTCCCACTTCCTCTGGTTCTCTGTAACCTGAGGGTCTGGGAAGAACACTGAGAGGCAGATGTCCTGGTTCAGGTGGAATGGAGAAGCAACCTTAGGGAGAAAGGCGGGTGTGGGCATAATAGCACCTTGTCCATAAAGAGCCTTGTGTACGGAGATTCTGAGGAGAGGGCCTTTAGCTCAGGGACCAGTCTAGCTGAGGTTATGGCTACCAGGAAGGCCACTTTCCAGGATAAGACCAAAGGAGTGCAGGAGTCTAAAGGTCCGTATGGTAGTTCTGTTAGGGCACGAAGCACCACATTCAAGTCCCACTGTGGAGTAGGATCTCTGGGCTGTGGGTAGATCCTCTCGATTCCCTTTAGGAATCTAGTGGAAGTGGGATGTGAGAAAACTGAAACCCTTTCAACCTGCTCGTGTAGGGCTGAGATCACCGCTAAGTATACTCTGAGAAAGGGGGTCGAAAGGTCCCTATCTTTAAGGTCTAGGAGGTAGTTTAGTACAGATTGGATTGGGGCTGACTCTGGGGCTATTCCTCTATCCCGGGACCAGAGGGAGAACCGCTTCCATTTATTGGTGTAAGTGGCCCTGATGGAGGGTCTTCTGCTACCAATTAGTACCCTTCTGACCCTTTCTTAGCAACATCTCTGTCTCGTTTAGCCACACAGCCTCCATGCTGTTAGGTGTAGCACACAGAGGTTCAGGTGACATAGGCAGCCTGAATCTTGTGTCTAGCGATAAGTCACGTAGTGTTGAGTACCAGGGCTGTCTTGGCCAGGATGGAGCTATTAATATCATGTTTGCTCTGTCCCTCCTTATTTTTAGGAGGACCCTGTGGATCAGAGGGATCGGGGAAATGCATACATCAGCGCCCCCCCCCCCATGGGCCTCTCCCGTCCCCTGAGTGAACAGAACTGGGAACACTTTTTGTTCTGGTGTGTTGCAAATAGGTCTATTTGGGGTGTGCCCCATAGCCTGAAGATGAAATTCACTGTTTCTGCATGCAAGGACAACTCGTGTTGTGAGAGAAATTCAGTGAGTCCTCATTGTCATTGCTTGCCCCTGGGATGTGCGCCACTACTGGGGTAAAGCTGTATCTCAGGGAAAGGTTCCCAGAGGTTGAGAGCCTCCGTGCAAAGGGCAGGGGAGTGGGACCCCCCTGGGTGGTTCATGTAGAACATGGCAGCTGTGTTGTCCACTAGGACTTGGACTGTGTTCCCCTTTACAATGTCCAGGAAGGCCTCGCATGCCAGGCAAATTGCCCTGAGTTCTTTTACACTGATGAGTAGGGGGCTGCCGTTGAGTGACCAGATCCCCTGTGTCGATAGACCCTTCCCAAGATATGGCCGCCCCCCCCCCCGATCCCTGGACGAAGTATCAGTGATCAGGGTCACCAAAGGGTTGGAGGTTTTGAAAGGAAACCCCCTGAAGGCAAATCGGGGGTCCCACCAGATTTCTAATGTCATCAGGACCTCAGGCAGAATGGAAAACACCTTGCTCAATGGGTGCTGGTGGGAGTGAAAAACCATGGCCAGCCAAAGCTGGAAGGGCCTCATAGGCAGGCGGGCTGTTCTTATCACAGATGTGGAGGCCGCCATGTGGCCCAGGAGCTGGAGGCAGCATCTGGCTGTAGTGATCAGGGCACCGTGAAGCTCCAAAATGATAGTGCAAATGAACAGAAACCTTGATTGGGGCAAGGATACTTTCCCTTTTACTGAGTCCAGTAGGGCCCCTGTGAATGCTATTTTTCTTCTTGGGGAAAGCTTGGATTTTTCTAAGTTTATGCAGAGACCCAGCCCTTTCCACAGTCAGATGGTTAACCTGATGCTGTGCTACACCAGGTGCTTGGATTTTCCCCTTATCAGCCAGTCATCAAGGTAAGGGTATATCCTTACAGCTCATTTACTTAAGTGAGCTGCTATGGCCACCATGCACTTGGTGAACATCTTGGGGGCCAGGGAGAGACCGAATGGAAGTGAGGTGAACTGGAAGTGTTCCCTCCCCACCACAAAATGACAGAATCTTCTGTGTTCGTGTTTTATTGCTATGTCAAAATAAGCATCCTTGAGGTCGAGGGCCACGAACCAGTCCCCAGGGTCTACAACAAGGATAATCTGTGAGAGGAAAACTATACAGAACTTTATTCTCCTTAAATGTTGGTCCCTGTTTGGCTTGGTGACCAGAAAATAAGAGGAGTAGAATACCTTTACCCATTCTTTTTTGGGGACCCTTTCTACTGCTCCTAAGGTTATCAATTTTTTCATTCCCTTCATAGCAGCAGGTCGTGAGATGGCTCCCTGAGTTTCAAGTGAGGTGGCGGTTTTGTATCCCGAGGTTTGGATTTGAATTGGATGGAGTATCGCCTGGATACCGTGTCCAGTATCCAGTGGTCTGATGTGATGATGGCCCACTGGTGTAGAAATGGGCTTAGTTGGTTCCCGAACAGTGTGGGCTGGCAGGTGGGAATGAGGCAGTCCTCCAGGGATAGGTCAAAATCTCTGCCTCTGGTTGGCAGAGAGGGAGCTGCCACCACCCTGATGAGGCATCTGGGAGAACGATTGTGGTCTAGGGGCCCTCCCTCCCTGACTTCTTTCTCTGTCAGGGCCCCCATATTGGTGCTGAGACCTCTGGCATGATCCCTGAGGCTGTTGCTGCTGCTGCAGTTGTTGAGGCTGCTGTTGGGTCTGTTATGGCCTGAAGAAATGTCTGGCTACCTGAGGTGTATACATGCCTAGAGACTTCAGGGTGGCCCTAGAGCCATAGAATCATAAGGTTAGAAGGGACCTCATGAGGTCATCTAGTCCAACCCCCTGCCAGAAAAAAGCAGGACCCTGTGTGCCAGGCACCAGCGATGCCCCTGCTTACAGCTCCTAGCAATAGCTTCCTTCACTTCAGTCTGGTTTGATAGCCCCAATAACTGAGTTTCATGCTTCTCATATAGTACAGTTCCAGAAACTGGTCTATCTTGCCATATTCTCTTTAATGGGATTTTAATTAAGGAAATGTCATTTCAGAAGATGATGCTATTTTATGGCAACTCTTTCTCCTCAGTTGGAGGACAAAGCCACCTCTTTCTAGAAGGGCAAATGTTGGATCCATTAGCAGACAAGAAGGATAGTCTTATGCTTAAACTTGTAATTTAAGACTCCACAAATTTGGTTTCAGTTCTCAGCTATGCTGCAGATATCCTGTCTGATGTTGGGGAAGACAATCACTTAGACGTTGTGGTGCAGCCACATAACTACCTAGATAGATCAGCCTATGCTTTATAAGTAACCACATCATTTATTTAAAGCAGTGAACAGGTAAACAGAACTCAGTTCTTTCCCCAGCCCTTTCTTTCACTGACTTGCATTGTGATCTTGTACACGATTACTTAACCTCTCAATCTTAGATTTCCTCCTTTGTAAAATGGTGGCTATAGAATCATAGGAACTGGAAGGGACCATGAGAGGTCATCAAGTCCAGTCCCCTGCACTCATGACAGCGCCAGTACCCTCATAAACTATCCCTGACAAGTGTTTGTCTGACCTGCTCTTAAACACTTCCAATGATGGGGATTTCACAGTCAGCCTAGGCAAATTATTCTAGTGGTTAATCACCTTAGGAGCGTCTACACCTAGAAGTTATTTCAAATTAAGAAGGCTTAATTCAAAATAACTTAATCTCTGGCCAAGGATGCATTTTATTATATCAAAGTAAGGAGTTCCTTAATTCAAAATAAGGAACCCCTAATTCGACATCATAAAACCTCCTTTTACTTCAAAGTAATTAGTTTGAATTAAGCCACAGAATAGGCTTAATTCAAGCTCATTTTCCTACTCTTCTGCCTGCCTTCCCCTAATGAAGACTCTCTACTTCGAATTAATAAAGCCCACTTTATTTTGAATTAGGAGTCCAGTGTAGGCTCACTAATTCGAAATAATAACTTTGATTTAATTTGAAGTAGTCAATTAACTACTTCAAATTAACTTTGTGAGTGTGGACATAGTCCTTGACAGTTAGGAATTTTTTCCTAATGTCCAATCTAAACCACCCTTGCTGTAATTTAAGCCCATTGCTCCTTGTCCTATCATCAGCAGTTAAGGAGAACAGTTTTTCTCCCTCTTCTTTGTGACAACCTCTTAGATACTTGACAACTGTTATCATCTCCCCTCTCAGTCTCCTCTTTTCTAGACAAAACATACCCAGTTCTTTCAATCATCCTTCATAAGTCAAGTGTTCCAGGCCTTTAATTGTTTGTGTTACTCTTCTCTGGACTTTCTTCAATTTGTCCACATCTTTCCTGAAATGAGGCGCCCAGAACTGGACACAATACTCCAACTGAGGCCTAATCAGGGCAGAGTATAGTGGAAGAATTACTTCTCATGTCTTACTGACAATATTCCTGTTCATACATCCCAGAATGAAGTTTGCTTTTTTTTTTTTTTGCACCAGCATTACACTGTTGACTCATATTTAGCTTGTAGTCCACTATGACACTCAGATCCTTTTCTGCAATACTCCTTCTGAGGCAGTCATTTCCCATTTTGTATATGTGCAATGGATTGTTCTTTCCTAAGGGGAGTACTTTGCACTTGTCATTATTGAATTGCATTCTGTGTACCTCAGACCATTTCACCAGTTTGTCCAAATCATTTTGAATTGTGATCCTGTCCTCCACAGTACTTGCAACCCCTCCCAGCTTGGTGTCATCGGCAAACATTATAAGTGTACTCTCTATGTCATCATCTAAATCATTGATGAAAATATTGAACAGAATCATACCCAGAACCAATCCTTACATTACCCCACTCATTATGGCCTTCCAGCACAACTGTGACCATGATAACTGCTCTCTGGGACTGGTTACCAACCAATTTTTCACTCATCTTATAGTAGCTCCATCCAGGCTGTACTTCCCAATGAGTACTTTATTAATGAGAAGGTGATGCAATTCCATATCAAAAGCCTTATTAAAGTCTAGATACACCACATCTACCACTTCTCTATTCACAAGGTTTGTTACCCCATCATGGAAAACTATCAGCTTGGTTTGACATGATTTGTTTTTGACAAATCTGTGTTGACTGTCACTGTGCACCTTATTCTCTTCTAGATGCTTGCTAAATGATTCCTTAATTATCTGCTCCATTATTTCTCCTGGTACAGAGGTTAAGATGAGTGGTCTATAATTCCCTGAGTTGTCCTTATTTCCCTTTTTATAGATGGCTATTCACTTATGTCACAAAAATTGTCATGAGCTGTCATGAGTGGAGGTGAGATACCAATATATTACAACACGCTATAGACTCTGTAGACCAATGTGTACATCCCATAGTAACTCAAAGTTTAACTGAATTTGAGAGAATTACATATAAGGTGGCTTGTTAGGTTGGAGTAAGGATACTTAACCTCATTAATTCTTGTGTTTAGAGTAGCTATGATTATAAATAACTTCCTAGTAATGGTGCATCTAATTTCAGGAGAAAAAAAAGGATCATTGGTGGACATTGATATTTAAATGTGGCATAACATACATCATATTACTTTCTGTATTTTGACCCATATCTGCTCAAAAGCCTATTGACATCAGTTGGAATCTTTTCATTGACTTCAGTGGGTTTTGGATCAGGCCCTAAGTGTTGATGAGGCTACTAAATGGTGCTTCTTCATTTGATGAAGAATAGAGAGGAACAGTTCATAGACCTTCTTTTTGAGAATATTTGTCACTGCTAGTTACTGTATCAAGTAGGTCCTTTCAAAACCAACCACTCTTGTTCAAATGAAGAAACTAATATTCAAGTACTCAAGCCTGTTCTTCCACTTGAAATATTCATATGATCTCTACATATAGTAACTTTCTTACTATTCGTTGTTAAAATAGAACAGTTATGCTTAGTTTTTTTTTCTCTCCAATGCCTTTACAAATGATAGTCCTCAGCAAAATATTTAAATGAGGATGCTATCCCACTTTAGTAGTTACGACTAAAAGCAAAGTCACTGCAGGAAAACACTTGATTCCCTGCCTGTCCCTAACATTCATAAGCCTGAGAATGTCATTGTTCAGTTAAAGCAAAACCTCTTATAGGAGATTTATCTTTTGTTTTAACTTCAAAATGCTGCGCAGAAATGCAGAAAGAAATTTGAGTGTGAGGGCATAAAATTAATTAAAAGAACAGATTGAATATCAACTTTTAAAATGCTCTTTTGTAGACAGGATACACTGTGTGAGTTTTGGAAAAAAAATAGTAAACAGCTTTTAGCACAAAAATACAGTATCTAGTAGGGAACTCACAAGTGAAGTAAATTAAGTGAGATTTTCAGAAGTACCCAGCATTGACATAAATCTCTTCCTAAACTAAAGTAAAACTCCCAATGACTTTGGAAACACATTTAAACTAATGCTGAGCTTTTTTGAAAACCACATCCTAAATTTGTCCACGATTACAGTGTATTGAATCAGAATTATGGAGCCAGAACCTGAGCTGATGTAAGCTGGCATAACTCCAATGTGGCCCAAAAAATGATCTTTAGATCCACAAAGCAAAAGTGTATTAAATAAGGAGATTAGCAGGAAGGATAACAATACTGTTCTAAAAAATGGGAAAAAGGTAAATAACTGTAGTTTAGACTATTGTACTCTGTAATTCATTGAGTCCTGTGGAGCAATACCCTATTTTTTTTTAACAGTCCCATTTAAATTGATGACTGATTTCAATGAGGGTTGAATCAAACCCGTATTTCACAAATAGGCCCTTAATCTTAATGGCTATGTCCACACATACATGCTTATTTCTGTTTAAGTTAAATCAAAATAAGTTAATTTGAAATAAAATCCTTAATTCAAATTAACTTAAATCGAAATAAGCAAAAACCTCAAATCGAAATAGCAAGTCCAGACACAGGACTTGCTATTTCAAGGAGAGAGGCACCATGGGAGGTGTGGCAATATGGCCCCCTCACTGGGCCATGCCCTCACCCAATATATACAAAATGGAAGGCACCCTGGGAGGGAGAAGGGCAAAAGTGTTATTTCGAAACAAGTTATTCCAAAATAACACATCCAAATGGCATTATTTTGAAATAACCATTTCGAAATAACAGATGATTCAAATTGAAGTAGGCTTAAGCTATTTCAGAATAACATCTCTTGTTTTGAAATGCTGGAACTCGTCATTTCAAAACAAGAAAACGTCATGTGGACCTAATCTTTCTTAAATCGAAATAGCCAGTGTTATTTTGACTTAAAAGATACGTGTGAACATACCCAATGTGTTTATAAATCCAAGCTATTCTTAAATAACCTGCCTGGATAGGAAAATATATCATCTCTTTATCATTTTAATGTAGAAAACTTGCATTCTGTAAAAATATTTTTTTGCTCCATTCTGGAGATATTTTCTGAATGTGCAAACTTAAGTTTATCTTTGAAAATACATAGACCATATCCACTTTGAGGAAACTTACAGCTTTTATGGAAGAAGGTCTGTGTGGAAAAAAGTTCTGATAAACAGTCACTCAAAGATTTCAGTTGTAAATACAAACATATTGAACTTGAACTTCTATATCAATCATCACGTTCCCTTACCATTAAAGTTCTGTAATTTTAAACTAGCGCAGAATTGTCAGATGTGTGGATTAAGTTAACATGGTATAAACTTGTTAAAAATTCATCCACCTTAGTGACAATTTATAAGCCAATATAGACTGTAGTGTAGATATAGCATTTATGTACGCTCAAAAGCTTGTCTTTCTCACCAGCAGAAGCTGGCCCAATAAAAGATATTGCCTCTCCCACTTTGTCTGTAAAATAACTTTTAGTCTTTTCAGCTCTTCTGTTAATACTGATAAGCTTTAAGAAATGTGAAGGTTGTGTGAGTGACAAGAGGTTCAGAGGGGTTGCCATGTTTGTCTGTTCCAGCAAAGCCAAAACAAAGAAGTTCTATGTCACCTTTAAAGACTAATAAATTTATTTATCGCATGAGCTTTCATAGGAGAAAATCCAACTTCATCAGACTCTTGAATATAGAGAAGTACCAATGAATTAGAAGAAATTAAATGCAGGGAAGTGTAGGTCATACGATTCACCAGAGAATTCTCCTTTCCTTTTTCCCTCACTTACCTCCTATCTGCTGCTTTCCACTGTTTGAATCTAAACAACTGCATTAATTTGCTGTAACAGTCTGACCTGACTTACACTTCCCTCCTTGTGTTTTCCTCCCATTCATCTGTACTTCTCCATCTTCAAGCATCTGAGGAAGTGGGATTTTCTTCCATGAAAGCTTGTGCGATAAATAAATTTGTTAGTCTTTAAAAGTGTCACAGGACTCCTTGTTTGCTTTGAAGGTAAATTACAACATCACGAAGGAGAGACTGCTAGCCTATCTCTGCATAGTAAACAAACTTCTCCTTTGAGCGCTGCTCACATCACTCAGTTACAGATGTCTACATGCCGCAGCACACGGTAGCTCGGAAAGTCTTTAGCGTTAGCCTGTAAGGTCAGGGCGCACGGCCAATGCCCCCTCCATGCCACAGCTGCGGCTATATAGGTGACCGTGACCCTGACCCACCCAGTTCCTTTTTCTGCCATCAGTGTCGTTTCGGATCAGCATTATCTTGCGAAATGAAAGGGCCTGTTTTTTCACACGAAATTTGAAATGCCAGGATTCAAGCCATGCTTAGGATGCTGCAAGGCTTTCCTGATGGACGATCCTCACAAGAAGTGCCTTGCTTGCTTGGATGAGTCCCACATCACAGCGGACTGCCCCATCTACCGATCCTTCAAGTGGAGGACTCAGCTGGAAAGGGACCTCATTTTGGGGACCGGAGCCGCTCCATTCAAAAGCGGCCGAGCCATCAGTGCTCCGCTGGACCCTCGATCAGCCCAGGCTCAAGCTTCCTGCCGATCCCCAGTATCAGGGCCAAGATCGCGGCCCTCCATGGTACCTTCTAGGCACCAACCTCGCTGGTCTCCCAGGAGCCTCTCAGCCGCCCCAAGCAGGGCCTTGGCTCAGCCACCGGCTCATCAAGGGTGCTTAAATCTGCCTTCAGTGTAGAACACGAGGCAACCAGCTGCAAGGCACTGCCTCCCTCGGCGCCGCTAGACACGGCACCGCCCACAGGTCCGGCACCACCTACAAGTCCGGCACCGCCGGCAAGCCCGGCGCTGCCACCAAGCCTGGTACTGCTGGACCCGTCACCGTCGCCGATAACCCCACTCCCGGTACCGGCACTTCCGGTACCGTCAGATTTGGCACCGCCAACACCTGCACTGATGCCAGTACCATCTCGGGCCTCCTCGCCTCTCTCCAACTCAGCATCATCGAACCTGGTACCAGGCCCAAGTTCTACGGCTCCTCACCGTTTCTCTGAGGAATTCTTGGTACTGGACTGCTGGCTATTGGCGGGGAGGTCACCCAGGTAGTCCTCAGAGGATTCCTCCCCCCCCCCAGGAGGAGTGCCCGAGAAAGCGAGCCCGCAAAAGCTCTGTATCACCGAGCACATGGCGCAGGCACCCATTGGGGGAAACACCTGGCCCCCTCACAACGCCTATGCCGCCGTTGAGGTCCTCGCACAACGAATGGACTCTTGACCAGCTGAACATGACAGCAGATGACACCTCCTCCCAGTACGCACGTTTGCCTGCACCAGAGTCCTTAGATTTCTCTGATGACAAACCAGACCCTGATTCTACACAATCAATCAATCAAATCAAATCATAAGGCTGGAAGGGACCTCATGAGATCAAGTCCAACCCCCTGGGAATTGAACCCAGGACCTTCTGCATGTTAAGCAGAGGTGCTAGCCACTACACTATTTGCAATGCTGAAGCAGATCAAAGGCCCCATCATCTTCATTGCCTGAGGAGAGATTTATTGACATGTCCACCAACCATGAAAGGGATCCTTGCGTCGAACAGGACCTTCGCCGCCGCATGGCAGCAAACCTGAAGCTCAAGCTATGGGTAATCCAGGTGGAGGATGACGACTCCCTCTTTGACGCGTGTTGTCGAGCCCCACTGGCTAAGGTCAGAATTCCCTTGCACACCAGGGTGTTCCGCAATGTCCAGGAACGCTGGCAAACGCCTTCCTTAATCCCGCCAGTGTCCAAAATAACAGACAAAAAATATTACGTCTCCCCGGAAGCTTTTCCCTTCTTGTTTCACCACCCAGCCCCGGGGTCCTTGGTGGTCAATGCAGTCAACCAAAGGGAGAGACAAGGCCAACCTAGAACCACCCCCAAGAACAAGGAGGCTTGACCTGCTCGGCAGGAAAGTTTACTCCTCGGCCGCCCTCCAGCTGCACATCTCAAACCATTCTGCTTTGATGATGCTCTACATCTTCAACCTGTGGGAAGCTCTATGAAATCTCCAATCGATCATCCCCGAGGATCGCCTGAGAGACTTCGAAGTGATGCTGGACGAGGGAGAGAGAGCATCCAGGGACACGCTTGCGGCAACCTGGGATGCAGTGGATACTGCGGCATGCACAATGGCATCAGCAGTGGTGATGAGCTGTTTGGCCTGGCTCCAGAACTCCAGCCTCTCCATGAAGATGCAACAAATTATTCAGGACCTTCCCTTCAAAGGACCCGACCTCTTTGCATCTTCCACAGACGCGAAGCTGCATGGTGTGAAGGACTCAAGGGCCACTTTGAGGTCCCTCGGGATCTACACCCCGCAACCTGTTAGACGTTCCTCAAAGTCACACCAGCTACAACAGCAGCTACAGCAACTGAAACAACAGCTGTAGATGCAGACCCAGTTTCCGAGATCTCTCCAGTTTCTCCAGGTAAAGGGGGTAAGCTGGGCGCCTCCCAGTCGGGGCGGCATGGACAAAGGTCGGACCGTTTATCGAGCCGCAAACAGCATTTTTGATGGTCCCTCCGAGGGCAGCACTCCACAGCCCCTGTTCTCCCCCCCACCGCCTCTGCCACTTCGCCCCACGGTGGACCCGGCTCACTTTGGACCAGTGGGTCCTGGACACAGTAGCAAGAGGATACGACATCCAGTTCCTCTCAACCCCCCAGGACAGGAAACCGTACCCTCCCATAATTCCAGAGAACCCCAATCTACTAGGCAAGCTCAAGGCTGAAAGCCAAAAGTTGCTCTCCCTCGGAGCCATCAAAAAGGTTCCCAAGGGGAAATGCGGAAAAGGGTTCTATTCTTGCTACTTCCTGGTCCCCACACCCAACAGGGACCTACGGCCCATCCTAGACCTCAGAGTTCTCAACAAAAACATAAAGAAAATAAAATTCTGCATGATCTCCCTATCGCAGATCATTCCCTCCCTGTCCCCAGGAGTGTGGTTCGCAGCCCTCAACCTAAAGGACATTTATTTCCACATAGCCATCCGGCCCCACCACAGGCGGTTCCTCAGGTTTGTAGTGGCATGACGCCATTACCAGTTTACCACCCTCCCCTTCAGGTTATTGCTAGCCCCCAGGGTGTTCACAAAGTGTGTCGCACCAGTTGCAGCGTTCCTATGCAGGAGGAGTGTAAGAATCTACCCCTACCTGGACGACTGGCTCATAGTGGGCAAGTTGTCGACAAGTACAAGACCATGTTGATGTTGTAATGAACCTGTGCGAGTTCCTGGGCTTCCGCATAAACTTGGAAAAGTCCAAGCTTTGCCCCACCCAGGACATAGAATTCATTGGGGCACGCCTGGATGCTTGGCAAGACATTGCATCCTTGCCCCTGTCAAGATTTTGGTCCATCTGCACCATCATCATGGAGCTCTAGGTGCCTGGGCTGACCACAGCATGCAGATGCATGCAGCTCCTGGGGTGTGTGGCAGCGGCCACATCGGTAATCTGAACAGCCTGTCTGCGGATGTGACCGTTCCAGCTCCGGTTCACCACAAGCTTCCAACCAGAACGGGACCATCTTGACAAGGTAATCTCGGTGCCCCAGTATGCCCTGGAGTCCCTCCAAATCTGGTGGGACCCTGACTTCGTGATGGGGGGGAATCTTGTTCAGGGAGTCCAAACCTTCAGTAACCCTGATAACGGATGTGTCCAACCTGGGGTGGGGCACCCGCCTGTCTGGTGGCCTCTCTACGCAAGGCGCCTGGAGCCCTGATGACAGTCTCCTTGACATAAACATGAAGGAGCTCAGGGCCATCAGACTGGCCTGCATGACCTTCCTGGACCAGATCCAGGGCAGAGTGGTCCAAATCCTCTCAGACAACACAGCAGCCATCTTCTACACAAACCGCCAAGGGGGAGTCCGCTCCTTGGCCCTACGCAAAGAAGCGACCAAGCTGTGGCAACTAGCAATAGACCATCACTTCACGCCAACTGCTGCCCATCTCCCTGGGGTGGACAATGGCATAGCGGACTCACTCAGCAGAAAGCCGCTGGCGAATCACGAGTGGTCCCTCCACAACAAGGTTTTCTCCCTGCTGACACTCAGGTAGGGAACCCCTCAGATCGACCTCTTTGCCACAGCGCAGAACCACAAATGCCTTCAGTTCTGCTCCCTCCGAGGTCGGGAGAAGGGATCTCTCAACAATGCCTTTCTCCTCAACTGATCGGAGTCCTAATGTACACCTTTCTGCCAATTCTCCTGATTCACAGGGTGCTTCTGAAGGTCCTCACAGACAAGGCACTCATCATCCTGATAGCCCTGGACTGGCCCAGGCAATAGTGGTTCCCTCTCCTTCAAGACATGTCAGTGAGGACCCCACTCTGCCTCCCATGGTGGGTGGACCTTCTGACACAGAGCTCAGGATGCCTTCAGCACCCCAACCCGGGCCTCCTGCACCTGACAGCTTGGATGCTCTCTGGCTCAGCGAGCAAGAGAGACACTGCTTGGATAGGGTTAAAAAGGTCCTGGTTGGTAGCAGAAAACCCTCCACCAGGTCCACCTACATGGCAAAATGGAATCACTTCTCCACTTGGTGCTGTGATAAAAACATAGACCCTATCTCTGCACCAGTACAGGCAACCTTAGATTACCTTCTTGACCTAAGGGAGAAAGGCCTATCCCTGTCATCTTTGAAAGTATATTTGGCAGCAATCTCCGCCTTTCACCAAACGACAGATGGGGTCCCACTCTTCTCACACCCCATCTGCCATAGATTCCTGAAAGGATTGGAAAAACTTTTCCCCCACGTCCGTAACCCCACCCTGCAGTGAGACCTGAACGTGGTGCCACGGGCTCTGACAGAACCGCTGTACGAGCCCTTAGACTCAGCCACCCTGCTAGAGCTGTCCTGGAAGGTGGCTTTCCTGGTGGCCATTACATTGGCCAGAAGGGCCTCAGAGCTACGAGCCCTATCCTCTGAACCCCCATATACGGTTTTCTTTCCCGACAAGGTGGTCCTGCATCACCACCCCTCATTCCTGCCCAAGGTTGCCACCCCCTTCCACATGAACCAAGAAATCTGCCTGCCAATCTTCTATCCAGATCCGCAAGTGACAGAAAACCAGAAACGGTGGCACACCCTGGATGTGAGGAGAGCGCTCCTAACCTACATTGAGCACACCCGATCCTTCCACAAGACCCCTCAACTGTTCGTGGTGGTCACAGAACGCATGAGAGGTTCCCCCATATCCTCCCAATGCATCTCCAAGTGGATTGTGAGCTGCATTAAAGACTGCTAGGGAAGGTCAAACACGCCTCTCCCAGAGACTGTGAGAGCCCACTCTACCAGAGCCTAGGCGTCTTCCACAGCCTTCCTCGCTAAGGTCCCGGATCCAAGAGATCTGCAGGGGTGCTACGTAGTCATCAGTACATAACTTCACAACGCACTACGCCATTGTCCAACAGGCAAGAAATGATGCCGCTGTGGGCAGAGCTGTACTCAGTGTGAGTAGACTGTAACTCCTCCCACCATCCTTGGGTACAGCTAGCAGTCACCTGTCACTGAATGATGTGAGCAGCACTCGAAGGAGAACGGTTGGTTACTCACCGTAACCGTCCTTCTTCGAGATGGGCTGCTCACACACATTCAGGTCCCTCCCACCATCCCCGCTAATGGAGTTGGCAAAGGTATATGGGACTGGGAGGGTCAGGGTCACGGTCACCTATATAGCCATGGCTGCGGCGTGGGGGGGGCATTGGCCGTGCTCCCTGACCTGACAGGCTAACGCTAAAGACTTTCCTAGCTACCATGCGCTGCAGCACGTAGACACCTGTAACTGAATGTATGTGAGCAGCCCATCTCGAAGAAGGATGGTTACAGTGAGTAACCAACCGTTTGTTTTGATTCAAACTGTGTGCAGGAGGAAAAGCCAGAGTTGTAACTGAGAGCTGAGAAGGGTGATAGAGGGAATTATAAAAAGTGATTTCTCCTCTATCACCCTGAGGCAGTCTCTGGCTGTGATTTTGATTCCTCAATGCGGAGAGTGGCCAGAATATATTAGAGCAGCCAGCAAGTTAGACATCATTATTTATTTGTTAATCTCATGTGTTTAAAAAATGCAATGAGCATATTCTCAAAAACAAAAGGGTGGGGGGACAGGATCTGGAACAGGAACAAGCCGGTTTAAAAAAAAAATAAAACAGGAAGTGGAGCTCAGGCAGCCGCACCAAAATATTGAACTACCAGCCTTTGTAAAGATCTCATTCACCATTAAAAAGAACCTTTGGAAGTACCAATGCAGTGAGAAAAGAGAAGAATAGGCAAAAGGAAATCGAACACATAAGAGCCTGCTGCAAACTTGTTTAAAACAGTCTCTTTCTAGCTATAGTTGAAGAAAGTCAATAAGGGCCTCTGAATGACATGTCACATCACATGTTCTTTCACAGGATGCCTGTCATCTCTCTTGCATGACAATTTTTCTTGACAGCTTACTCCACAATATAATTCTTTGCATTTAAGTAGGGCCTTTCATCTGATGGTATTGCAGTTCATTGCAAGAGACAGGTATGTATCCCTTTTAATACAGTTAGTGTCATGAATAGAACTATGTCTCCCTCACTCCCTGTTCACTATTTTCATCACTAGAATCAACTACCTCCTTAGAACAGATTAAACAAACAAACAAGGAGTGCTGTGGCACTTAAAGACTAACAAATATATTTATCGCATGAGCTTTTCGTGGGAGAAAATCCCTCTTCCTCAGACACTTTGACACTGCTTCTTCTTCTTCAAAGCATCTGACGAAGTGGGATTTTCTGCCATGAAAGCTCATGAAATAAATATATTTGTTAGTCTTTAAATGCCACAGCACTCCTTGTTTGTTTTGTTTAACTGAACTAGAGTAACAGGATTGCCCCTTTGGATCTTAGAGTAGATAGATGTACGTTCTTTAACTCTCTCATTACCAATTATTAAACCTAGATTTATATGAATCTCAAAGAGCTGCTGTTTCCCCACTTGCTAGTGGAAGTGGTCAGAAATGCTGGATATACAAAGTAAAAAAAAAAAAAAAAAAAAAAAGAGGTGGGGTGGGTCATGATAAAAAGATTTATTTTTTTTTTGAGCTTTTTTGTGGGGGAAACCCACTTTTTCACATGCTTCGAAGATGGGTGAACTTACAGAATGCTGGACTAGACTAACACAGCTATCCTTTTGGAAATATACAAAGTAAACTTCACCTTTTTTGCCTAGCAAAGGTACATGGCCTATGCACAGCTTAAACCTGTGAAACAGGTTAACTGTGGCTTAAAGGATACAGAGGCCTTGTCCTGTGTCTCTGCACAGGTGTAAATTTTACCCTTGGAAGAAGACTGTATGATGAGATGTACGTAATTCATTTTACAGTATCATTTAACAGGACATCTTGGAAGTACATACATTTGGAAGCCATTACTGAACTAAACATCCAACCCCTCAGATACATCTGCACAGAAAAAGAAAATAAAAAGGGGCATCAAGTTTCAGAGTAACAGCACAGACATTTAGCTTCTGTTGAAGCCTAGGCTCTGAGACCCATCTCCCCAAGCCAGGTTTCAAAGTCCAAGCTGAAGTAGCTACATGGCTATTTTTAGCCTTGAACTATGAGCCCCGGAAGCCCAACTCAGATAACCAGGTCTCTGTTTTTGTTATACAGACATGCCCATAGACTCATTTGATATGACTGAGCTAACTCTTAAAAGTTAATTCCTTAAACCACCAGACAAATTAAGTTGTTATTTTTATTCTGTGTTTGAATTTTCAGCCAAAATAACCATCTGGTTTACAAGCTCCAAAGAGCTAGCTCTGTCTGTCTAATGCAGCAGAACAAACAAGGAGTCTAGTAGCACTTTTAAAGATTGACAAATGTATTTATCGTATGAGCTTTTGTCCTCCCATTTTTATCCTATCTGTCATCTGTAAGCATCTGACGAAGTGGGATTTCCTCCCATGAAAGCTCATGCGATGAATAAATTCATTAGTCTTTAAAAGTGCCATTAGACTCCTTGTTTGTTTCATCTGGTTAAGAACAGTTAAATTATACTAGAAGATCCTATTACAATACTGTTCCTTTTGCAATCTTTTTGCAGAGATGAAAATGAAGATATTATTATTATACAGTACATATTGTGTGCCATCATTAGAAATGTTCTGGAATTTTCTCTTTTCAGTGAGATATCATCTAGCATACTACTAGTCTATGTAACAAATTGGTAAGTGTCAGTGAGAGCTGATATGCCTTTTCCCCAGGACCAAGTCATTAATCCTGATAACACACCATCATTCAAAGACATGCCAAGGCCCTCAGTAACTTAACTATGCTTTCTTTCAGTCAAATAATTCAAATGGCATTGCTTTCCATTATATGTTTACATTTTCTTACTGTCCTGTAAACAACATGCAATTGCTATTACTGGCAAATGCCCATAAATTTTTAAATCTTTTACATGCTATCTTATCCCTTTAAATCCATTTGTCCTCCATTCCTAATTGCTATATACTCCAAAAGTATTTAAAATGGTAGTAATTTTACCTCCTAAACATCCATGATGCTTTACATACCACTCAGTAGCATTTTTTGACAAAACAAATGGTAAATCCATTTGGCTATATCTACACCTAAAATCTTAGTTCAGACTTGGTTAGTCCAAACTAAGTAGTTCAAAAGTTAGTCTGAACTAAGTGTGTTTGTTTTTTTTTTTTTTTTTTTTTAGTTCAAACTAGCCATGCTTTTTTTAATTCAAACTAACTTCTTAATTTGAACTAAAAAAGCAAGGTTAGTTCAAAATAAAAGTTAGTTAGAACTAAAAAAAATGCTTAGTTCGCACTAACCGCTAGTTCAAACTTTAGTTTGAACAGCATGTCTACACTGTGCTAGATCAAACTAAATAAGCAAATTAGTTCACACTAAGCAGTTAGTTCAAACTAACCAGCTGAACAAGCAAAGCCTAGTGTAGATGGATTCAGATTAGTTCAAATTAAGGCTCCTTAATTTGAACTAATTTGCTAGTGTAGACATAGCCTATTAGACTATAATTGCTTCTGACTTCCTTTACATGCTTTGTAAAGTGCCATATGTTTTTAACAGTGCTTATTTCTTCAGCCTTGAAAATATTGGTTTTTATCATGCTGGGAGTGCTGTGAAACTAATGATCTAAAATTACTCCAAAAAATTCCAGGGAAGTTTGGACAGATGTCAAGAATGTATAGAGCTTAGCCTGTCTCTACTTGGAAGTGTTAAAAAATAGACATTTCGAATGTCTTAGGGTAAATTCTTAACACAAGTTTATGGAACTAGTAACCATGATAAATTTCACCATTTCATTCATTTCGCTTTTATATACTACAGTCCCTATGAAGTAGAGAGCTTGACTTCTCCTTAACATGGAAGCAACTAACATATTTTGAGCTCTGTGTGCTTATCAAAAGCCTACTGAGAAAAAGGAAAGATTCCAATTCAGAACAGTGAACTTTGGATCAAAGCCTATCAAATAAATGATATGACACTTGCAGCTAAAAGTTGCATGATGGAAATAAGAACTCTCCAGGTAGCTTCCTCCAGCACATCTATACTTTCACACATACTGCTTCAAACCTAATCAGAGTGCCATGTTTTCTATCCTATACCATCTGCTCAGTCTCAAATGTAATGTCTACACTACAGGGCTCAGTTAAGTCGCCTTAACAAGGTGGACTTAAAGTCAGCTTTATTAAGCTGACTTAGAGAGTTCCCATTTGCTTTAGCCCTAGTCTACACTTACAGCTTTTCTCAGTGGCAGTTGACCAGCATTTACGCAAGGCATGTAAGAATCCTTTGCATAAATGCCGGCAACTTCCTAAGCCACCGGGACACGCTGGGGAAAGCTGACCACAAATCCCTTGCAGTCGGCTTTCCCCTATGTCTCCTGGCCCCCAGGACTTCTGACACCAACTTTTGGGAGCACAGCAGTGACTTCAGACTTGCTGCTAAGCGTTCCCGGAACGCTGGGCTGACGGCAGCGATTTTGTTGCCATCAGTGTAGACATAACCTAAGTCAGCTTTATAAAGGTCCTCAGCTTAAGTCGACTTTATGAAGTCAACTTAAATGGCTATCCTGCCTTAAGTCGACTTTAATGGCCACATTTTATTAACTTAGCACTTAAAGTTGACTTTAAGGGTGAGTGTTATTAAATTGACTTAAGCAAGTGCTTAAGTGGTCTTAATGAACTCCAAATGTGCCCATGGAGTTGCTTAAGTTGACTTAAGCCTGGTTAAGTTGACTTAAGCCTTGAGTGTAGACATAGCCAAAGAAGCCAAATACAGGCTTAAAAATTATTTTCATACAATATTTCTGATTGGAAATTATTTATTAACAGAGGGGAACTATCCTTATAAATACATCCCTGTGACACAGGGATCTCTTGATGCCAATTAACAGAATACACAAAAGATGCATGGAGTTTTACAGGGATCCCCTGGGTCAGGTATATGCACAGTAAGTGAATGAAAGGTGGAATGTAAGGTCTCTGCTGAGAACCAGAAGGCCACTGACTATCATAATCATTTTAAAATGCATGTACAGAGAATTATGAAGGTATGAATTTCTACAGAAAATTATGTTCTTATAGTAAGGCAGATCAGCAGGAGGTCAGCTGTCCATTGTCTGCTTCACAATATAGGTCTACCTGCATGTGAAGTTAAAATACTTATTAAGAGATTTTGAAATCTTCAGGACAAACCTCCTTTTATCATTTTAAAATCAATTGCCTTTTAAATTAGAAAAGAAGAGAATGGTCATTGCATTATGGGACCATGTATAATCTCAATGTCTAGAGGAATAAAACTTATTTTCTCTTGTAGTCTATGCAATTTAATCTAGAGTTGTGTAAACTTCTTCCCATAACTTGAATTAGTGTTGTCATCTTTGCATGAACTATTATTTTTGCTAAGTTTCTTGAGATGTCCAAAACCAAATGAAGTGTTCCTGATGAAAACACACTCTTCATTTATACAAAGGTATTATGTTTTCTATATTAATCCATACCCTTTCCTTTTCCAAATATAGCCTAGAGTCTAGTAGACAATCTTAAACTGCTGTTGACAGTGACACTTAGATCTTTCTCCTGAGACACTGTAACTAATTTTGTACCCATCAATGTGTGCTACAGCAAGAACCTATCATTACATTACTAATAGACCAGCTAGAGCTGTGCACATTTATTCAAACATACACAGAAGCAGGGCTTTATTTAAAAAACAAATTGATTAAAATGCTACAGTATATTTACACACAGCATGATTTAAACATGACAAATTAAAACTAGACCTTGGTCAAGATCTTAGATCTAGAGCAGTGACTGTTGCAGCTTGGGAATAATAGAGAGGAGGGGGGAATCAACAGTAACACCACCTTTCATCCAACTATGTTGCATGTGCCAGGAGCTAGGATGGTAATGGCATAGGCTCCATTCTGTAGCCACCTAAATGTTCTCTTAGTCATACAGCAACCCATGGTCCTTTTGCACCAACCGACTTGTGCTGAGCAGCTGCAGCAATGCCAAGAATCTGGAGTGACATTATGGTCTACTGAAGTCCCTGAAGGTTTTGCTTTTGGTTTCAGCGGAGCCAGAATTTCATGCCTAGTCCCTAATCTTAGGCCTGATCTACCCTAGAAAATTAGTTCAGTTTAATTATGTTGATAAAGGGTCTGAAATAAAATCCATGCTCCTGATCAGTGTTGTTAAGCCGACTTAGGTCCCTGTATAGACAATACTTGACTGAGAGACGAATCCTTCCATCAACTTAGTTACCACCACTTCGGAAGGTGGATTACTTGTGCTAGGGTGACCAGATGTCACAATTTTATAGGGACAGTTCTGATATTTGAGGCTTTGACTTACAGAGGTGCCTGTTATGGCTACATCATCCTGCATTTTCAAACTTACTCTCTGGTCACCCTAATATACTGATATGCAAACCCTTCCACTTGGTGTAGTGTCTACACTGAAGTCCTATCGCACTGTAAGCGTACACATATACTTAGTCTAATGAGTTTCATTTTGCCAAACCTCCTGTTTGATACTTGCATGAAGTCACTAGAAGAAACCATTATGTTTTAGACTCCAATATCATCCATATATTGCAATATTCAGAACTGTTCTTTCTCATGCAACCTACATTCCCGTTGTGTTGCTTGGAAGCTGATGAATATCAAAGCCCAGTGAATTTCCATACACAGTGCAACTTTTTTTTGTTTGTTTGTTTAATATTGTCTTTCCATGTAAAGTTCGTATCTACCGTTGTGTTAGCTACTTTAGAAATTAGACAGAACAGCAACTATCAACAGGTATTTGCAGTAACTATGTAGGTAGCCAGGATATGAAGGACACAAGATGGATGAGGTAATATTGTTTATGGGATCAACAGATATAGTGTATTTGCCCTGTTATACAGGAATCTAATAAATCCCTTATTTCAAGCTTCCTCTTCCATTTCCAGTAGGTGAGCACTTCACTCTTTTTGATTACTCCATTAATGATTTTGTTAATAGCTTTGCTAAAACAAGTTAATAACACATCAAGGCTTCAGAGAGAAACTGCAGAATTGTATCTTGCCAAGTTCCAAAGGGGCAGCCATGTTTAGTCTAGTAAAGCAAAAAAAAAAAAAGCAAGGAGTCTTGTGGCACTTAAAGACTAACAAATTTATTTATTATTATTATTATTTATTTATTATTATTTATGCAATAAATAAATCTTAGTCTTTAAATGGCACAAGATTCCTTGCTTTTTTTGCAGAATTGTAATTCATTTGCAAATTTGACTCTGTCTCTTCAGGACTAAATATGAATTTTGGATTTTTTTCTCATTACAACAGGTGATTTGACCTCTTCTTCCTCTATGTGCTATTCCTCTGTGTTTGAATCTTAGTAACTGCTTTGATTTGCTGTTACAGTGTGACCTGATCCTATGATTTACACTTCCCTGCATTTATTTTCCTCCTATTCTGTAAATTCCCATCTTCAAAGCATGTGACAGTGGGATTTTCTCCCATGAAAGCTCATGGTGATAAATCAATTTGTTAGTCTTTAAAAGTGCCACAAGACTCCTTGGGTATGTCTACACTGGCAAATTTGTCCAGATTAAGGAGACTTAATCTGGAATAATTTAGCCCATGGCCAGACTAGTCTTTCCCTAGTTTGAAATATGAAATTTTTTAGTTCAAACTAAGGAATGCTTAGTTTGAACTAATAAGTACCAGCACTTAGTCTGGACTTAAGCGCTTAGTTTGAACAAGGCACAATGTGGACCAGGACTAACGCTTAGTTCGGATTTAAGAAGTCCAAACTAACCTCAAACTTCTTAGTTCGGACTAACAAATCCAGACTAAGTTCAGCTGATGTAGACATAGCCTTTGTTTGTTTTGCAGAGCTAGACTAGCACGTCTACCCCTTTGGAACTCTTCCATTTTTGTTTCCTCAGGAACTGCTTTCCCCTTTAGGCCTCAAGAAGTAGAGATAAACAGGCTGCAACATCACTTCCTTGGAGTCAAAATGCAAGACAAGGATGACTCTTGTTAGGAAGCATTGATCATTGATGTGGGCCACATGCAGCCCCTAAAGTTATTTTCTGTGGCTCGCAACGAAACTTAGAATTTCTCAAATAATTGATAATGCAAAATTTAAAGTGTGTTTCCTTACTTACTCTTTGTCTTCCTAATGATACCTCCACCTCGAACAGAAGTAATTCTTACAGTTGGCATGTGTTACTCTTCATTTCTTCATTTCGACTATACTTTGTATTGTTATGTTTAAGAAGCAGCTGGGTAAGAGTGTGGGGTGGCGGTTGGGCTGGCTGGGTGGTTACTGGGGGAGCAGGCTAGGATGGGAGGAGGGGATAGAGCTGACTCGGGGTGTGGGGGGCTTACCGGGAGAGTGGGGGTGGGGAGGATCGAGCCCGCGGGGGGGGTGGCCCACACAGCAAGCAACATGAGTTGCTTAGCTGCCTCAGGGGGAACATTGGTGGTGATCTCAGTTTGGAAGCTAGCAACTCCAGACTGCTACCAGTCGATCACTAATCAGTTTGAAGCCAGAAAGTCCAGTGTTGGAGCTGTCTTACCACAAGCGTGAAGGACCATTAATCACATCCTGTTAATAAAGGACTGTGAGTCTTGTGTGTGAAACAGTGACTGGCTTTGCAGCAATGAGGTTCCTCATGGCACAATGATAGTTGGCATGCATACCCCAGTTTTTGGTCCTGGACCATCTTGCCACATCAGTAGAAAGGGGTACTCCTTTATGGTACTGCCAGCATCTGTGGATCACCCTGGGCACTTTACTGACATCAACATGGGTCGTCAGGGAAGATGTATGATGCACATATCTTCAAGGAACATTGGTGTGTACAGAAAGCTGCAAGTGGTGCTATTCTTTCCAAACCAAAAGATTCCAATAGGGAACATTGAAATGCTGATAGTGATGTTGGCAGACCTAGGCGCCTCTTTCTGCTATGGCTCATGAAGTCTTCTATGGGCAACCAGGATAGCAGCAAGTAGCACTTCAATAACAAGTTGACCAATTGCTGAATGACCTTTGAATATGTATTTGGCAGATTAAAAGCTCACTAGTGATGCCTTTATGGCAGGGTAGTCCTAAATGAATAAAATATTCACATAATAACAAAATAATCAATAAGCCACCTGCTATAAGCTCCATATTTGTGAAACTAAGGGAGAAAAGTTTCTCCTATGGAGAGAGCAGAGGCAGACTGCCTTGTGGCTGACTATGAACAACCAGATGTCAGGCTATTAAAGGGGCACAGCTGGGGGTTATTTGAATCAAAGAGGCCTTAAGAAGCCATTTTGACAACAAGCAACAAGATGGTGTCTTTATAAATAGTGTTTTGTCATGTGATCACTGCCATCTAGCTTGTACTGTGTATCAATGTGAGGAGCAACTGTAAGCCAGATGCCTAATTAAAGGCTCTCTCATTAAGGGATCTCTTGGGGTGGGTTACTATTGCTGTGCAGTTAGCTGCCCAGAGTCAAAAATTTCTAGACTAGGTTGGGGTAGTAGTACTGAGCATGCTCCACAAGGTTTCTTCCTGCTGTGGTGGTCAGACTTGGTGAGAGTAGCAGTTGCATTGAGAACAGCCCATGTGCTCAGTGTGTGAGTGGGAAAGGCTGAGCCAAGAGTGGACAGCAAGGTGTTTTCTCCTTGCTGTGGAGCATTTTGCAGCAGAGTTTCTCCATATAAACGTGTGTGACTGAGTGCTGGTTTTCAGCAGTAAGCTGACAGTGCTGCTTCCAGCAGCAGAAGACAAGGACCCTATAGGGACTTTTAATGAAGATTCCTGCAACCAAAGAAAAGGAAATCTGCTTCTCTCAAGTCAAGCCTTTGGACTTGATGAACAGAGACTATACCTGAGATTCAGATGAACTCCACCTAAACTTTGGGAGCTCTTAAGTTGCATCTCAGTGTTTTCATAGGGACTGCTCTGTTTAAATTCATTTTGTTTCTTTTTGTGTGTTATGGAAAGAAACCTGTGGAACGGTAATATGAGTTCACAAGAGAGCCACATTATGTTAAGTAGTAGTGATTGTGGGGTTTGTTTGGGTGGTTTTTTGTTTTGTTTTTTTGGTGTAAGATTTTAGTAGTTAATAAAGTTCATTAATACTTTTGTTCTTTGTAGTACTCAAATGTGGGATGGTAGCTCTGAGCAATCTTTGCTGAGAGTCCCTTAAACACTGAATCCTGTGTCTCCAGCTGCTTCTCATAGGAACTGGGGTTTAATTTTTGTTAAGGCATTGGAGAAGGGCAATTAAATGAATTCTAGCCCACCCGAAGGTTAGACAACCTCCATGTACAAGAGACAAAGAGTACTTATTCCTCACAATGTAGCTCTTTATTAAAGAATAGTTGTTCACACACACCCAGAGAAAGCTGAGTTAGAAGGGAGAAAGCAGTGTGCAGGGCAGTGTGAGCTATGACAACTGGTTACAGTCCAGCTATTCTGGAAGTTCTCTGAAGGGGTGGAGTGAACGGGATACCCAGCAAGCCATGAATTTGGTAGGAATGTGCAGGTGGAGTTTAGGAAGGGCATGGAAAGTAGTTCTATATTGGATGTAAGAGAGGGGCTAACATGAATGAATTCAATGCTATGGGTGATTCAACAGCTCCATCTGCCCCTCCATGGCTTTTCTCGTGCACTTGTGACCTGCTGTCATTCACTCCTGGTTCTCCCTCCTCTCCTGCCTATCAGTTTCCTGATTTTTCAGATACTGTGTCCCCATGTCCATTTTTTCCCCATCTTACAAGTCTGAAGGAGTTCCTGGAACATCTCTTTGTTCCTCCATGGTCATTTTCTTATCAGCCGAAGCGGCTTGGCAGGTCTGGAGGGGTTTCCTGTCAAGGGCACAGCAGTACAATCCCAGTGAACAGAAGCACGATTGTGAATGCAACAACAGCATTGATTCACTACTGTAAAATACACCTCTTTCTCACTGTTCCCTAGCAAGCACACAACAACTGATTGCCCAGGGTATAGTCAGTTGGGCTTGAAAGAAGAGGATACTCAAACTGGGGAAGAGGGTCTGGGTGATTATTTGGGTTATTGATACAGGTAGATAGGGACAAAATTTCAAATTGTGCCATAATTTTCCATAGCCCAGGGCCATAGAAGCTGATATCTCACTCCTGAGAGTAAGCAAGGATTCTGGGGAGCATCTTCTTTATGCAAGCAGATTCAAACCAGGTACCTATGGTGCTCACCTGTGTGTCACTTTGGTTCCTGCATAAACAATCGTTGATGAGGGAAGAAATAAAGCAACTCTGCCAAGGAATGTCTGGAGAAGACTGACACATGCCTCCAGGAAAGTTTCCTAGAGATCCTTCTGGAGGATTCTTATGAAATCTTGGTGTGCCTTAACACCCTTTTCCCCCACACTACCTAGCAGAATAGGGGAATAGGAAGCACATGCAAACGCAGCTACTGTTGTGGATTTCTCACTCTTCAACCAGCTGTATAACACAAAAAAAGACAGCTGTACTTCTTGTAACTGAGCAGCATGAGCTCAAAAATATCATTTACCCAAGCTCCCTTCTCCTGCATCCTGCACTCTAGAGATGAAAGACTGGATTGCCTCAGAGCCTCAAAGGTCGACAGGGAGTCCTGGCTGCCTGTGTCACAAAACAACCTGTTCCAATGCTCTGCATTGTCCTCCAGCTTCATCTCCTCATCCACAACTTCTCCACTGAGGTTCAGTCTGGTGTCTGCTACCTCTGTACCTGCAGCATATCCATGGATCTCTTGGCAGAGGTGGTGTTGCTACAAAGGACGGCTTCCAGCTTCTTACAGAAGTGGCAGACCTTTGGTTTTGTGCCAGAGTGACAGTTTGACTACAAAGCCTTTTGATACCCCTGCCACAACTCTTTGATATCTGCACAGCCCTGCAGTGTGTTCCTTTCATAGTCCTTTGCCACCATTAAACAAGAAATGTGACCATATGTATCAAGGTTCCTTTGGCGGCAGCAGCAGAACTAGGACTGCACAGCCTCCTCTCCCCAAATGCCAATCAAATCTAGATGCTTCAGTGTGCTCCAAGCAGGAGAGCTTTTGGCACATGAAGCCACCATGGTCAGCTGAGATGAGATATGAATTCTCCATAATAACTTAGAAGAATGTGGAATTTCAAAAATTCCTGGGATTTTAAATAGGGAGGGTAAATGGTTGCAAGGCAGCAGGAGTTCAAACTGGCGGCCAGAATAGGCACTGTTGGATACTTCCTGGAGGTCACTTACCATGACTAAACCAAGTCTAGTGTCTACATTGAGGCTTTGTCACTAGACATTTGGCACAAAAAGTTCTAAACCTCTCATTGAGGTGGTTTTATTTTGTTGCAAATCAGAGGAATTGGGTCAGCAGGATGGGGGATTGTAATGTGTACACCAGCACTCTTTTGGTGCAGAAAGCTGACTTTGGTCAACAAAACTGTCTAGTGTAGACCAGGCCTAAGCTTTCTGCAGTAAGGAATGCATCCCCATCTGCTTTGCAAAGCACCTGCACATTTGAAGTCAAATAAGAAATCAAGAATCCCAATTTCTCCTCTAAAATGAGTTCACAGGTGTTAAAATTGTTACTGCATAACCATGCTTTCAATAATGAAGCAATGAGCTACAGCTCATTGTGTCCACAGCTCTGAGAGACATGAAAGCATATATTTTCAGAACATTCAAAAGGAGAGGAGTGTCGCTCTTTTCCTGCTCAGAGGTACTGAACACCCACATCTCAAACCCAGTGAAAAATGACTGAGCAAGGAAAAAAAATGTGGTGTGGGAGAGATCAACAGTTTTCTCAAAATCTGAAAAGTTGTGGAAAAAAAATATAGAAAAAAACATGACTTTTTTCCAGTGGAAAAGAATGATTTACTGACAAGCAATATCCAAACCTCCAACTGAAGACAGTTGGCAACAAAAATCACCTAATATCTTCTCTGAACCATATTTTGCATCCCTCATGGCAAGTGGAAGCATGGTAAAGCATCCTGGCTGAATTTACTATAAAAGCCTGTGTTCTGGACTGATCCACAGAGTCAGCTGCCACATCCATGCATGATAACATATGAATCTTCAAAAAGAATAAATAATACCTCATGGATATGACTGAAACCATGCTAACAGCCAAAAACTATATAGTTAAGCACAGTTGCTACAAAACCCTCTGCTTCATATAGACACACACAAAAATGCTGATTCTTCTTGCTTTTGACATTCCCCCACCCCCCGCACATAGTTTTGTTTTGGTCCCCGACTCACTTCCAAGTTCAGTTTTCTGTGTCTCCTTCTGCACATCCGCTCGCAAGATGAGAAGACTTCTGTTGGGGGGAATAAGTACATGTAGATAAAAACTGGAGACCCTAATAGCGCTAGCCTTCACAAACGTGAACAGCATGTAAGTTCGATGGATTTTAGGGCTTGGCTAAGCTTGACCACCCAGAAGGTAATGGCAGGATGCTTTAGTTGGGGTTGAACCTGCTTGGAGCAGGGATTTGGACACCAGATGACCTCCTGAGGGCTCTTTCAACCCTAACATTCTATGATTCAGCTACATCATGCCTCTGTAAGAAAGCAGCCAGTGTCAGAAGGGCACACTGGAAGGTGAAAATTCAAGCAATTCATCAGTGATCTGGCACACACTAGCAGGTGGAAATTCAAGCAATGCAATTCCTGTGTTCACTACAGATATGTCTGTTCTTGTGCTGATTCCTTCTTCTGACTAAGTCATAACAAGCATCACTGTGCCCACACAGCAGTTATTTTCATAACAAAATCCACATATCAGCTATGATGTGTAACTCAGCAATGGCTCCCAGTGCACCAATATATAGAGGACAGGAGTAAGCAGAGCACACAGTAACCAGATGTCCCCATTTTATATGGACAGTTCTGGTAGCCAGGGAGCCATCTTCTGTAGGTGCCCATTGCTGCTCACATGCTTTCTATCCTGATTTTTCACACTTGCTGTCTGGCCACCCTACCAAACCAGGCTTTGAAGACAGCCAAAGTATCTGCTAATAGTAGATCTTTCTTTCCTCAACCATCTCTCATCCAGGCTTATTCTCCAGACTGAATTATTTCACTGACTACCTAGTCTTCTTCTTCATTACACCACTGTCATCCTGCCCAATCTGCTCCTGCATCCAGGCCACATTTGCTTCTCCAGCTCTTCAGGGCCGTAACTATGGCGGGGTGAGTGGGGCTTTGTCCTGGGTGCGCTGGAGTGGATCCATTGAGCTGCTCCATTAAAGGACGTGTTCGACACCATTCACTCCAGGCACTGTCCATTGTAAGGTGTGAGGCGCCATAAACTGTAGTTATAGCTCTGCAGCTCTTTATACCCTCTAGTGCTGGGGTCTCAAACTCAAATCACCATGACGGCTGCATGAGGACTAGTATAGGGCTGCATGAGGACTAGTACATTATCCTGAGGGCCACACCACTGAAACATTTTCATACAATATTGCAACTATTGGTAAGAATAGTGTCATTGCAGAGCCCAGCAAATAGCTTTAGAGGCCACATGCGGCCCACAGGCCGTGTGTTTGAGACCCCCGCTCTAGTGAGAACCAGCTTTGCTTCTGTTTTCACACTCAACCCCGACCAGCTCCATTCCCTTCCCTGCAGCCAAGCCTGACTTATTCCCTAGGTCAACAGTCCCCAACCTTTTCAGCAAAAGCAGCATGGAGTCCTGTGGCACTTAAAGACTAACAAATTTATCGCATGAGCTTTTGTGGAAGAAAAACTCATGCGATAAATAAATATGTTAGTCTTTTAAGTGCCACGGGATTCCTTACTTCTTTTACTGAACTAGACCAACACAGCTCCCCCTTTGGAGTTTGGCAACCTTTTCAGTAACAGAGCACACTTCAATGAGACAAACAATTCCATGGCATGCCCCCTTTTTTTCAGCTGAACTGATTGCTCATAAATACCACACTTATATTTACAACAGTTATGGTCTAACTACAATGGTTTGCCAGAGTGCAGAGAACAAGCTAAAGAAGCAGCAAATAAATTAATGGTTTAAATCCACCAGAAAAAAATACAGATCATCTCAATTTTGCCTTTTAGTCACCACATTTAAAATGTTCATGTTTTAGAATCAAAAGACCAATACTTTTAATTTGATATTTAATTTTCTTGAGTTGTGATTTTGGTTGGATAGAATACTGTTTAAGATGAAACAATGCTTGCTTAACATTGATTTTCACTGCTTTTACACAATTTCAGGGCACACTTGGGCAGCGCCAGGGCCCACTGGTTGAAAACCACTGCCTTAGGTCCTAGCCACCACACCTCTGGCCAGCTCCCTAGCCCCACTCTACGGTTACCAGATGTCAGTCAAAAGGAGGACATATCCTTTTTTTTACCTTCACGTCCTCCATCCAGCAGATATTTTAAAAATACATCATTTTGTCCGGCTTTTTACTTATAGGGGCTAAACTACACTGGAACGCCTGGGAACACCCTGCTCTTAGGGGGAAGCGTTCCAGGACCCCCTAAAAACAGAAGATTACAATAATGCTACATTTTCTCCATGTGTCCTCCACTGTGCTCCTTTTCCTACTTCCTTGTCCCTGTTCCCTCTAAGCTGGGCGCATGTGCGTGCGCACACAGCTCATGAAACCCACGCACACAACCAAATAAAGTGCGCACAAAAAAATTCAATAGTGCTAATATTGGTGCCCAGGAAGAAATTTGTTTGCACACACAAAGAAATAGTTTGCACTCACAGCCTATGAATAATTACAGGGAACATTGCCTCCTTTGCATGCTTTGGTATTTGGCTACCCTATTCCTGAGGGACTCTGCCTGCCCCCCTCCTGATCTGTGCTCTCCCCTGGAACCTCCTCAATCTGCTGCTCCCCTTCAATGGGCAGACACCCCCCCCCCCAACCGCAGTGGTCTGCTCCATCTCCCCACACTCAGCCCCACCCGCCGAAGCCCCGCCCCTCCTCACCCCACTGCTCAGCCCCGCCCCCCTCTCTCGCTCACCTCCCCCTCGCTCCTCCTCCGGCTCTCGCGCCGCTCCTCCCTCCTGCGCGTGCGCGCCTGCGAGAGCTCGGGCAGGGTGAGGGCGCGCTGCCCCCGCACGGCTTCCCGTCTCCCTTCCGCGCATGCTCGCGCGTGCGCAGACGCCGAGGCGCGCGGGCAAAACGTCTCCCGCCTCCACCCAGCCGCGGGCGCGCGCAGGTTGGGGCGGGGCCGGGCGCGCGGAGGCGGTTGGGGCCGGGCGGCCGGCCGGCGAGCGCAGAGTTGACTATATATGGTCAAAGCAGGGGAGTAGCGCGGCGCGGCGCGGCGGGCGCTTCCTGGTCCTGCGCGGCGGCTGGCGGGGCCGAGGCCCGGGCACCGAGCAGCGAGCACGATGCCGTTCGAGAGCAGTAAGCGCCGCTCGCGCGGAACCCGCGGGCCGTGTCCGGCGCTGCGCGGGGCCGGCTGGGAGCCCAGCCCGGGCGGGGTGCGGGGCTCTGGGGACGGCAACAAGTGACCCCTCCCCCCCCCCCCTTGTGTCTCTCCACAGAAAAAGTCTTCGCCAGCCTCCCGCAGGTGGAGCGGGGGGTCTCCAAAATCATCGGAGGGGATCCCAAGGGCAACAACTTCCTCTACACCAATGGGAAATGTGTCATCATCAGAAACATTGAGGTAATGCGGGGCTCGCTGGGTCTGGATTTTGTCCTAGCTGGTCTCCCCTGCTTTGGAAATGCAATGCAGGTCTGGGGTGAAGAGGGAGAGGAGGTGACTCAGTCGTGAAATTGTGGGCAGGGACTGTGGAAAGCTGTAGAAAATGTCTGCAAAGTCCCCTCCCTCGTCCCTTTCTGGAGAATTTAGGGTTGCCGTGGTATTTAATGTGTTGCTTGGCGATAGTAATGCAGATATCAAGCTTACAAGCCTGTGAATCCATTTCAGTCGATTGATTAAATTAATAAATATCCTCCATGGACTAAGCTCTCTTTATGGGGAAGTCACAATCTTACAAATTGCTGGACTGGAATCTAGTATTGAGTAGTTGTGATAAATCAGTCAAAATTTTTAAGTGCCACAAGAGTCCTTGCTTTATTTTTAGTATTGTATAGCTTACTCTGTTCATTTGCTTTCCAACACTCGAATGCAAAGCAGTTCTCAAATGACTGAGTGATTAAAAGTTTATCTAGTATCTGCATATGCAAAGCTTTCATTCGTGGTCTTAGTAAATTTCACTACATGTGGAGGAAATGTCAGGGTAGGTGGTTTCTTATATGGTGATGAGCGGGGAATTGTTAACAATGTGCCATTTAAATGGTAATAGCAATATTCACTCTGCAAAGATTACTTTCTGTTGAAATGCATGGGGGAAGCACACTTGTTGTAATGCTGTTTCATTCCTTTAGGCTCCATCTTCAATGTAGTCTTTCAAATGGTAAATGTATTTTCACCACTGAAAAAATGAGACACTCCTCACCCTATTCTCCTTCCTTTTTCTTTTTTCCTTAATGTAAGGGAGGGGGCAGGGAGGAAAGGAGCATTGCAAGTAGGAAAAATTATATATCCTTGGAATGTAAAGCTTTCCATGACCACATGTTTTTCTCTGACAGTGGCTCTCCAGGATTAATTACCTCTCATTGGCTTATTCAGATTTCTTATCTAGCTGCCAGTTTGCTATAACTGCCTTCCATGGCATAAAACCAAATACTAGATGGTTTGCTGGGGAGGACTTATTTTTAAAATTTTATTTCAGATTTCTTGTGGTTTCCTTAAACTCTAGTTCTAATTGTTCCAACATGGTGTTGAGGTCCCAAATCTTGACTAAATTACTGCAACAGCAAAAATGTCCCAGTTTTCCTGAAACCAAAAAATGTTAATGTATGGAAAGATGCGAGAGCCAGTTAGCTTAGTTTTAGTGTTAAAACTAATACCTAAATCTTTTTGTCTGCTATAAAGCTACCATTAAAGTGACAGGGAGGGAGAGTCTTCCGATAGTTATCACCTGGCTGCAGCCTGTTACAAAATTCATTGTAATAGGAAGTTTTAATGTCAAAAAAGCACGCATCATAGTGTTTGGGTCAGAATGTTGCAACTCAATAGTATTATTAAATTGAAATAATTCTCTCCTAGTAAAGAACCATACCTGCACCACATATTAACCGTGTCTCTGAACCCACTTCCTATCAAAAATAGGGGGGCCTAGACCACTGGTTTTCAATATGCCATGGGGCCTGTCCAAGTGTGCTGTGAAATTTTGTACAAGGGTAACACAATCAGTGTAAAACAAACATTGTTTCATCTTAAACAATATCCAACCAAAATTACAACTCCTAAAACTCATAAAAAATCAATCATCAAATTAAAAGTGAGGTATTGGTCTTTTTTTATTCTAAAATGTGAACATTCTAAACACAGGTGGCCACAGGGCAAAACTGAGATGTGTTCTTTTTTTCTGGTGGATTTGAAACATTAATCCATTTGATCCCTTAGCTTGATGTATGCGCTGTTGCAAACCTTTGTGGTAAGACCATATTCATAGTAAACATGACATTTTATGAGCAATCAGTTCTGCTGAAAACAGTGGATGTGGTGTGGAATTGTCTCACTGAACTGCGTTCTGTTAATGAAAAGTTGGGGACCACTGGCCTAGACAAATAACTGCACTCCATATCAGCAAAAACAGGGGACAGACCCTTGGAAAGAACCTGTACAATATAGTGCTAACACTTCCAATTCCGACTGTGACTGCTTCATCCTAGCTTACAAACCAGGCAGGTTATTGGGATTATTACAAAGCCATTGCCCTGGATAAGGAGGTTAATGAGGAAGATTTCTTAGCTATGACAGTGAAGTCCAGAACTTGACTTAATACATTAAAGTCCTGGATGAATGTTGGAGAGCGCGTTGTTAAGGCAGGAGGGGCCAGTGATACTTGGAAGGCTTGATAGCTCATGAATATTTTATCTCCATTATGGGTCCCTCTTTCTGTAAAGTCTCAGGCAGTTTGAGTTCTAAGCTACCACAAGCAGCTCTGGTTTTAGTGCGCTAAAGGAGCCACATGAGCCAATATTCCAAAGGGGCAGCCGTGTTAGTCTAGTAAAGCACCAAAAAAAAAAAAAAAGTCAAGACTTTAAGACTAACAGATTTATTTATCATATTAGTCTTTAAGTGCCACAAGACTTTTTAAATAAGCCCAATGAATTACCTGCATTCTGTTTTTTGTCTTGAATGTGTCCCTCCTTTCTTTTCTTGCTAGCTGGGCTTCAAAAAGTGAGTTAATGGTAATGTTGGGTACTGTGCTTGCCCTAGAATTTCTGCTTCTGACTTTTATGATCCTGTCAGATCTCTTCATTTTTAAACAAATATTTTGCTTTTGCTCTTGTTGAGGGAGCTGGCTGAAATAGGGGGGGACGGGACCAATGCTATTGAGGATACCACAAAACTGAAGAGAGTTTTTTTTTTTCTAGTTTGTTTTTAAAGTCTGCTGTTAAAGATTATGAATGCCAAACAATCAGAAGCTTGCCTGTCTTAAATTCAGTGTCCTTAAATCCAGTTCATACTCACTTCAATGGGCCGTTGCAACTTGGCTATAAAAGAGGAACCACTCATGGTATTGGCAATAGAATGTAGTGTACAGAGTGTCTTTTGAACTAGCAAATGAAACTACAGCAGAGAGGAAGTATTAACTTCTCTGGTAGATCTGCTGACATGTCTTGAGTATTTAAAATTCAGTCATCCAGAAAAATGGAGAGTGGCAGGGAGTTGGGTGACTCTTGAGGTGCAATAATTTTTGACCTACCGGGGCTAGAAGTGCATCCATCCAGTATAAATGTATTGTAGACCAGGAATAGAAAAGCTTACGTCCGAGAGACAGATATTACTGGCAAGAACAAGACCTTTTTCTGGTGGTGAGTCTGAGCTTCCTTATACAGAATAAGGACTCTAGCAGCCCAGTTAGACTCCTGAATACATGATTGAAACGTATCATATTACTTACTGGTTTTATGATAAGTTGAACAATTGTTGACCTGTTTACGAATTACAGCAGCCAAAGCAATTTCAAGCCATCCCCCTGCCCCCCCCCCCTCCGCCCCCATAAGATAACACAAGTCTTCCTGGAGATGGAAAGTGAACTGAAATTGCAAAACAATCAACAGAAAAGTGATGTAGCTAGCATGCTGCAGTCATACAGTCATGTAACAAATATTTGGCCTTCAATAAGAAATATAGCCAAGTAGCTAGTATCTTATATTTGGTAATTCTCTCCTTGATTTGGTCTGACTAATAGAGCATCTCAGGCAATAAGACTCATTCATTCAGTCACTGAATCAGTTTTGTGGTTATACTTCAGTCATCTGAGCACATATTGATGACCTAAGTGTCTGTTCTGCTATGGAGTTTGAAGACGTAACCAAAGAGAAGCATAAGAATAATTGGAAAGTCTCTTAACGATCAGTGATGAAACTTTTTCTGGATTCCAATTTCCTTGTTAATCAGACTGAGAGAGAGCTTTTTCTCTGTTAGCCATTCTGTTGACACTTTTATTTGGGGAAACCTTATAAACTAACTTCCCCAGAAGACACAGGTGTTACAATCCACATTGACTTACTAAGTAATCTCCTGTGCCTGCTAAGGCAACTTTTATAGAGTGACACTAGATCTAGCTGTGAAGATGTGCAGAATTAATGTGTCACAGACTACAGGGGCATACAGTCCTGTTAAGCAAGGGTTTGTCTAACGTTTTTATTTTTATTTTAGGCTTAATAGGCATGTTCTACATACTTTTACATATTTAGTACTCTACTAAGTAGATCTTCATTACTTAATACATAGTTGGGTACATGTAAATACTTTTATCTAGATTCCTTTTCTCGATCTTCTCCAACCCCCCATGTACATTCTAGTGCAACCTCCTCTTGATCATTCAGTGAGGTCCCAGCCTTCAGTATTCTGTGCCAGGTATTTTGAGAATTGCACTAATATGTGAATATTCCCATTGGCCAATACGTTTTACTACAGCAACCACATTAAGCACCATATTATAAAAGCTGGAAGGGACATTGAGTCTAGTCCCCTGCACTCGTGGCAAGACCAAGTACTACCTTAAACCATCTGTAACAGGTGTTTGTCTAACCCAGTGGCTTTCAAACTTTTTTTTTCTTGGTACCAAGTTAAAAAAAAATTTATGCCCATGACCCAACAATTACATCTCTGATCAATGCACTCTGGTCTTTTGGGGGTGCTGTAAACCACAGTGCCTGAGGGGCTGTGACCCAGTACTGTGTCTGGACTCTTAAGTTTGAAAACCACTGGTCTAACCTGCTCTTAAGCTTCCAGTGATGGAGAGTCCACACCCTGCCTCAGCAATGCATTCCAGTGGTTAATCACCCTAACAGTTAGGAATTTTATTTGTAATGTTCAGCCTAAACCTCCCTTGCTGCATTGTCTGTCATAACAAATCAGTGATTCTCAACCTTTTGCTAGTTGTAACACACATTTGGCAGCATGTTGTGACCCTACCGGACGCACTAGACTGCCTACCCCAGGCCAAATGCAGCCCTCTCTTTGGCTCTCCGTGACACTTAATGCTGTGTGGTGACACAGCGATTGAGAACCACTGTATTAAATAATGGTTTCTCCACTGATCAGAGCATGTTGAGCTTTGGTGATTCTCCTCTCCCCTTCCTTTCACTGTAAGTATAACTTAATTGTCCCCAGTGCCTCAGCTTTAAAAGCATTTTTGATGGTGTATGGGAACACTGATCTTTCTTCCCTTGAAATTCACAAATGACATTTTGTTACGTTAATTCTGTTTTTATTCATAGAATCCGGCAGTTGCAGACATCTATACTGAGCATGCCCATCAAGTTGTGGTTGCAAAGTATGCTCCTAGTGGATTCTACATAGCATCAGGAGGTAAAGTATCAGTACGCATTCTGTTTTGAGCTATATGGACAGGGCTGTTAACATGCTTGGGTAAAACTTTGTGGCACAGACCAAATATACAGCTGGAACATGTGTAGGCTATGATGCATATTTAACAATGCTGTAACAAAAATGAGTATCTCATGTAACATTGTTCTTTAATATTAAACTTGTCTCCCCATGGGTGAGGGAGTATAGTGTGTTCTTTTGAAGTGATACTAAATTTAAATCCAAAACTTTTAGTATACTCTGCTCTAAACATAAACTTGTGTGTGCACAATAAAAATAACATTAACTTTGAATTCCATTAACTCTAGTGAATACCTTTTCATATGCATCACTAAAGTAATTCTGGTTTTGCTCTCTAAGTTCTTTATGTTGCAGAACTTTATTTTAAAGATAGGAAAAAATTGACAACTGCTGATGTAGAGCGTCTCAAAAAAAAAAAAAAGTCCTCATTTTTCTTGTTGTTGGTATGATCTCATGTGGGGCTGCACCCTGAATTGCAGCTTTTGCTACAGCAACATAGCAGGGAATGGAAACAAAAATATTAATGCCAAGCTCCATTAGAGAAATGATCTTTGTCAGGTGAAAGGACAATATCAATATAGAGGATTTTTTAAAATGGTAAGTTTTTGGAGACTAACAAATGAAGTCCTCTAATCTTTTTAAAAGAAAATTATGCAACAGTTTCATGGTGGTTGTATTGACAAGTAGAAAATTTCTTAACTTGAATTCACACCTACAACTTGTATTCATTTTTATTTTTAAATAAGCCCCATCTCTTTGAGTTTTGAGAATAAAACTTTCCAAATGTGAACTCCAAGCCAAACTGACTTTGTGTGCCTGCAAGATGTATTCTGCTCCAGCAAAGACCCTGAATAGCCACACATCACTACTAAGATCTCCAGAAATGGAAAGGAATTCTCTCATGGGCCAGGTCATGGTTATGAAACAACTCCATGACTTTGGGTCTGGTCTCAGATCTCCATGTCCTTCACCTCCATTTACGTTCCATTAGCTTCTTCCTCAGGGTTGGGCTGTGCATAGAGAGGTCGGGCTCCACAACATATTGGGTTTGCATATCCACTGTTGGTGTTCTCAACTCCTGAACAGAAGAGCTAGTGTGGCTCTGCTTTGTGCAGGTTCTCTACAGCATTTATCTCGGAGTGGGACCATCTAATCTCTTTGTTTTATCCTTCAAAATGGCTGTCTTAAATTTGTTGTAAGTCTAAATTATTTCCTTTTCGGCCCTTTCCTTACATATCCCAAACTTGGCACATACCTTTTTGAGTACAGATGGGGGTTTTAAGAGGTCTAAATCAGTGGTTTTCAAACTTTATCCCTCAGGACCCAGTTGGGAAAAAAATGACTTATGCATCTGACCCAGCCATTACATCTTTCAGCAATGCACTCCAGTCTTTTGGCAGTGGCAGCAAGGGGTGCTGTGCACCCACTGCTTGAGGGTCTGAGACCCAGTACTGGGTCCCAACCCTGAGTTTGACACCACTGGTCTAGATAGTCCAGCCTTGTAAAATTGTGCCAAAGGCAGGATTATCCTGCCTTCCTGTCCATGTCCTGTCAAATGGATGGTTTTGTTTTTTTTAATCCAAGTGGCTTGCTGTGTGTGGTATCCCTTGCCTCAAACCCAGCACTATTTCATTGGTTCTATACTGATGCTTTTCCTAAGTTCCCATCTGTTTGCTTCACTCTTGTGAGTAGGCATGACATTGGAAATGTAAAATTTCATTCTCAGAGAACTTGGAACAGTAGTGTATGGGGTCCTCCCCACACTGAGATCAGAGTTGTTCGTTTTTTGGTTTTTTCTTAATTCAGTTTGTGGTCTGGTTGGGGAAACTCCTGCTGAGCAGAGATTATTCACTGAATCAGCTAGCAGGGGCGTGTGAGCCATCCATTCTACCTCATGCTTACTGTTTCACAGTTGGGTGTAGAGAGAGTTCTCCCTTGAAGAGGTGTGTGTGTATGTGTTGTCATTACAAAAGACCAAACCTGTCTGAACAGCAAAATATTCTACTTCTAACTAGCAGCACTGCAGCATTTCCTCTGAAGTGAAGCACATTCCAGGCCTCTATAGCAGGGATTCTCAAACTCTTCTGGGATCCCCCCTTTGAAAAAAATTAGACTATGACAACCCTTCTCCCTAATTGTGCTCCCTTCCCTATGCCATGCCACTGTTATTTCTGCCCTGCTGATGGGGGGATGGCATTCCCTTCAGGGGGTCTGGCCAGCAGCTGCTGCTCTCTGGCCACCCAGCCGAAGGGCTCTGGCTATCCACCATACACAGGGCTGACAGCTACAGTCGTAGCATACGCAGGGGCTGACAGCCTGTGACTCCCCCTCCCATAATAACTGCATGACCCTTGATGGAACCCGGTCCCCTGTTGGAGAACTCCTGCTCTACAGTAGAGGCCTGCAGATCCACGGGTATCCGCATCCGCAGGTGCAGGTGTGGATAACCGCAGACCCATTGCTGCGGATGGACTCACGGATGCAGCTTCTATTGTGGCTTTATCACACTGCGATCCATTGCTGAAACTGCTGCACTGTTTGTGTCGGCAGAACCAGGAAGCGCTCTGGCCAATTCTAAATTGTGATCTGCCAGCCAATCAGAGTCTCAAGGTGGGACTCGACTCACTGCTGGCCTTTGATTGGCTTATTCTCCTGCCCACTTCCTTTTCTTGCTTCCAGTTGGCAAACCATTGTTGTCAGAGATCTCATAGGTGAGCAAGGAAATCTGATTGATAGCACAGCATGCGAACCACAAACAAGAAAGGAAAAAGTGGGTGGGTCCCATGTGTTGAATGAACCAATCAAAGGCTGAATCGTTGTGTGTGAGCCCAAGCTCGGTTGCAGCTGCAGTTAGAGATGCAGCTAAATCCTGGCATGCGGATTTCGGATTGGATTAATGTTATCACTGAGCGGATGTGGTTCCACATTTTTGTATCCGTGCAGGGCTCTACTCTACAGTATCTGGAAGAAGCAGTAACTGATTCATAATACTGTGCATAAATGTGAAACCTGTCATGTAAAAAGGATACACTTGTATTTGTTACCTGTCATGACATCACTGTTGTTGAATATGCTTGTTTGACCTTTTGGGTAGCAATCCATCTTTTAAACTTTATACGTGTGCATTTAAGTTCTGTAGGCACAGAGGAAGCCAAGTATTTGTTTGCACATTGCTGGTTGAAGACCTCAAAGGTCGTATTTGCACAAATGCCTCTATCATATGCCCACAGCAGATCTGTGCCTATATCAAACACCCATGTAATCCTAGATGCTGCATGCTAAACTTTCAGTATATAACTTTTTAAAGTTTCTAATGTTTATATTGCATTCACTTTTATTTAGGAGTCATTGTAAAATGGTGTATGACAGGTTCTTAGCACTAGCAATTAGTATGGCTGAACATTTTTTACTGTGACAGCTTGCTGAGACATGTGACCATTTGATATTGCTGGAACAGTGATAGTTATGTATTGTGTTATGGCAGATGTCTCTGGAAAGCTTAGAATTTGGGATACCACGCAGAAGGAACACCTACTGAAGTATGAATATCAGCCATTTGCAGGAAAAATAAAAGATATCGCCTGGACTGAAGATAGCAAGAGGCTTGCTGTTGTGGGGGAAGGCAGGGAGAAGTGAGTAATTCTCAAACTACTGTATTCTGTAGTGTCCAAACAAAACTGAATTAGTGATGTAGAGAGTTCTGAGCACCAAATGTGTGGAATGCATGTATTGCTTAGACTTTTAGTTTCATTGTTCAGTAGCAGAATTCTTTACATGGCATTTGACAGCTGAAGACCTGAGTACCTTATTCAGTGGGAAAGCACAATGCCATTAAAGCAGACCTTTTTAAAGCAGTTATGCTCCCTCCTTAAGAGGTGTTGATTCAGAATTAGAGGGACAGGGTAAGTGAGGTAGAATTATTTATAAGACCAACTTTGGTTGCTGAGAGTTTTTTGAGCTTGCACAGAGCTCTTCCTGAGCTCAAAAGCAACAGAAGGTGATCCAGTTTAAAAAAAAAAAGAAGAAAAAGTCTGTCACCCTTGTCTCTATCTGTAGGACCAACACTGCATAGAATCAATTCCAGGTCAACCATTTTGTTCAGAGGGCATAGGACTTCTTGCATTTATATGGCAGGGAAAATTGCAGGAGTCTTAAACTTTCTCCAGCCATACACTTTGTCAGATATTAAAGAATCAGACATATTTGTGTCTTTCACATGAGCGCACGATTCTTGGGTTTACTTTCAGTAAATGCAGTTCACCACCAGTTGCCATCTTTTCTATCAGACAGCAAGGGCCCATTGTATAGTTTCAACTGGGTACATGCACACATGGGCCAGTACAAAAGATGGGCAGACCTGTGAAGGACCAATTCAGAATGGATGGTCTCCAGGCACAAACTGTGCACTTAATAATAAATAATAATAAAAAAAAACAAAACCTAGGGTGAAGTCCATTAAGGTTCCCAAAGCTTAATGAATTGTATAGCATTTCCAACAAATCTAGCTTCATTTTAGAAGCTTAATGAAATGATTGTCTGGAGCTTGATTGACTACACTGTGTGGCTTTTAAAAATCATTAAAAAATAAAGCTGACAAAGAAAGGGCTCTCATGTCCGAATAACTTGTTTTATTAACGTATAGTTACAAACGCTTCGAGGTTCTTTTCAGTGCCTTGAAATGGTAACTGTGAACACTGACATGCTAAGATTTGTCTTGTCACTGAGTGGTTCTTGCCCCTTTCTCCAGGCATTCACTGATTGCTGTGTTTGCCATAAGAAGTTACAATAGGTATTTTGAAAAGTGTTTCAGGACAGAGGCAGCACTAATTACCTCTCTCCTCTTCACTAACATCTTGCAATTAGAATACAAGGACATACAGGATTTTTAAGGCCAGAACAGTTGATATTGCTTTAATCACATGGTGGACCTGATGCTGTTTTATACTCAGCCTTCCATGTTACCTGTAATCTTTGTAGCAACTATTCACCTGGGACAACTCCTTGCTATTCTTAGGAAGATTTAAGTAGCTGATCCTTTTAAAATGAGATCCAGAGGATATTTTTAATTCTAAAAAAACCTTTTTGTATGTTGGCTTCTCTCTTGGAACATGTGGCAGATGTCATCCTTTTCTCTTGAGTTCTTTGGCCTGTCTTCTCTAGACCAGGGATTTGAATGCCTTTTAGGGAACAATGCTGCTCTTGCATGAGATTAACTAGTTGACCTAATTTCTATTGTCTGAGTGCACTCAATATGCCAACTACTGATGCTCAAGGAGTTGGCCTTCATGTAATTTTTATTTTGTCATTTTTAAATAGATTTGGAGCAGTGTTCCTGTGGGATAGTGGCTCTTCAGTGGGAGAAATCTCTGGGCACAACAAGGTGATCAACAGTGTGGATATAAAACAAACCAGGCCGTATCGTATAGTAACCGGCAGTGATGACAACTGTGGTGCTTTCTTTGAAGGACCGCCATTCAAATTCAAGTTTACAATAAGTGTGAGTCTAATGTACTCTTTTCCTTCTGCACATAAATTCTGTTTTTTGGGGGTGTATTAAGTCATATGGATCCATAATTAAAAATAATCAGTTCTCCAGTACACCCTGTTTTTCTGATACAACTCATTGTCATAGGAAAAGAGCCTTGCTCCCATTTTCAAATTTACTTAACATTGAGTAACTTCTTAAAACATGTTTGAGGATAATGGAAGGTCTATATCAAGTTTAGGGGGGAAAAAGTGTTAGAGGAAAGTAGACTAGCTCTTGAAACAGTATAAGTTTAGTGTCCTCTCAGATCTCTCCACTGGCTTTCACCACTCCTATGAATTTGTAGGAGGTATACCTGGAAACAAAGCTTTCAGTATTGCCTTTTGGGGAGCAGTTTTTTTTCTTTGTTTAGTGCAACCTCTGTGTTTATACTTTGAGCAGTGCCCAGTTCAAGAAGTGTGGTTGGAATCTTTGTATCTCCATTAAGGGATTTGGATTCTCTATTCTGTACTAGAATTAGGTGTCCAGGTGCCTTGAGGCAGCTTTGACAATCTCGGGCTAGATTTCTAAAAATCACTACTGATTATTAAACCTGAAACTAAAATTTAAAAATCTGATTTCTCCCACACTTTCTGCTTTCAATTTCCTGTCTGAAAGTGAAAATACTTTAACTTCTGAGTTCTGTTGCATTTGTGCAATGTGAAAACCTCCCAAAAAAACCCTAACCAAACACTGGAATGACTGTATTCAAACCATTCACATTTCTTATTTTGTTTCTTGGTTTTGAACCCCAAGGAGTGTGTGTTTCTGGGTAGGGCCTGCCATGTGGTGCTGTTGCAAATTGGAGATCTAAAGGTTCCTTTAATACATAATCCATTTAAACACTCCAAAAACAGAATGTTTAAACAAATATGTGGAGAAGCTCTATGCCCAGTGTGGCTTCTCCCAAGGTAAGTGATTACTGAACTGCAGCTAGGCAGCTGTTCTGGGCTAAGCTCCACCCTTCCAAGAAAGAGCTGCCCAGCTGAGCATATGCAGGGACCCACACTGGCATCTCCTGCTCAGCTTGGAGTAGCTGAGCCTAATGTGGTTTCCAATCCCCTTTTGCATTCAGAGCCACAGCTGGACAACTGTCTCTTGGCAGGGAGCTGCAGAGGGCTCAGTATCCAACACTCCACCCTTCCCTGGGCGATGTTTAAACTAATTAGTAAATAGTTACACTGCTGCTTGCCATTTAAGTGTTTTAGCTGCCTTCATTCGTACTGTAAACAAAGTCTGTGCCATAATAGCAGGTGGTCTCATTTCTTGAAATAGTTGAACTTAAAGAATAAATTTCCTTAAATTCAGAAACCATGTTTGCTTGTGCGCTAACTAAGGGTTTAAAGTCAACTTAACTGCTTTTAAAACACTTAGTCATTTTCCTCTCCAGACTAAGCAAAGGAATCATTTTGAGCCTCACAATCTTGAGAGGCATCGCTGCTGAATATAAATTTCAACTTAACTATATTTTTTGGGCTCTATTACAGTATGTCTACACACTGTGCCCCCAAACTCACCCACCCACAAAAAAGGGGTGGGGATGGGGGCAGTCTTGGAACCTGGATCAGTTGACCCAGACTTGAGCAACAGAGCTAAAAATAGCAGTTAGAGATTTTAGGCTCTGAGCTTGGACAAGGTGGGGGAGGGTCTTGGAGCCTGAATGGAAACATCTATCCTGTTGACCCAGGCTCTGCAACTCTCTTCCAGGGTTGTTGGTTTTTTGTAGCATAAATCATCCTCTTAGAAAACTCTGAGGTTTAAATGATTGCTAGTAATGGCAGCAGCATGTACAAGGAAAGCAAGTAGTGGCAAGGCTCCCCTGAGATAAATGGTGCAGGGCTGCAGCCGGGAGGAAGAGCAAGCTCCTCCAAAAGCAGTCACACTTCTTATTTCTGCGCTTCCCCTGAATTATGGCTAGACTGTGTATGGGCAACTCTCAGACTGTTCAACTTGCAGTAAAAGCTTTTTCAACAGAAGTCAAATCAATGACTGAAGGTATTGTAGGCATTGGGTGTGAAATGGATGCATTTTCTGCTTAGTTTTGCATGGAATTCAGCTCACCTGCCTGAGCCTGATTCCTGAGGGTTTATGCATGTGAAGTGACGAATGGGGCAGGGTGGATGGAGGTGAAATAGTAATCCTGCATTGGATGGCAGCTGCAGTTCACCCTTCTGGCATCCTGACCGAAGCTGTGGCGGTTTATTCGTAATCCGATTTGTATCGTGAATAAAGCTATTTGAATGAGCAACCATGGGTGCTCCTGACCCACCTCAGTCACTCTCCATGCTTACCTGTGCTGGACTGATGAAGAGCTTTCCTCATTAGGACACTCCTTCACAGTCAGAGACTGACTTGAGTGGTGCAGAGAGCCTCTTGCTGGAGGACTTCACTGCAAATGAACCTTTGGATGGGTGCTAATTGCTGTCTCTTACAGGACCACAGCCGTTTTGTTAACTGTGTGAGGTTCTCTCCTGATGGGAACAGATTTGCTACAGCAAGTGCAGATGGCCAGGTAAAAATGAGCTTCCACCTTGATATTCCTCTGTGGGGACGGAAATAATTGAGTTACTCTTGGGGGGGAATCAGTTCCACCACCTATACACTGATTCTTTCTACTATGGGAAAACTGGTTTAAGAACTGTCATTTATCCTCCTATGATACTGCTGCATCAGCAGGTGTTCTGCCAAAAGCTGGTGCTGGTCTTACCAGGCCACACCTGTTGTTCATTTCCTCCTGAGATGCCTCCCCCTTGTAGGCTACCTATCTGCTTGAGGGATTGTGCCCCCCCCCCCCCCCCCAGCTTGGGCTGGCTGAGGTGAGTGCAGTAAAATAAAGGACTAGGGAAGATCCTTTCTCTACACATTTTTATCAGCTTAGAAGGTCTAATGACAACAGCCCTGTTGCCATGGATAGCTCCCTGCATGTAGTCTGATTCTGTGACTGTAGGATCCACAAACATATTTTGCAATATATCAGATGACAGGATTTCTGCATGGAACACCTTGCTGCTTTTATTCAGAATATCTTAATATTCTCCCATACCATAAATATTTAATACACAAGTATGCGTGTCTTGAAGACTTAAAAGTAATTTTGTAAATCTCAAATTAATGCCTGCAGCAAAGTTTGCTCTATAATCCACAGCATCAAATCTCCAAAATGTAAGCTTTCCTCTAATTGTCACTTTGTGTAATATGCTTGTGTGGTCTTTTTTTTTTTTTTTTTTTTTTTTTTTGAAGATTTTTGTCTATGATGGGAAGACTGGAGAGAAGGTTTGTGCACTGGGTGGAAGTAAGGCTCATGATGGAGGCATTTATGCTGTAAGTATTTCTTGTGTTTCAGAAAAGCAGCACAATAAGATCTTGCAGTAGTAAATGCACTTAGTATAGTAAAGCAGGTTGCTTGATTTTGGTTTGGTTTTGTTCAACAGATTAGTTGGAGCCCTGACAGCAGTCACTTACTTTCTGCTTCTGGAGATAAAACTGCAAAAATCTGGGATGTTGGAACTAATTCGGTTGTCACTACATTTAACATGGGATCAAATGTTCTGGATCAGCAGTTGGGCTGCTTGTGGCAGAAGGACCACTTACTGAGCCTCTCCCTTTCTGGTTATATTAACTATTTGGATAAGAACAATCCAAATAAGCCTCTGCGTGTTATAAAGGTATGTTGATCTTGCTGCAGCAAAGCTTTTACTATGCCTAGTTTTAACAGTAATCTGTCTGGGAATAGTAACCATTCCATTAACATGTGGCTGTAAAGAATCTCTTTGAACCATTCAGCTTGGATATTGTTGAGTATGTTGCTAACACATGAGTCATACCAGTCAAATATAGTAGTTACACATTTTTGAGTGAAGTGTAAGTCAGTAATGGTCTCAGACATTGATATTACTTAACATTGTACACTAGTTTTTAACATGCTTAAGATGACACCAAAAAGAGTCACAATGTCACATGGGGATCTTACTTCATCATCCTGCAAGTGCTAAATGCTTATGAACAAGGAGGTATGCTTCACTGTGCTGTCTCACTCTAATATTAGAAAGCACAGGACTAGCTAACAAAGAAATCCCATGGGAACTTGTGTTTAACTAATGTCCCAGATTTTTGACTATTGTTACTGTAATTGTGGCAACCAATACAGGTAACGAGCCATGTTGAACTCCTAATACTGTGTACTGTCCTGAAATGGGACGTGAAACTCATTGAAAGTGTAGTAACAGGATCACAGTTCAAAAAAGGGTGTGCCTATTCACCCAAAACAAACAAGGAGTCTGGTGGCACTTTTAAAGACTGCAATGTATTTATCACATGAACTTTCATGGGAGAAAATCCCTCTCCCACAAAGGCTCATATAATTGAAATTTTAGTCTTTGAAAGTGCCGTGTGTGTGTGTGTGTTACTGAACTAGACTAAAACCCTTTGGAACTTGTATTCATATGAAAGAGAATATTTGAGTCTTGAGCGTGTATGGAAATATTGGTGCTGTAACACTTTGAATGTATTGTCGTCTTCTGCACAACTAGCCATTTGAACTAGTACAAGACTGAACAGTGATCAAAACCAAAATGTGATGTTTCTTTACCAAATTATCAGTGGCTCTTTTTGAAGAGATTAGCTCAGAGTTTGAGTAACAAATAAATTGTCCGCTAATTTATGTTCCTCATAGGGTCATAGTAAATCAATTCAGTGTCTGACAGTGCATAAAAATGGAGGGAAGTCTTACATTTACTCTGGAAGTCATGATGGACACATTAATATCCTTTCTGATGATGGAATAATAGTTACTCCAGCCAGGCTTCTTTTTAAAATGGATATTCCACTTTCTAGGTATTTTTTAAAACAGTTTAGCTGAAGACAGGATAACTTCCTGTGACATGTCTGAATAAAATTGTACTGTACATGACACTTGCTGTAATTTTTACCTTTCTCTTTAGTAATTTTGCTTTCCTGAGACCATAATTTTGTCTTCATCCCTATTAACCTCCTTGTTGTGCCTTTCACTTTACTAATAAGCATAGCTTTTTGTGTTGCTCTCAGAAGTGCAAGTTTCTTATTACCTTATTGTGGCCATAATTTCCTTGCTGTCATGAGTGGGCGACAGTCTTATTAGTGTTCATTATCTAGCCTAGTCAGGGCCCCAAAACCCAGAGAGTTTGCCCTTTTATTAACAATATAATAATCCCAGTCCTCACTGACTTGTGGAGCAAGAAAATTAAAGTGCCAGCTAGATATCCCAAGAGGCACTGTCAGATGATCGTACTATGAAGTTCTTTAGTTGAATCCTATTAGATTTTCTGTTTGCAGGCAAATATGAGTTTATACAATCTCCTTAATGCTCCTATAAACAGCATGGTGTCTTGTGTAATATATGGATGCTGATCATGAGCATAATGCATTGGAGTGTGCATTGTCTTTTGTAGCAAATAGGTTAAACTGCCATGGTGAAACACTTCAGATTAGTTAATGCCTTGTTAGGAAAATTTGTGGATTTTTTTGTCCACGTTTCTCTTGGAAAGTGTTCCTCGGGCATTGAGACCAATTCTAAATGGTTTTTTTGTCAGTGCCTTCGTACTGTTATAAGCAGGTTATTAATGTAATTTTATTTAGATTTATGGAATACTTGTCAATATTTTCATTAGCTGGAATTTGGAAGATGGAACTCTAGTTTTTCTACAAAGTCCATCCTTTCTCCTTCCCCAAAATATTTCCTTAATTCTACTTTGCACATTATTGGGATTCCGAAACGGGGGAGAATGATGACTTCTCTGGAAAAGGGCATACAAATCAGGTTTCCAGAATGGCTGTGGATGAACTGGATCAGCTGGTCAGTTGCAGTATGGATGACACTGTGCGTTATACTAATATAACCAAGAGAGACTACAGGTTAGTATAGCTACCATATTTGTGCTTCAGTGGAGGGGGAAGGGAGAGCTAATGATGCTAAGAGAATGTCACTGGTGTAGTGTGGGATGCTGAATAGCATCATCACCCAGCCTATGCACATTTTTCAAGTTACCATGGAAATCCTAAAAAAGCTAAGTTTGTTATTGCAGCCATATCTGGGAAAATAGAAAATCGGTGTATTCAAGGAACATCATTGTTAACTTGCATATGACTTCTGACTTTTATTTCTTAAGCAAATAAATGCATCTGTCCCCTTTTTTTTAATTGGATAGCATATGGTTTTCAGGGGGAAGAGGGTGTTTGGGGGGTGGTTTTGTGGAGGATAGAGCAGTTATGTGTCTTTTTTGTCCCCCACCCCCCTTCCCCGCAAGTGTTTCAACTCTTATGTAACTTTATAGTACTGTACACTGTATAAGAAGAAAACAAGCACTATGGTTTGTTCTGGAAACACTTTTCCCTCTAAGGCCTGCCTCTTTCAGGAGATTGGGTAATCTTAAAAAGACTCATCTAGCTCTGAAATGCAGTAAGATGAATTAAGGTTGCTTAAGGGATTCTATGTGGGTAAAGCCATCCACTTTAAACGCTCATTCAGGTTTAATTTTACCTTGTGTCCCCAGTAGACAGGCCCAGCTTTTAAGACTGGAATCCAACTTCAGATCGTGCTTGTGAATTTATACATTAAGGCAGGGGTCTCAAACATGTGGCCTGTGGGCCACATGCAGCCCCTAAAGCTATTTCCTGCACCCGCAATGACACTATTGTTACCAATATTTGCAATATCATTGTATGAAAAGTTTCAGTGGTGCAGTCCTTGGGCTAACATGCTGCTCCTCATGCAGCCCTCACGGTGATTTGAGTTTGAGACCCCTGCATTAAGGGATATTACATGATGGATCTACAGTAGCTAGCTAAGAGAAAATATCCATATGTTGCTGAACTATTGGCTTATTTCCTGATTATTTTTCAAGGATCTCTCAACAGATGACGATTGAATTGAGGCTTTTACATGAGTAAAAGACAAGGAAAAACAGCTTTGTATTTTTCTTTTCAGTGGTCAGGATGTTGTAAAAATGGATGTTCAACCAAAATGTTTAGCTGTTGGTCCCGGTGGATATACAGCAGTTGTATGCATTGGACAGGTAAGTATCAAAATAACTGGTCTCTGGGTATCTACAAAGAAACTAGACAGCCTGAGCCCTGGGTGTCAGCCAGCTAGGGGCTTGAACTGCAAAGCTTTTTCACTGCTGTGTAGACTTCACAGCCCTGCAAGCCAGAGTTGGCTGGCCACAGATGTTTGCTCTGTAGACTTGCCTTTGTAACTTGCACGGTATTTAATGCTTTCAGTGTGCATCATTGGTACGCTGACAAATTTCTAACTATTTCAGTGGAGGAGCCTGTAGTGGTAGAGGCAGCTGTTTATGTAGATCAGCTGTTAAAGTTGGCCCAGAGTAACACGTAGTGCTTATATAGCACCTTACTATGTTTAAGTTCTTTTATAAATATAAGTAAATCAAAGAATCTGCTTGTGTAAGACTTGTCTAAATACAGCTTTGGCACTAGCTATGTTTTAATATTTTAAATTGGTGCAACCCTCTTGTGGCTGCATTACACCAGAATAAAGGTATGCCTGCATCCATGCTAAAGGTTTGCACCTAACTAGAGGTGTAGGAAAACCTAATTTTTTTTAACATCAGTGCCTGGACTTTATGTAGGCATACTCATCTAATAATGCCAGTGAATTTACTGGCTTGAAGAGGCTGAGTCAACAAAAATCTGACACTTCTTTTGAATCCACTGCCGATCACAGCACTCTGATTTTTCTTTTTCTCCCTTTTCTGGGTGGTGGGTGGCAGGGGGGAATATTAGCATTTTAAATATGGAAGGTAACTTTTTTGCAAATGAGCAGGAGCAAATACATACCTAATCTTCTAGCTCATAACAGTGGTTACACAGATGTCCTTATGTAATGATATCTCTTAAAGAGCTTTTGGGATTTTGGATTTAACCTCTTTTGAAAATGCTTTGATGTAAGGAAGGCTATAGCTAGCATACTACACAAAACATAAAATTGTTAGTAACTGATAACTATATTGTATATGGTCGGTATGACCATCTTAGGACATTGGTCAGTAGTAAAAATACAGGGACAAGGACCAGGTCTCCTCACTCTTGTTTTTAATCTTGAGCATTCATTCAACTGGCTGGCTAGTCAGTTTATGCTGTTATGTCTAATCTTTTGAGGTACAGCTTGCTTACCACCTCCTGGCACCCTAGAATGGTTCTGCTTCATTTGAATCATGCTGAGAGCTTGCATTATCCTAGATCTACACTAGAGTAGTGCTCCAGCAATAGCCAAGAAATCCAAAGATCCTTGTTTCTTCAGAGATATCCAATTGCATTCCTTTGTAATCCTGTTGACTAACAAAGATGTAGATTGAGCTTTCATGATCTCAATCAAATTGTTTGTGGTTTTACTTGCCTTTATGGGAGATAGTAGGCATTGCTTGAAAAGGTAAATTTGTTCATGCATGTTCTGTGTTGTAATGAATTCAACCAGTGGTAGATGAAGAGCATGTCCTGACTGCATACAGTTAGTAGATAAAAGGTAGTCTGTACCTGCAACAGCATCACTCCTAAATTCTCAAGGGAGAAAGCTTAGTTGCAAGGCATATGTCTCTTGTATGCTTCTAACGTGCACAGATTAGAATGAATCTCAATATTGCCTCTGAATTAATGGCATAGGAACTCCTATTGTGGCTAACAAGCATACTGCACTGTATCTATGGTGAGACAATATATGGCCTCTCGGGCAGTGGTTTCTGTGGTATGTTCTGCACTTGTAGATCATCTTGATGAAGAATAAGAAGAAGTGTTTTGCAATTGATGACCCTGGCTATGAACCAGAAGTGGTGGCTATTCACCCAGGAGGTGGCACTGTTGCTGTGGGAGGACTGGTAATGATACATTCTACTGAACATTTGAATAAAAAAGTATTCCATGATTGTGGGTTTCTTTGGTTATATATGGGATATTTTTTTTTTTTTAACACCACTCGGCTATTGCTGCCCCCAAGATCTCAAAATTGGCAGTGTACTAATGTTTTTTCTTAAGTTGTTTATCTTCTGGCCTCCTTCCTCTATATTATTGCACTTCTATGGTTAGTATCCCCAACGTTTTCTCCCTAGTTTTTATCAAGTAAGTTTTTATCAAAACTCTGTGCATGTCTTAAAGCAGTTGCACATTTTTAAATATGATGGCATACAGCTAACATACATAATCAGTAGTTTTAGGATATTTGTCAGGTCTCAGATAATTATAGATATTCTAATTTAATAAACCTTTTCTGATTTTGTTGCAAAGCTTTCACTTTCATTATTATCTTGCAGGATGGGAAGGTCCATCTATATTCAATCCAAGGAACCTCTCTGAAAAATGATGAGAGAACCTTGGAAGCTAAAGGTCCTGTGACTGATCTGGCATATTCTCATGATGGTGCCTTTCTTGCAGTTTGTGATGCAAACAAAGTTGTCACTGTCTTCAGTGTTGCTGATGGCTATGCGGTAAGAATTGGGGTATCCACCCAAAGTATTTACTAGTCCTAGAACTGCATGTGTAGAAATAAAGGGCATAACCAGCTGTGAATTAATCTGTAGAAGGGGTAAAAAGTCAGAGGCTGCTACCGCATACTGGTGTATGATTCTGTAGTTGCTTTCTATCAAAATGTTTTCACACTGGCCAGTTTTGAAGTCTAACAGTGTGTGACCCATAGGTATTGGGGAGGAAAGAGCAACTTGGGTTGACTATGACAAAAACAAGATACTAACTTCATCCAAATCTTTATAGTGGACAACCAAAATAAAATGGTGGGGGAGTTCTTTCCAAAACAAGGTGCCTTTTTAAAAATTACTTGTGAACTCAGAAGGGTAGGGTGAAATTCAGGCTGAACTGTGGGTAGGTTTCCTACTGTTAAACACAAACAATCTCAGGTTTCACGAGTGTTACTTAACCTGCATTATAGTGTGTCTATAAGGGAAGCTTCAGTCACAGCTAATTAATTCACAGTTTGAACAAGCCTTTCCCTATATGTCTGTATATATTTGCAAAGATTTCCATATCTTCCTTAACTGTTGGCCTGAGGGGAGTGATCTGATTTATAGTTGATTAGGCTGCAACCTATGCAGAACTTCGAGATGAACTTCACAATAAGAGCCTCATTGTGTTAGCTATAAGGCTTAGCTGTGAGTGAAGGTCATGCAATGAAGTGGGTAGAAGAGGAATTGGGGATCATCCTACTTCCATGCTGTCTTAGAGAGAGAGAGAGAGACAAGACAAGGACCGAAGATGAGGCCTTTAAACTAGCTGGTTTTGACTGAAATTGCCTTGAAATGGAACATCCAGGAGGATGGGGTGGGGGAGAGAGGTTGTCCTACTGCCTCCACCCATTTTTCTTGCACTCTTTTATCCAACAGAGGGCTGCAGGTGGCTCCTAAAGTTATTTCGTGTGGCCCACAACAACACTAATGCTATCAATATTTGCAGTGTTATATGAAAAGGTTTGAGTGGTGCAGCCCTTGGGCTATCATACTAGTCCTCATGCACCCGTTGTGGTGGTTTGAGTTTGAGACCCCTTGTGTACAGAATGAGGTAGATCTATTGCAGGCATAGGACCCATGGATTTGGAAGGTTGTGGAGACTGACCAGGTTTTACATCTGTTACCACAGGCTGTTTCTGCTTTCAGTTAGTGTACTCTGGTGTGGAGGGGACTTGTGTGGCTTGAAGAAGGTGATTTCATTCAGGCTGTGGGCCTTAAGTATGGGTTGGTTGTTCTCAAAACATACTGTACAGCTATTTTCAAAGACTTCATGAGCCTGTTCTGTACTACAGCTGAAGCTGAGCAGACGTTTTGGAATCCTAGGATCTCCATTTGTGTTTTCTTAACATTTGTACCTCTAGTCTTACCATTTTTAAGGGACATGTGGTTTGAATTCTATTGACTGCACTCAGATGTTTATATAAATAACATAAAATAGACACTTTTTAAATGGCTCCCACAACAGGCTGGTACAATAACTATAAAAGGCACTTTGTTTAGAAATTTGTTCTGTACCTGGGATATACAACTATACTGAAACTGGTCTGGCAACATTAAAATTATTACCTGTTAATGAGGCAATATCACATGTGGCAGAAGTATGTGAAATCATTCTTTAAAAAAAGTAGCCTGTAAAATAACACCATTTTCCCAATTACTCTCAAATAGGAACATAACATCTTCTATGGACACCATGCAAAAATTGTTTGCATTGCCTGGTCTCCAGACAATGAGCATTTCGCTTCTGGGGGCATGGACATGATGGTTTATGTTTGGACCTTAAGTGATCCGGAGACCAGAATCAAGATACCAGGTATGTTCTGCACTTCTTAGCTAGAGAGAGAGGATTAGTTTTTAGAATTACGTATTAGTCTCTGTTTCAAAACATCGAGGAAGAGTGCTTACTTTGCTAGTAGAATTTATCTTCTAGATAGGGTGGAGACATCTAGCCTACCCTTTGTAATGTGAGTAAAAAGGGTAAAACAATGTTAAGACAACTGCATAAAGTACATGGAAAATGCTTGCAGTTCAAATTTTGTTCGAAGTAAAAATATTAGCATAAGATTGTATCAACCTATCAATTCTTAATTTTGCATTTCTACAAAATATATATCATTTCCTCTGTACAGATGCTCATAGACTACATCATGTAAGCAGCTTGGCATGGTTGGATGAACATACCCTGGTAACAACATCCCATGATGCTTCTGTCAAAGAGTGGTTTATTTCCTACAAATGAACAGTCCTTCTGCTTGGAGTGACCTCATCAGGGACTAGAACTACTGCAGTGGAACATAGCATTTCTCTTTAAAAGAAAAAATATTCTAATGGCGTCTGGGTCTTCTGTCATATCCTCATATCTTCACAGGGTGTTCATATCTGTAATTAAATGTATTTTGAAAGCTTTAGCCAGTAACGGTTTGCACATGAAAAGCACTTAAATTATGTCTGGAACTTAACCTTTTGTGCTGAACATTCCAGAGGCAACAGCCGAACAAGTTGGCATGAAAAATTCAAACCTGATCAGCTCTTTCTAAGAGAGTGTGTGTGAGATTGTACAGCATGAGAGAAATACTTCTCATTTTTTCTAATTACAGAACATTTCTGTACTAATGGTCATAGTAAGAGTATTTTAGTTGTGATCCAAAACGAATCAAGCCGTGTGCAGCTACTGTATATTACTTAGCTTGTCTGTACTGCACCAAACTCTTGCCTCATATTTCCTCCTCCACATAATGAAATGGGGTACACACATAATAAACTCTTTATGTATTTCATGTCAAAGCTTTGTGGTTATTTTAGGATGGACACGCTGGATTTTGATGTACTTACTGTTGTCGGTTTAATGTTTACAAATAACTCATGGCATTTTTTCACTCCAGAAACATCTTTATTACTTCATGAGCAACTGAAAATGTCTGGTCATTTCAATGTGAGGAGAGAACCTCCAGCTTATGTTTAAAGATAAATTGTTTCCTAAAGAAGTTACTTTGTTGTAAACAAACCTGCAGTAACTATAACTCCTGTGTAAATACAGGAATTAAACTAAGTGAACCACTGTTATGACGTGAGGTGATTTTTACAAACCAGTTTTAATGTTTTCTGATCGCCACTTTTGTACTTTCCAGACACACACTTTAACAGCAGAGTTATTTATCTGTACAGATTAGAAACTACTCACTTCCCCCACCATGCAGTTCACTCAAGTTTACATTAGGAAGTGACTTGAAGTTTTAAAGGTTAGTGGGGCAGGGGAAAAGACTGGAGCATTGGTGTTCAGTGGTAGTTTCCTATGGGCAGTAGCAGTTTCTTCTTTGGCCACTAGCTTTGAAATGTTTAAATAGTTGGATTTTTTCTTCTAAATCTTGTTCATACATGAATATTGTCGTGTGTCTCTTCCCCCCCCCCCCCCCAAGGCTCAATACTTCCCTTGTAGAAATCTTTCTCTGGTTTTCATGTGGTTACTAATGGTTCTTACAAAGCAGCAGGGAGCATTTCTGATATCTGTTCCCATTGGCTACTCTCTGACCTCTGCTTATTAGTTACCTTTGTGGAAATTTTTTACTGTCAAATGTTTAGTGTGAGGCTTTTTTAAGGGAAAGCTACTGAGTGTCTGCAGATCTCAACAAATGAGGTAACTTCTATTGGAGTATTTGTTTTGTATCAGCTATTGATTGGTCTTTTCCACCATCCCCTATCTTTGTATAAAAAATAAGAATGTGATGTTGAGGGGGAAGGGGCAGCTGTGAAGTGACTAAGTGCCAAACTAACAACCGCTACACAGTTGCGCAGCCATTCTTAAGGTGCAGGCAGCAGCTGCGCAAGCTCACTCTACCCTACCTGAGCACTTTTTCCTGAAAGCTGACCTGGAGTAATTGCTAGAGCATTTTGAATCTATCCTACATTTTCCATGGTAAGAAAGTCTGACATCAATGATGATCAGCCACTGTTACCATGAAACAGCTTGAGACAAATGTGGTTCCAATATTTTGCAGTGGTGAAATTTTATGAAAATGTCACCATTACTGAGGTACTCTGCCATCCAGTAAATAAACCACTAAGTAGCTCCTTATTTCCTTCTCCCACCCTGTAGGTCAAACCCAACAACAGAGATAAGCAGTGTTCTGGTAGCTGATGGAGGGTAGTTGTTTCCCAAGTCTAGCCAAAAATGATTTATTGCTTATAGAAAAATGTTGCCATACCCCATTTAGGACTAGTAAGATACTTGTGAGCCAGAGAGTCTGACAGTGACTAATCCTTGAGAGTAGTAGGCTTAAGGAATACTCGTGGATTTGAGTTTCCTTGAAACTCAATATTGGTATTAATGTTGGGTTTCTAATCTGGTATCTTAGATTAAGATGGCTGTAATGTCAAATCTGAAAATATTCAACTGGGCTGCCAGTCTACATGCACAAGCTACAGAATTAAAACAGGAAGAGACTCAAATGATTAAAACTATTGTGTTCATTTATTTAACTACAATTTTCAGTAAAGAAAGCAAACTATCATGAAAATTCCCATCAGAATTCTTCAATGCTTAACATTCAGGGTTTGCAAGTTACTTTTACCATTCTAAGATAGGAGGAGCCAGCATTGTGTAAGAACTCTTAAAAGAAGTGTGGTGAAAAGAATACCAATGGTTTACACATTTAATATGTTTAAGGAAAAGGATCTTTCACCCGAGGCCGTTCTTTTAGGGTGGCAGTAATTTAGGCCCTGTTTTCCAAAAAGGCACATTTCCATCAGAAAATAGGGTAATGTTTCCTGCTGGGGGCTGTAGATTGGCTTCCCATAGAGTTTGTGTAGCCTAATGAGCTGTTAGCACTCTCTCTCCAGGGTGGCAGTGGGCACTCTGTGGGATGCCATAAAACTATTCATACAGCTGAGATGAGAACAAGGTGTAGGGACTTATTCCTACAGGAAATGCCTATGCTTGTGAATGAAGTAGGAGGCAGCAGTCTAGAGAAGCTCTGGGAATTGAGTTTGATCTTTGCGTAGGATCCAAGAATGAGTTACAGTTTGCATCTTTTTTGCATGGTCAGATATCTCCTTTCAAATACTTAGTATTTTAACCAGCAGGAGTCATAAACTGGAAGCAGATTCATTGCCTAGAGACCAAAAACCTGGTAGGTAGGCTAAGGACCTCTTTCTACACACAATGAATCTGCTTCCAGCATGTTATAACTTTACTGGTGTTTGGAGACACAGGTGAGATGCCATCTATGCCCCAAAACCCAGTTCGGTTGCAACTAGCACCTCTTACATGACAGGGTCCAAAAAAGAGGAGGAATACAAGGCTGATTTAGATTGCCTTCAAGTAAGCAAAACCATTAAAAGCTCTCATTTACAGCCAAATTTCAAAAGATGTGTCCTATTGCCTTCCTTTTACATGTGTTTTCAGAAGGGGCCAGTCGTCATAATATCTGATGAGCATTTCTGAAAAACTGATCCTGTAGGTAAGATGCTAAGCTCTGTCAAAAAGTGAGACCCAGCTGGAGACAAGAATTTAGCCCTTTTGGCCTTTGGCTAAAAACAAAATCAGCACTGCACAAACTTCCCAGAACACAACCTCCTAAACAGCTTAAAATGTATATACAGAACATACAAAGAAAGGGGATAAGGAATTAAATATCACATCATTCAATTAAATAATTACAATTCAGTTTAAGATGGTAGAGGGAAGATGATGAAAATCATTATAAATATCAGCAATGGGATAAACCAATAGTTACCAGCCTGATGGCTACCGTGTTCTTGCACCTGAGTTTGAATCCTAACACCTGCTCTGTTTTGCTGTTATTGTATGACCTGATCCTGTTTCTTACACTCCCTTGCATTTATTTGCATCCCATTCTGTAAGTTTCCCCCATCTTCAAAGTATTTGATGAAGTGGGATTTTCTCCCACAAAAGCTCATGCGATAGATAAATCTGAGTCTTTTAAGTGTCACAGGACTCCTTGCTTTTTTGCTCAACTAGACTTAACGTGGCTGCTCCTTTTGAACCTTGTATGATGTTTATTGTTCCTGGATGCTATTTAGAAAGGATGATCTATGTATTTCCTACACCCATACAAGAGATTAGTGTAGCATAGACTATACATTGCCAAATTTAGTATGGAGAGCAGTAATGTAATACACTCTTTACTGTCAGATTGTAGCTTCCTGGATTCCCTGTGTCACAGGCAAAGGTTATGTCAGAATAGGTCATAAAGTGAGCTGCTAAGATGTGGTTCTAGCGCTAGGTGGCACAGTGGTACCATCTGGTGTATGTGTGTTTGCTTTTCATCTTCCAGCTGCTTAAGCAGATGGGTACTTACACCTAGAATGACACTTTGACATTTTGTTGGCGATTCTGTCATTGCATAGATTTGTTTCAGTGTGTGCTTTCAAACTATGGGGCATGTAACTTTGAGCAGGAGTGAAATGAATGAGGGAAATGTAGTATTTTAATATTCTACAGCTATGGTCAACTACCTTTCTTGCCTCGTAATAGCTTGTTTCTCTGCAGAAGTGGCTTTTGTGGTAAGCAAAGCAGGTGCACACCTAGGGCTCGGAGCATAAGGGGCCCCATTGCCTGCTTCACCTACCCCAAAAGCTGCATCTGCCTCATTCAGTGGGAGGAGGAGCTGGCCTCTGGGTCAGATCAGCAGTGGAGAGCGGGGGCTGGCAGCAGGGAGCTGAGGCCAGTGGGGGAGGAGCTGGGGCTGTGGGGGGACGGTGGTGGCAGGGATCTGGGGCCACAGTGAGGGCCCCACAATGAGCCTTCACGTAGGGCCCCCAGTAACAGAAGTTTGCCTGTATTTCCCTGCTATGCTTATCTGTACACTAACAATGTTATTTATATAACACCACCAGTGAACAAAGTCCAATCGAACAGCTGAAGTATGCCAAACAAGCAACAACAGCCTGCAACAAGGGGCTTCCAAGCCCAGTTTGTTGGCCTGTGTCAGATCAGTATACATCAATAGCAGACAAGAGAATTTTATGTAGAAAACATTCATTTCTCAGCCAGAACCACCTTCTTTGGTCCAAATTTCCACATTTGTTAGCTATTGCAGTAATATATCAGATTGACTTATATAGGATTTACTATGAGTGATACACTGGAGTTGATGTTGCTAGTAATTCAGCAATGCCTATATGCCCCGCTCAGGGTCCTGTTTTATGAGACTCTATATACAATTTACAAAGACAGCAATTGGCCCCCCTGTTAAAAATGTATGCCTTACCTCTAGTCTGAATTTGTCTAGCTTCAAATTCTAGCCATTGGCTCATATTCTACCTTTCTCTACTAGATGGAAAAGAAATGTTTGCTGTTTAAAGTGGAAATCCATCAACTTCATATTCCTCGTATAGGTACATATAGTTTGTAATCAGATCACCCCTTGACTTTCTCTTAGGTAAGCTAAAATAGATTGAGCTCTGAAATTTTTCACTATATGGCATGTTTTCTAATCCTTCAATCATTCTCATGGCTCTTCTCTTAGCCCTCTTCAGATGATTAGCATCATTCTTGAGTTGTGGACATCACAACTGGACTCAGTTCCAGCAGGTGTCATACCAGCACCAAATACAAAAGTAAGATAATCTCTTCATTCTCACCTGTCCCCAATTCAGACATGCCAGGACTGCATTAGCCTTTTTGACCACAGTGTTGCACTGGGAGTTCATAATCAGCTGAAATCTCTTTCATAGTCACTGCTTCCCATGATAGAATCCCCCATCCCACAAGTAGGGTTATATTCTTTGTTCCCACGTGCATACATTTATATCTAACTGTGTTAATTAAATATATTGCTTGCTTCAGAGCACTCTGTCAGTGACTATCTTCTTCATTTTTTTTTATCACTCTCCCATTTTCTGTGCCATCTACAAACCTTTTAAGTGATTATTTTTGTTTTCTTGCCGGGTCTTAACAAAAATATTAAATGACATAGGGCTAGGAACCACCCCACGCTGGACCCTACTAGAAACACACAGGGTCTGTTTATTTTGAGAATGATCAGTTAGCCAATTTTTAATCCAAAAGGAAATGATGACATAGTGGAGCATTCTGAGTCACTAAACAGGGCAAGCCAGGATTAGTGAATTGATTAGGAGGCAAATTAGCTAGGAGTGGTCACTGGTGACAGCGGTGGAAGTCTGCGCAGTAAGTATGGTGGTGAAGTAAAAGTCAATGCGCTGCATTAATAGATTGAATTAACAATGCAACTGGGCAGCAAACTGATTTTAGTTATTGCAGTTGAAAAAATAGTTATTAATAGATCATATTTTAAGAGCATCAATGATAAGGTAAATCAAATGTGCAATAAATAATAAATTATGCAATGAAAGAGGTAGTGACTTTAAGCAGATAACTATAAATAGTCAGAGAATGTGATGGCTGAATGTGCATCAGCTAGCAATGGTGGGAACATGCCCATTGGTGCTGCCAAGATAGTGCTATTTTTTTTTATTTATGTTTGCATGGCAGCAGACTGGCATCCAGAGCGGACTGTGTCCTCTCTTGTGAAAGAAGGGGTAGGCAAAGATTAACTCACCCCATCCTGTGTAAGTGCTCATGCTAACATTTCTGAAAAGAAAACAACAGTAGAAAGAGGGTTTAGCTGGAACTGAGACACTGCTGACTTCCCTGGTTCTCAATAGCCTACTGTAGTTTTCTTGAATTTATAGCATCTAATAAAACAAGGAGTCCTGTGGCACTTTTACAAACTAACAAATTTATTTATTGCATGAGCTTTCAAGGAAGAAAATCCCACTTTGTCAGATGCTTGAAGATAGAGAACCAAAGATGAATGGGAGGAAAATAATGCAGGAAAGTGTAAAATCATAGGATCAGGTCAGACTGTTACAGTAAATCAATGCAGTTGTTTAGATTCAAAAAGCTTATAGATGGAGGAGGTGAGAGAAAAGGAAAGCAAAATACCTGTTGTAATGAGAAAAGGATGCATAGTTCCTATTTCAACTGAAATTGATAGTGTCAAATCTGCATATAAATTCTAATTCAGGAGTTTCTTTCTGAAGCTTTGATTTGTAATCCATGTGCCTATGAATGGCTATTAACAGATCATCAGTGCAGTGAGCAGGGAGATTGAACTGTTGCCCTATTGGTTTGTGAATGTGTTGTTACTTCTGATGTCAGAGTTGTGTCTGTTTGTTCTTTTGTGCAGAGAATGACCTGTTTGTCTAGTGTATAAGGCGGAGGGGTGTTTCTGGCATATGAAGGCATAAATCACGTTGGTGGACGAGCAGGTGAATGAGCCCTTGATTTTTATTAGGTCCTATGATGGTGTCTTTCTGCTGATATGTGGGCAAAGCTGCCAACAGGATTTGTAGCAAGGATATATGCCAGCTTTGATGTTTCTGTTAGGTCTGTAGTTGCTGGTGAATATCCACTTAAGGTTGGAGATGGGATTTCTGTAAGTGAGGAGAGGTCTGTATCCCAAGGCCTGAGAGAGTGGTCATCACCTACAGCACCTAAGTCAAACCTACTACAGCACATCATCAGGGATTTACAGCCTATTCTGCAAGACAATCTCTCTCTCACTCTTTCTCAGCGGTCTGGGTGGAAGTGGAAACAAGTAAAACCAAGGTGGGTGTTTCCCAGGGCTAGTGTGGCAGTTTGTTGCATCCGTAGGAGATCTGGTGCTACCTGTCAGCCTAGGTGCCTCTGGAACCCCACAGGCAGTTTAGGTGGCAGCAAGCTGAGGCGGGGGGTTCCCCTACCTAGTCCTGATGGGGGCAACCTGGAAACCTCCTCCCAAGAAGTTGAGAGGAAAGGGAAAATCCAAGAAGGAGGCAGAAGAAAGTGGAGGGGATATAGGAGCACGTGGAGATTAAAATCTCTAGACGTGAGCCAGGAAAGTAGGAGTTAGCAGAACCCCAAAGGATGGGAGGGGGAAGATGGGTGAGGAACTAGCCCCCGGGTGAGAGCAGGCTGGCCTGACCCCTCACTGCCTGGGAGTGCCAGGAGGTGGGAAGGAGCACCTTTGGAAGTGGTGTCTGAACCCAGAAGAACTGCAACCTGCCAGATATACAGCTATGGAGGTGGGGTCTAGTGGCATCCCTGGGGATATGTGAGGGGCCTAAAGGCCTTGCTGGGAATGAGATCTGAAGGGAAAACAAACCCCAGAAGCCAGGAAAAGCCCTGGCCATAGGGGAACCTGACTGCTGGCTCTGTGGACTAAAAGGACACCTTGGTAAAGAGCGCCTGTGTGGAGGCTGTGTTGAGCCAGAGACAACCGAGTCCCAAGAAGAAGAATCTGTACCCCTCACCCCCCGTGACTGAGGACCCACTATTCAGAACAGCCCATGCCAGCGGTCAATAAGAGGTAAGACTAAGTGAACACAGATGCAACACGGTGCTGCTCTGGCCCTCAGAGCCACTCACCTTGGTTTTATTAGTTCCCACCTCCACCCACTCCTTAGTCTGGAGGGAGGGATCCACTAAACCCCAGAGGGGTATCTTTCACAGCCAGATGGAGATGTTGCCCAATGGTTTCCCCTTTGGCCTGCCTTGGCCACTGGCCCACCCACAAAAAATCCACTAGCCTGAACTCCATGTCCGCACAGTTCAGTTTCTTGGCGCGATACAAGGAGTGGCACATAACAGGACAGAGGGTTGGAAACCCTTCACCTGCTTTTGTTAACCTAGGCCTAAGAGGCTTGGATGTGTGGGTAACAGCTACGGCCCCTTATTAAACCAGCGTGAGGCTGGCCTAAGGAAAGAGCAGGGAACAGCTGAGGCTGATAAATGGGCCAATAGCAGAAACCAGAGAGAGGTGTGGCTAAGCCAGGTTAGGAGAGCCTTGGAGGCAGGCTGCTTGCTGGCTGAGGGGGAGGTGAAACTCTGAGCTCCTAGGGCAGAAACTAGGACTGGATGGTTGTACTGTAAATAAAGGAACGTGGATGACTGCAAGATACCAAGGTATGGTGAGTCCTTTGGCTGGGGGGAGAGAGCCCTTTGGATGACAATGGGGGGGACTGAACCCCCTGACTTGCTACAGTTTCTTAGTGTACATTTATGCAATTTTTTAAAATGCACTTTTTATGGATTTTTGTGTTTACAATATTAAGATTTGGTCTACCAACTTGCCATTGAGCTTGACCACTTTTGCTGTTCTGTTCCTGCTCACACTTGTATGACGCAGACAGCAGTGGGGTTGCCTGGGTACAACTGACAGGAGAATTTCACTCATAGACTTGTAATTATCATGCATAAAGCTTGTTAGTACAGAGATGAATAGTGCAGGCTGTGGGTTAGGTGGGTCTCATATCCCAGGAACAAAAAGCCAAATTCTAATTCACTGGATTTGTGGCAGCTCTGTGCCCTGACTGGGTACTCTCTGCAAGGAGCAGTGCTGGAGTCCTAGGGATGGCAGATCTCTGTAACCTCTCAGCTTCTTTCCCTATCCCCAGCAGTTAAATCCAATATTCTGCCTACACTGTCATACATGGCCTATTAGTGGGGTTGCCAGTGGGTGAGGTGATGCCTCCTCCAGCAATCTTGCATGTTGTTGAAGCCCTCCAGCTGAAGAATGAGAGCCTGAGTGATTTCTCCTCCCCGCCATCCTAGAACTGACAACAGTATGTCTGGCAGCACTGATAAGGGGCTCTTTGGGCCATGTTATCTGGGAAAAGGATTTATGTACATGAAGGACTGGTTTACCACTAGTAACCTGAAACATCCCTCCCACACCTTCCAGTCTCCTATCTCCTTTCTATCTTGGCAGGTGGTTTTCTCAGGGTTCCTTGTCTTGCGTGGGGAGGAGCGATTCTGAGGGGTCCATGCAGGAGGTAGGGTACTCATACTGCTACACTCCCTACTCTCTCAAGGGCTCTTTGGTGCTCACCATGCTTCCCTCTCCAGAAGTCTGAATTTGTGCACAGGCCATAAGATTGGGCCAATTCATTAATTCAATGTAGAACACTACTCTTTGATATTGCCATTCATGTAAGGATCTCAAGGTGTTTTATATAAATCAAAAACAAACTTCACAACAACTCTATGAATGAGATCTGTATTTATAGATAAGGAAATTAAAAGTAGGGTTGCCAACAGTCCTGTATTACAAGGGATGTCCAATTTTTTTTGACTCTGTTGAACAAGATAGGGAGTAGCTAAGTGTTGCAAAAATCAGCAAGACACCCTTGTTGAATGTAGGTGAATACTGCTTGTTGTTTAATTAATATATCAAGAGGAGCGGTGAGTGGGTGGTACTAAGAAATCAGTCCCTTATTTTTTAACTATGTTGGCAACCCTAAAAATTGAGATGCATGAGTAAACTTATTCCTTAAGTAATCACTGTCAGCATCTCTGCTTCTACCCCTCACACCTCTTGAACTGACATTTGATGAAAAGTGTGTGAATGATAACCACAGAGGCTGGAGCCCTGAAGTCAGTGCTAGCAGGGATAAGCTTTTTTTTTTTTTTTTTTTGGCACCCCAGAGTCACTTATGCACACATGCATGTTGTGACAGGTTCAGCAACACACCACCTCAACAACTAGCATCAGGTTTAAACACTGTAAAACATTAAGCAGGCAGCATTTTCAAAATGCCTTAATATTTAGAAACTACAAAAGAAACTTGCACTGAATGCTTATTTCCTTACCCCATTTCCTTTCAGATTTATGTTGCTCTGAATTTAAAGCTAACTTAGTTACTTGTATAGCCCCCATCATTGTAGTAGCTGGTAGATTTGTATCTTTGATATTTTTAACCTTGCAACACCCTTGAATTATGGACTCTAATTATTATTAATTTAATTACAGCAATTATTTAATTTCATTTGGTCTGAGGTAAACAGAATGAGTCAATAAAGGCAAGCACAAAGTGCTCCATTTAGGGAAGAACAATCCATTGCAGAAACATAAAATGGGCAATGACTGCCTAGGAAAGAGTACTTCTGAAAGGGATCTGGGTGTCATAAAGCAGTGGTTTTGAAACTTTCTTTCTTATGCCCATGACCCAAAAATTACATGTTTAAGCAATGACTATCAGTCTTCTGGTGGTGGCAGCAGGGGCGTTGCTGCCTGGAAAAAAGGGTCAGGGCCATTGGGCTCCTCCTGCCGGCGGCCTGGCCTGGATCCAGCCACTGCTGGCCAATGGCCAGCGGCTTGGATCCAGCCTCAGCTCTGGCCACTGGCAGCCCAGCGTGCCCGGATCCTCCCCGATTCTGGCTTCTGCGCCTGCTGGAGATGGGGGAGGGGGGCTATAGCCCCTTGGGCCCAGCAGCAGCGATGCCCCTGGGTGGCAGCAGAGGGTGCTGCAACCCAGTGCCTGAGGGTCTGTGACCCAGTACTGTATCCCAAACCTAAGTTTCAAAACCACTGTCACAGTGGACCACAAGCTAAATATGAATCAACAGTGTAATATTGTTGTAAAAAAAAGCAGACACCATTCTGGGATGTATTAACAGGAGTATCATAAATAAGAAACAAGAAGTAATTCTTCCAGTCTACTCTGTGCTGACTAGGGCTCAGCCAGAGTACTGTGTCCAGTTCTGGGCACCACATTTCAGGAAAGATGTGGACAAAGTAGAAGAAGTCCAGAGAAGAGCAACAAGAATAACTGAAGGTTTGGAACACTTGACTGACAAGGGAGATCTGAGATAAATGAGTTTTAGTCTGAAAAAAGGGAGACTACAGAGGTTTCACTACTGCTGGACCCATGGGGCTGCGGCCCCTCCACTCCACCCCCAGCCCTGCCCCAGCAGCAGCAGGGCTGCCTTCTGCTGGTGGGTCGTGGCAGGGGCTGGATCCAGGTTGCCCGTGGGAGGAGCCCAATCCGGCTCCTGGCTCGGGCCTTGGGGCCACATCAGGGTGGTGCCATGCAGCAGGGGATAGGGCCCCGACCCTTTATTCAGGGCAGCAATAGCCTGGGGAGGCTGAAAGGGGACATAACAGTTTTCAAGTACCTGAAAGCTTGTTACAAGGAAGAGGGAGAAAAATTGCTCTCCTTAACCATGGATGATAGGCCAAGGAGCAATGGGCTTAAATTATGACAAGGGAGGTTTGGATTGGAAATTAGGAAAAATTGCTAACGGTCAGGGTGATTAACCACTGGAATAAGTTGCTTAGACAGGTTGTGGAATCTCCACCATTGGAAGTTTTTAAGAGCAGGTTAGGCAAACACCTGCCAGTGATGGCTTAAGAAAGTACTTGATCCTGCCAGGAGTGCATGGGACTGGACTCATGGTTGCTTACAGTTTCTATGGTTCTATGACTCTGTTTTATTAGCCCCATTTAATAGATGGGAAGTGTGAGGCTAAGTGCCTTCCCCAAGGTCACACAGGAAGTCTGTGGAAGCCTAGGTGCTGGAAACCAGCAGTACTGCATGTGCTGACATATCTCCCGGCTTGAAGTTGTTTCCATTACATACCAAGTTTACAGCTCAGATCAATGGCTCTCAGCAACCCACTATAAAAATTGTTCCAGTACCCCTGTGTATATGAGCAGGAGTTGAGTTCGGGTTCCCAAATTCTACACTCCTGCATTAGCCACTGGGCTATCTTCATCCATCCTTTGCTACTACCAACTTGAATTTTAAATGTCATCTAATTTTCTTTAAATAGAACAAAGGGAAAAAATGAAAATTCGGTTTCTTGCTGTTTATCTATTGACTGACGTCTCCACTGTTTTGTCTGGTATTTAACTAAAAGCATGTTCTGCACTGTTGCTGCTATGTAAAAATAAGAAGTGACATCTTATCATAATTGAAGTCAACAGGAAAACTCCTGTTGACTACTGGATCTAGGATTTCAAGCTGGGTTTTATTTATTTACTGAATTTACATGAATTTCCGTAATACCAAGCATCCCTTCTCAAGGACCAGAGCCCATTGTGTTTATACAGCACCTCACAGTTCTTATCTTTCTTTCTTTTTCTCTCACTCCCTAACAGCATTCTTTATAACTACTTGTAAGAACGCTATAAATCTGTACACATGGGAAGACTACAAAGACCATGACTCAGTGGTTTAATAGATACTTAGGCACCATTCTGACCTCAGATACACCCTTGAAACTTCATCATGCCTATGAAACTCCCATTAAAGTAAATGGGATTAGCATGAGTACATCTGAGGGTAGAATTGACCTCATAAAGAGTTTCAATTATTCCTGAACTTCTGTACCATGGAAAGGGAGCACTTGTGTGTTTCATGGGAATAACACTGACACACACAGAAAGATGCATATTTTTCTCCTAAGCTGAAGTTTTTCCAAAGCTAGGATGTATCTAGGTACCTTTCTAGAAGACCTCTGAAAGGTGTCTTCCCCAATGAAATAAAACCAATTCACAATCCTGTTTTTTGGAAAATTGACTGTACATCCACATTAATTGACTTATCCAGCAAATCTGTAAGTCCAGGGTCAAATTCAACCCCTTGTAATACGGGCAGTTGTAAATTGGACCTTCATTCATGAGGCTGGTCTGGTATGCCCCAGCTGGACTTTCCTGGAAAGAAGACAGGAGCCCTACAACCTGCCATCTCCTGTAGTTTCTGATGTGAGGGCAGATTTAATTTTTGCCAAGTACATCATAGATGCATCACTGGTGCATGCTACCTGCTTCATAGGATGAGTCATCACATCCCCAGCCTCCTTGTCCATGCCTCTTTTCCTGCTCCAAATCAATACTGCCCCCTTTTGGCGTGTGATTGCTCAATGTGGGTCTGATTGCTGAATGTGGGTCTATCAGTGGAGGTGAGATTGAGTCAAGCAGGCACTGCAGTTCCTCACTCAGTGGACCATCTATCACTATGGGCCCTAGAGCAATCTGTGCTGGCAGAAGCAAGCATAGACCTTCCATGGTTTGTACCTGAGGCAAATGGCAAAAGAAAATCTTCTTAGAGGGCTCCTGGAAGACTCATTGTCTCCCAGAAATGGTGCCAAGGATAGCACAACCATAGGCTTAGGGACACCTACAGCATGGTGTTGCATCCCAGATCATCTTGACTTATCTTCCACAAACTTAGCCAGTGCTTTTATTGAACCCCATCATATTTTTGGCCTTCATAACATCCTGTCAATGGTATGTCTAAACTGGCAAGTTAGTCCGGACTAGGGAGATTTAGGTCTGGCCTAACTTGACCCATGGCCACGCTAGGTTTTCCCCGTTCAAAACTAAGAAATTTCTTCCTTTGAACTAAGGAATGCTTAGTTTGAACTTGTTACTACTGGTGATTAGTCCAGACTTAGTTCGAGCTAGGTGCAATGTAGGCACAGACTGATAGTTCAAACTTCAGAAGTTAGAACTAAGCCACTTAGTTCAAACTAAATGTTAATTTGAACTAGAAAGCATGGTTAGTTTGAATTTATAAGCCTGAGGTTAGTTCAAACTAACCTCAAACTTCTTAGCTTGAACTGACAAGTTTGAACTTCCTGTGGCTAGTGGAGACATAGCCACTGAGTTCCACGGGTTGATTGTGCATTGTGTGAAGCACCTGCTTACGTTTGTTTTTAAACCTCTTAATGTCATGGACTGACCCTAGTTCTTATTGTGTCAAACAATAAACACTTCCTCCTTCGCTTTCTCCACACCATTCATGATTTTATAGACCTCTGTCTAATTTCCCCTTTGCAGTGTCTTTTCTAAGCTAAACTACCCCAGTCTCTATTTAAACTGCTATGGAAGCTGTCCTTAATCATTTTTGTATTTTTTTTTCCAGTTTTAATATGCCGCCTTAGATGTGGCAACCAAAGCTACACACAGTATTCAAGATGGATTCATGGGGGATCCACTATTTACCTTTCTCTATGTAAAACTAAGCATTTAGTATTATCCTTTTGATTCCTATCTTTTAACCACTTTCTGATCCATGAGAGGCTCCTTTTATCCCATGACTGTCTACTTTGGTTTAGGTCCTTTTGGAGTTACCTTGCCAAATGCTTTCTGAAAGTCCAGATACACCTCTAGTCCGCATGCTTATTGACACCATCAGATAATGCTAATTGATTGAGGCATGAATTCTTTTTACAAAAGCCATAGTTTCTTCCCCAACATATGTTCATTAGTGTGTGTGATAATTTTTTGTTCTTTACCAGAGTTTCAACCAATCTGCCTGATGCTAAAGTTAGGCTTACTGAGCTGTGATCACCAAGTTCACCTATGGAGCCTTTTTTAAAAATGAGCATTACATTAGCTATCCATCAGTGCTGGAAGTAGGTATTTCAGCGCTTGGGACACACCTGGAGCAGAACACACCCTACAAGCAGTGCCCAGAGCACACAGTGCTGAATGTGCCCTTTGATGAGCAGTGAAATGGGGCTGCTCCAGAGTGCCTGAGGCAAAGACCTGGTTGCCCTGCCCTAATTATGGCCCTGCTATCCACTTGTAATCTGGTACAGAGCCTGATAGTACCAGGAGTAAAAGGAAATAAGAAAAATGGAGCAGTTAAAAGACTCATTAGCTTTGAAACTCTCTGGAAATAAGTAAAACAGCTAGAGACCAGTTCCAAAGGAGTAGGTGTGTCAATCTAGTTCAGCAAAACAAGCAAGGAGTTTTGTGACACTGTTAAAGACTACAGAAAAAAAAATTATTATTATTATTTTTTTTTTTTGACAAAAATCCCACTTTGTCAGGTGCTTGAAGATGGAGAACTTGCAGAACTAGAAGGAAATAAGTCAGATGTTCAGGTCAGACTGTTATAGCAAATCAAAGCAGTTGCTTAAATTCAAACAGTGTTGAACGGCATATTAGGGGGAGAGAAGGTAAAAAGAAGGGAAAAATCACACATCTTGCTTGCAAATAGCCCCCTCTCCCCCCAACCTTAAGCAGTTACCATCAATTACAGACCAAACAGAAACATTAAGCAGGCAGGTCTCCCTGCAGCAAATCCTGTTGCTAACTGACCATAAACTGCTGGGTCCTGGCAAATGGATAAGAGAATATAGAGATTATTTTTGCAGCTAGAAAGCTTATTATTTGCTAATTGAATACAAAACTGGTAGAGATGCAGTGTTTGCAGATGTACTTTCTAGAGTCTTTGACAAAAATACAGTGAAGCCAAGTTCTCAGTGAGATTTAAAAAACAAATGAACATACCACCTATCTGATCTCAGCTAAAATGTGGCTTTTAACTGCTAGAGTTACTGCACAGGATGACGCCCTGCAGAAAGTAATTAGTGCAGGCTATTAGTGCAGTGTGACTAGGAAAGCGTATTCCCAGACCCTATTATTTAAGGGAGAGCTCTCAGTTGCAGATGGATTTTATTTAAGGGCAACAGGATTATGAAACTATGGTATTATAGAAAAATATTACAAAAATGATACAGGATGGTCATTAAGAGATGTCTTGTATTGGCCTCAAATGAACAGTGGTATTGAGGAAGATGTTAAGATTTGTCATGCATATTGAAAAATATAGAACAAATCAATCAAAAGAGTCCATGCTGGCAGCCCAGGAAGAATTCACCTCTTGGCGCCAAGTAGACATGATTATGTTTCTGTTGGCTATACGTGACCTAGACTATTCTTACTTCCCTGATGTATCTGACTACAAGACACTTAGCTAGACAGGTGACTTTTGTATATTAAACTAGTTTTGCTAGACGTTATTTGATATAGTAATGACTGACAATGGGCCACTATTTAGTGTGTATGAGTGGGTAATCTGCAATGGCATGTGGGCTTAGGCATGTAACTTCTGTCCTCCATTATCCCTAGTCCTATGGGTTGATAGAAAACCATGCCAAATAAAGCACTTTCTGAAAGGCTGTGGAGTCAGACTCTTATCCATGTTTAGCACCGTTTAAATTGCAGAAGGGCAGCAATGAAGCCTGTGTTATCTGTTTGGTTTTCATTGGACAGACTGAAAATGAATCCCTGCACTGTTAGAAAGTGATATCAGTATCCCTGAGGACTTTCTGATATATAGACAGATAAAGTGAGGCAATAGTATCAATATGAACTGAGGTCCTGTGAGCTGCCACCACATAATGAAAATGTTATTGCATTGATGGGGAAACAAGAATTGCAGAAAGCAGTGGTGTCACAAGTCATTGCCACAAGGTTGTATGAGGTTGTCACCAGTGCTTCCTTTGTAAGGAAAGAGTTGCTGGGGTTCAAGCAACAATTATGTTATCTTTTGCTCGGTGTGACCTTGCAGGCACCATCATAGAATATGGAGGAAGCCATTTTGTTTGCCAGCCTCCACACACTGTGATCTTGCACACATAGTATGAGCATACCACTGGCAGAAGAGGTGTGGCAATCTTCCTGGCATGAGAAGAGATGCCAAGGCTGAGCCTCAGCAAGGCCCAACACAAATTAAGGTTTGGTTGTCATGCCACAGGGACATACACTACAGAGGAATAGATGACACCTTCTCCAAATCCCAGAAAGGAGAGAGATAAGGGCCACAGAGTCCGCTGTTTTGCCTAAGAGTCCCAAACAACCAATAACCATGGCAGACTGAGACCACAATGCCCCTGGACATGGACCATCCATAAATAGACTTGCTGTCTCCTGACAGCAATAGTGTTGATCTTCTAGGGGGGACCTGCTGGTCCAAGTTATAGCACAGGACATCTCAAAGACTACTTGATTATTGTAAAGTTCCAAAGGGGTAGCCGTGTTAGTCTAGTTCAGCAAAACAAGCAAGGAGTCCTGTGGTACTTAAAGACTAATAAATGTATTTCTTGTATGAGCTTTCACCCACAAATGCTCATGCAATAATAAATTTTAGTCTTTAAGTGCCCCAGGATTCCTTGCTTGTTTTGACTATTGTAAGTAAATTTTAGGTATTATTAGACTGGTTGTAAATACTTACTGTTTGTTACATGCAGAAGTTTGTTTTGTTTTGTTTTTTTTTAAGCATTATTGTTAAATTCTGGCTCGGAAGTAAAGATGTGCTAGTGGGCTGGGCCTTAAAGGACTCAGCTTCCTAGACACAGCCTGAGAATTACATTTCTGAAGCTCTTGTTGCTATACACACCCTGTTGGACTGAACACAGAATAAAGCATTGATAACTTAAAATAATTTAGCAGCAGCAGGCCTTTAAGATGTTCCACATAACAGAATACAGTTAAAATAAGGGAAGCGTGAAGTTTAGTTTGTGGTACTGCAGAATTCTCTGACACACATGGTTTTGTAAGCAGCAGCTAGATACCATTTGCTTGGTGTGTCAGAAGTGCATAGATAAGATCTTTACTGGTCCCAGTTCTCCTGCAGGTGTACATTTTTAATGTATAGATATGACTTGTGGGATAACAGACTAAAAAAAAGCATGCTTTAAGAAAAGAACATATTTTCCTAAACCAGATTTCCCCTAAATCCTGTAATTACTTATTGCTGGTCACCTACTGCATGAAATATGATACCATAATAATGCAGAATATTTATGAACATCCATAAAAGAACCCCTTGCATGGCACACTTGATATGAAATCATACAATTGCATTGCAGAAGTGAACAGGAAAATTACCCAAGTCATATCCTAGGAGTATGCAGATGTCCATCCCATGACAAAATCATGACGTTTGTCTTCTGTTTCTTAATGTGAAACTTGGTCCAGGTTTGGAAAGTCCAGGTTCACACATGATGACCAGTTCTCTGAACCTTACTTCAAATATCTGGGAGACATAATGTGAATGACTTACAACCTCACTATTCCAGGTTCCTAAGAGGAAAGTACTCAGTGACTGATCCTTTCCAATAGGCTCTTCAAGAGGGCATCTAGAATGGGACACTTCTCCCATACTCACAGTATCTTTACTAGAAAGAATATGGATAGGATGTGTTGTCCAGTTCCCACCACCTTCTCCAAATCGCATAGTTAGGCTGCAGGGGTGTCACACTCATGGCCTGCGGGCTGGATCAGGATCAATTTTTTTGTTATGATCTGAAAATGGACTGCAAAATGACACTTTCTTGCTCTGAACATGGAGGGAGAAAGGAAAGGGGAACCCATGAGGCCATGCAGCCCACAACAGGTTAGTTTTACTGCCTGTTGAAAGCTCTACAAAGCCAATGGCACAAATGTTCCATAATCTTTAGCATGTGGGTGATGATGTATCCTGTGTTTTCCCAGCCTACCAGTATTAATAACTTGTATTTATATAGCATCCTTCCTGGCCACTTCTGGGAGTGCATTATAATTACCCATAACAGAATTATTAGTGATTAATAAACCTATTTCTTTAGCCCTTCCGTGAATGACAAGGCAGACTAAGCAACTCCATTTGTAATAGGACGTGATTCCGTGGCGAAGGTGCATACCTACAAACATTTTGACTCCCTTTGATCACATTTATGACTGGGGCAAAGCAAATAGTCATCCACAGATCCTGATTAAAATTTGGTTATAGGTATAGAGGTCACTAGAGTGGATGTATCACAGCCATTCAGAACCTTGAATACATGTAAAGATGAACTGGTTCATAATTTAAGAGGAATCAACATAAAGACTTAGACAAGGCTAAGTGACTGCAAAAGGGAAGTGTTAGTAAAGGAGTGGCTGCATTTTGAACCACCTCCAAATGGTCAACAAGGGATCCTGAAACCAGAGAACTGAAACCATCTATTCTTGGAAAAGAAAAGCACCTCTCAGCAGCTCTGAACTAGCTGCTCCTATAGGTCTGCTAGAGGGAAGGGCAGACCCATCATGTCCCTCTGAAGATCTCGTATGGATTAAAGCGATGGTGGAAGCACATATCAGGCTGTCCTGTGGTGATCTCTCTCTGGAGAAATCTACTCCTGAATGATTTGAAAGGAAGAGACTCCTGATTCTAAGAAAGGAGCACAACTGGAGGAGAGCAACCACAGGACACTGGAGGCTTTCCTAAAAATACCTCAGGTAAGGAATCCTCAGGGCTGAGAGAGCATCACAGGGAGTTTTCTTGGAAGCCTGGATTTGCATAGATCTCAAGCCTTCAAGTGAACCTGCTAAGACTGACTCACTCCTAACCCCTGCAAATGGATCACAAGGAATCCAATTCATATGACCCACATAAACAGGATCAGACAGGCACTGATACAGATGTGCTCTCAGCCCAGGACTGGGGCTTAGAACTATTGCTGATAATTCAGTGGGTGCATCAGAAGGCCATGCTGAATTGTTATCATGCTGTCCTGTAGGTGGAAGAGGCATTAAGTCACGGTGCCTTCCCAACATCAAATAACTATCTAGGCACAAGTCAAAAATCCCACCGTACTCTTTGAAGAATAGAGGCAGCCCTGGGATTCTGACCAACTTCACCCATCTCAGTAAAACAAATTATTTACACATGACTTTTGTAAAGTCTCTTATTCCATTAAATAGTTGCTCCTTACCATTAGCTAATATGTTGCCTTCTAACATTGTTTTTCTGGGGATGCCCTGACTTAAATATGAAAGGTGTTAAGTAAACCCTCATTCTGTTCTGTTTACACGTGAGAAAGAGGGACTGTACAATGGTGACTGGAACGGGTTAGGAATTAGGACTACTGGATTCTGCTCCTAACACTGCAGCTGCCTGCCTGTGTGATATGGAGCAGGCCCATAAGACCAACATTTTCAAATGTATCCACCAAACTTTTCAAATGTATCCACTGCAACTGATATCAAGATGTTTAAGCTTTTGGCTCTCAGCACCTTTTGAAAATTGTGCCCTAAACTGAGCATCCAAATTAGTAGACACTTGAAAAACTGGTCTTTAACCTTGCTGTGCCTTCCTTTTCCAATCTGTAAAATGGGTATGATAATAAAGGTAACCTGCATCATATGAATCATGCTATGCTTAAAACAATAGTAAATCAGTAATGTATAACCTCCCAATCCCATAGCAAGTAAGGCTTCCTGAGTCTAGAGGGTCCATTAAAGTCCATCTTTAGGAGTGCTGAAGAGGATGCCACCTCTCCACTTGCTGTACTGCTCCTACATATCTCCATGGATTGTGCAGTGTAGCTAGCGCACTCACCCAGGATGTAGCAACTCTGGGTTCAAATCCTTACCCCATATCAGATAGAAGAAGGTTTGGAACTTGGATCTCCCACATCATGGATGAGTGCTCTGGGTAAATGGGTAAAAACTGCCTTGGAACCACCTCTTCCTGTTGCATTTTCTGGGATCCCAATCTGGATCACCGCCAGGCAAAACAGGTGAGGAAACATGTAGCTTGTGACTCTTACCAGAGTTTAGGTCTGAGCTAGGTTCTGGGTGTCGGGAGTGAGATGGCTGTAATATATCCACCAGCAGGAATTTAGGCACCAAGGGAACTTTGCCAGTGGAAATGTAGGCCTCTAGGGAAATTAGGCACCCACAGGTTATGCAGCAACTGAGTGAAGATTTTGAGTCTAAATTTTGACTTTAGAAACCTCAGACCTTTGGGAGATCTACCCCTAGAATTTTAACAGCCAGGGCAAGCCCACCCAGGAGCTTATCTCAGCAGATGAAATGGGTTGAACATTGTATATGGGAGAAAGAAGAGTCATGGTTCAATTGGGGGCTTATTTTAAAATTGCAGTGTCTGGGTGTCCACTTATACACTGTCATGCCATTGACATTTTATTTAAAAGATGATAAAAGAATGCCACTGCTGAGAAGGAAATGGCTTTTGGGGGTATGTGGGGGTCATCCTGACATCCTGTCACTTTAGTAGCTTCTTATGTCCTGAGAATGAGAGCTAGGGGTGTTGCCTAGAACACTGGTTCCCAATCTCTTCCAGGATGGGGACCCCTTTTTTATTTAAAAAAAAAATCTGTGGCTCCCTTATCTGTATTTTTATCTCAGCAGGGCATAATATGGCCCCCTTCACTCTGGGGGAGCCTCCACTGGCAGGATCCAGTCCCTGCCAGCACAATGGAGCTTCCCTGTCCCTACCCCTTCCCCTGAATATTCCCCCCACTGTTCCCCAATCCCCTCCCTGGTCCCCCCCCCCCAGGGCATATTCCTGTGCTCCCCTTACCTGGCTGGCGCTGCTGCACCTGGCCTTCCCCTAGGCTACTCTCCTGAGCATGGTCTAAGTATGCTCAGGAGGTGGGAGTTTTAAAAACTCCCTGCTTGGGGGATGCTCCCTGCCAGCCAGAAGCTGGGGTCTCCATTGACCCTGGCTGCATCTGGTCCCAGCTCCCAGCCTGTGCACAGACCCTCTGAAGCCATTCTGTACCCCGCCCCAGGGGTTCACGGACCACAGGTTGGGAACCACTGGCCTAGAACATCCTGGCCTCACAACACACTAAGAAATGGTTGGGAGCTGGGAATTGCTCAGTGCCCTTTGATAGGACAGGTCTTCTTTAATATGGCTAGGGAAGTCACTCATTAGGTTAGGGAATGGGATCTCTGAAAACTTGAGAAAAGAGGGTATAAGGGTGAACACTGGAAAAGAAGACATTAGCCAATTTCCCCAAACTGTGAAGCTGTACATAAAATCCTGGCCTACATGCCATCATGGAAGAAGTACCACCCACCCAGTTCTAAAGTACGCGTGAGCTCCGCTTACGTAGTAATTATGTTTAAACCCGCAATTTAGGCAACTTTGTCCCTGTTTTAAGCACCCAAGTCTTAGCTATGGCTCCACTGTGACTCACAGAACACTTATTGAACCCTGTGGGTTCTTAAACTCAATCAGTACCTACATTTTTTGGGATAAAAGTTCTATTAGTGCCTATTTCCAGATGGGTAGTCATGTTAATCTGTGCACAACAAAAACAAGGAGAATCCTGTGGAACATTTAAAATTAGCAGATTTCTAAAGGTATAAACTTTCATGAGCTACATCCCACTGACAGTGGATTGGAGTCCATGAAAGCTTATGCCTGAAGAAATTTGTTTGTCTAAGGTGCCATAGGACTCTCATTTTTGTTAGTGCCTATCTTTCAGCCTCAGGACTTACACGTTGCTGCCTCACACTCTAGGGCCTGGTCTACACTGCAGGCAAAATTCAGTGGGAGTTATGCAAACTATGCAGAGTAGCTTGCAAAACTCCTGTCAACTTCCTGACTTTCCTTTAGTGCTGTTTGCACTGAGCTGTGCTAATGGGAAATGCATTCCCATCAATGCAGTACTTTGCCACCTGAGGGGGTGATTTTATTAGATCAATTTGTGGAGCATGTCTTTACTGACTGCTCAGTTGACATGGAAAAACCAAACAGAACATGGAAACTTGCTGCCTTCAGTGTAAATATATGCTAGCTATTCAGACACCTATCTCCCTTATTTGTCCTGGGGCAATTCACAAACTAGGGAAGGAGAGGCAGCTGGCTACCTAAGTCACTTATGGGGTCTCATCCAGTAAGTGTGTGTAACCCATGTGCCTAAATAGGTGCAATCTCTTTTAGGGACCCTTA
>ML681996.1:33446354-33523812 GCA_007922195.1 Podocnemis expansa
TCATCAGGGGTTTTCTCTGTGAGGCACTGGAGAGGGGCAATTGAGTGAATTTGAGCCCACCCTAGCAGGTTACATGTGCATTCCAGAGTTTGTGAAGCCTACCCCCAAAGGAAGGGTGGGGCATGGATAACATCTACCATTGGTTAGCTTACATGGCCTCACTTACTGTGCTAGCTCTTGCAGAATGCACTGTAAGTTGTCTTTCTCCACCCATTTGTTGTATAAGGTGCCGAAGGACCTATATCAGCTGTGTGGGTAAGTGTTCCTAGATTTCTGTATGCAACTACAAGGTAGACACCATGATGCTCAGCATTGCAACACTAAGTCCTTTCATAGATCTATCTTAGTTGCCTAGAGAAAGAGAAGTTATTTTTTCCCTCATGACTATGGAAGTAAGTTGTCTCAATTTCCAGATCAAAGTGCAGAACTGTGGGTTGAACTATTGGGAGAAAACACGTTAGGGAAAAAATTACAAATTTATTGGCACATAAACAGACCCTAACTTTTCAGTGTTTTCTCTTTAGAATTGCAGGCACTCTCTAGCTTGACTATGGTAACTGGACAAGTAGCAAAATGGAATTTTATGGCAGCTACACATTGAAGTTTTCTAATTTGTGGGATTCGTTGGCTCTTTCTGCCAGGCCAGCCTGCTCTGAATGGATCAGCTTGATGTATATTCTTTCTTTCCTTTCTCACTAGTCATCTATTCCATTTTTCTTATCTGTTCCTCAGAATGGCTTGAAGATACAAAGGCAATGGGATGGGTTCAATTTTTTGTGGTATTAAAGAAACTCTGTTTTGAGTTCTGCCTATTTAAGTACATAAGTCATTACTGCTCATCTTAACCACAAGCAGTAGCCTATCCTTTTTGGTTGGCTTCCCACAGTAGACAAAATAACTTATGGGTACGTGCTTTTTCAAGTAAACTGGTATTTACTGGCATGGGAATGCCTTTCCTAGCAAAAGCAAATATTTTTATATTGGTATTTAAATATTTCTATTAAACCCTCAGGAATAGAAGAATCTATAAATCACAGTGCTAACTCCTCTGTGCTGTGGACAGGGCAGCTGAGGAAGGTGGGAGAGATCATAGAGAGAGCTCATTATCAGTACAGTGATAGAAGCACATAGCAAATCAAGAGTCTTTCTCCTGAAACTGCTAGTAAGGGCTTCAAAACATTGCTGCCAGAGCGCTGTCTCAAGGCTGTGTGTTGAATCCAGCCTCCCAATTAGCCAACATGCATCTGGCTATCAGCAGAATGCAACCAAGTTCTTCCTTCTCAGATGCCCTGTGATGAGTGGCCCAGCAGCATATTGCAACACCCGGTAACTCTTGCTTCCACCCACACATTTGCAAGGCAGCTTTAGGTAAATACTGGCAAGTGACCCTGAGTTTAAGTTCTTCTTTCACTGCCTAGTTAAATTTCTGTTTTAACATGTGATCATAAGTCAAGTCTTGGTTTCATATCCAAACTTCATTTAGCTTTTCCTCAGTGCAAGTTCCAAGAAACTCTTTCACTCACTTTCCCATGTACAGTTACCCCTTTTTCCTCTGACAGTATTTTTCACTTTGTTATTCCAAATGTCCTTTAAGTCCTAAGGCAACCAAGGGGCAAGGAATACTGCCAGAAATCGTGGAACTAACATCATTCTTGCTGCCAGAACATTGTTCGTGTGTGTGTGTCCAGCCCCCTCCCTTCACAGTGAGTCTACTTTGTCTAGTTAGATCAGTGGTTTTCAAACCACAGGTCAGGGACCAGTATTGGGTCACAGATCATCAGGTACTGGGTCGCAGTGCCTGCTGCTGCTGCCAAACTGGACTGCATTGCTCAAGAATTGTTGCTGGGTCCCAGTCATTAATGGTTTTTTTTTCAATGGGGTCCTGAGGAAAAAAGTTTAAAACCACTAAGTTAGACCATATTGTTTTTTTTTTATTCCTCTTTCTGCTTGTAGCCATCTGTTTTTCTTTTGTCTTATACTTAGAGCCTACCCCAGAGTGCTAACAATTTGTCTCGTTGGTCTGTGTTGGTACAGCAGATTAGTTCAGTGTGGTCCTGATCTATGATGGAGCTTCTCGGTGCAACTGCACTACAAATAAGAATTTACACAAGTCAGCTTTTCAAGAAGATTGAGTAAAATATATCGTCCTGCAGGTGTGTGTCTAATCAGATATTGCAGTGTGCAAGACATAGCAACACCCTACAACAATTGCTAAATTATTTTTTTTCTTTTTAAAGAGCGTGTAAAAAAACAAACAAAAAACTATCCTCAGTTTTCTCAATCACTTTTCTTACTATTTTTAATTCTGGATTTGTTTCTGTGTTTAGTCTGTAAAATCTGTTGACTCTTTTCCCAACAAGTTAATGTTTGTTTTTACATCTGGAGGGCAGAGCTCGCTAAGTAACTTAAATACTCTTACAGTTGTTAATACTTCAGTCTTGCTCAATAAATCTATAGCCACTGCTCTTGCAATGTTTCCTACTCTGCTATGGCATTCTTAAAAGTTTTTAATATTTCTCTTCTAAAACCATGTTTGAAATCTTGACGTAGGCAGGGATCAGAAAATTGATAATGGTGCTTTTTAAAGCTAAACCAGATTACCTAATCCCTGTTCATCATAATAAATCCATCCCTGTCTAAATGCACGTTTTAGTTACAAGTTCCAAAGGGGTAGCCGTGTTAGTCTGGTCAACACTGGAACTAGGTATTTTGGTGCCAGGGGTACACCCAGAGCAAGCAACATGGAATGCGCCCTCAAATCATGTGGTGAAACAGTTGCTCGATGCACATCTGGGGCAAAGCTGGGGTGCCCAGCTGTAGTTACGGCCCTGAGTCTAGTTCAGCAAAACAAACATGGAGTCCTGTGGCACTTTAAAGATGAACGCTTTTATTTAGCCCGTGAGCTTTTGTGGGAGAAAATCTCACTTTGTCAGATCTTCACTTCAGTAAAAACTAAAATGTAAGGTTAGCATCTGTAACCCTCTCCCTTTTCGCCCTGGATTATTTGGGAGCAGGCAACCTAAATTTAAAACAAAGAGATCCTGAGTTTCCCAGTGATGATGTTGGGATTGTGGGAATCCTCTCTCCACTCTTCTGCTGCAGTCCCTTTACTTTACAGGAAATTAAACTTGGCTGTGCCTCCACCTGGCTGGGTCCAGTACACGCTCAGTGGCATGCCTTGGGAGCCTCCAGGACTAAATCCATGCATCTTAGAAGAACATGTGGGATGGGTCTAATCCAAACTTACTAATTATAATACATTCATGGTGCTTAATTGCATGTAACAAACCTTTACTTAACAAACTTATCATAACAGAATGGAATTGACTATTACTAGTAATTTAAATATACGGGCAAGTAAACAAGCCAGTGAGCAGACACAGAATACAGTCTAAAGGAAACTTGTCTAACTAGCACGTTCACAGCCCTTTTTCCAACTCCCAGGGCACACTTCCCAGCGTTCCAAACCCCATCCCCTTGCTTGTGTGGGTGCACTTGGAGGGTCGATGAAGGAGACAAGGCAGCACTCTGGTGATCCAGTGTATCTGCTCAGAACCGTGCTGAAGATCCAGAGTGAGCCCAGCCAATGGTCTGTAATCCTGGCCCTGGTTCAAAGGGACTGCCACACTGCCTCCCCTCAGGCCTGGTCAGTCTCTCAGCAGCCTCCCTTGCTTTACAAGCCCTGCTCCAAATTGGTGGGGGGAAGTGGACATTCACACCCTTACTGCGGACCCAGCTCAGTCAGCGTTAGGCTCAGACCCTGCTTGGGCTGAGTAAGGCACCAACCTCTGAAGGTCCCTGCTTGAGGGAGCCCCCAGCAGTCTCACGAACCCCAGGAGCACTCACAGCACCTTCCAGATTCAGACATGTCTCTCTGCCTCTGTGGGGACCCCTTTGTCCCCCTCTGCTTCCTGGAGGGGTAGGCAGGCTCCCTCTCTATTTCCCAAAGATCATGGGAGTTGTAGTCCCTCAGTGGAAAACTTACAGCACATAGGAACTGCTTAAATGTTAACCTCCTAGTTGACTTCAGAAGCCCCTAAAGTACAGGGTGCCTGCACATCCTTGGCTGTGACCTGAAGGTGTGTTCCTACTCTACTTTTCCACAGCTCTGCACCTAGAGCAAAAGCTTTAGGCTTGTGACTCAGAGTATCAAGGGCATCGCTGGTGCCAGGCTTATGGGGATCAAGCCTCTAGTCCCAGCGCCTGAGCCCCAGGTCTGCCACCAGGCCACCCATGGTGGCAGCTTTAGTGATGGCCTGTGAGCCCCAAATCCGAGCGTGCTGAATTCCTTAATGTTGAAACAGTTTGGAATACCTCTGGGCTCAGCGTAGAATGCCTCCAATCACATTTGCCCCAGAAGAAAGAGGTTGGCTCTCATAATCTGAGCCCTACAGCTGGGCTAGGCACACTCTGCATTTCTTAATATGATTCAGATTATTATGGCCATAGTGGCCAATGCTTCTGTTGTGGGTTTCTGTCCTGAGATGTTGGGGACACACTCACTCCTTGTCAATGGTAGCCAGAGCCGTCCTTAGGGTAGGTCAAAGGGGACATTTGACATGGGCCACGTGCTTTTGAGGGGCCAGCAGGGCCCACCCTCTCCCCCCACCCCCATGGCAGGAATCAGCACGAGCCCCACCTCTCCTTACAGTGAGCCTGAATGTTTTTGGCTGCAGACCAGGCTCACTCAGAGGCTACCTGCTACCCCTCCCCCTGGATCCAGCTGAGCAGTTAGCTGGAGGGGAGAGGAAGGTTTAACCCTTTCCTCTTCCAGCAGACACTGCCAGCACCAGCCCAGAGACACACAGCCAGGTAAGAATTGGGGGGAGTCTGGTGGGACCCTGAGCCTGAGTCTGGAGGGGGACAAGGGTGCTGGGGATCCAAGACGCCCCCTGGGCCCCGATTCACATTGGGCTAGTGGGGGGCAGGTAGATCAGGGATCATGCTGTGACAGACTGCTCCCCAGATCCTGTTCAGTGTGCTGCTGTGACCTCCCAATTCCCACTCTTGAACCCTGATTCATCTTGCTTTGCCAAGTGACCACTCACTCCTGAGTCAGTCCACTCCAGCCTCTTGCATACTGTCGGTCCCAGGCAGGGGGTGCATGCCTCCGGCTACTTGAGGGAGGGTCCCCCAGCAAGCACCCCCAGCCCCTGTTACTACACCAGGAGCCCCTGTCTACAGAGATTGGGAACCACTCCCAACCACCACACACTCAAGCCCCTCTATTTAACAAAGAAAAGGATTGTGCCCAGCCTCCTTCACTCACACCCTCTAAAGATCACACAGCTTTAGGGAAAACAGCTACTAGTTTATTGATCAGATTATAATTCTAAGTGAGAATATGGCCAAGCATGGCAGAATCACAGTATAAGTAAGTCAGAAGAGACCACAAGAAAGTAAAAGGCAAAATATGCGTACTAACCTAATATTTCTACTTAAACTAACCTCATAGTCCAAACAAGTTTATGCTCAAGGTGTTTGGCAGTTAGATGTTTGCACAGCCAGTCTCTTCCTGAGGCCAGGCAGGGCCCATATCTTGCTTGGAGTTGTTTCAAGATGGAGAGTCCCAGCACAAAAAACCTTTTAAAACTTCCAGGTCTCAATTTCCAAAGGGATAGCCGTGTTAGTCTAGTCCAGCAAAAAAAACCCAAGGAGTCGTGTGAAACTTAAAGACTAAAAGATTTATTTTTCACATGAGCTTTCATGGGAGCAAATACCACTTCATCAGATGCTTGTCTCAGTCTTTGGTTCCAAACCCCTCTGCCCCTCCCTTTCATGGCCAACGTGATTCTTTTGTCTCTTCACAGACACCTCCATTAGCATACCTTTGTCTCTGTCTGACACTGCTGGGAGAGACCTCTCTCTCTTGCCTTATCCCTGAGCCATAGAAAGCATGTTACATGTTTGTTCACACGTATGAAGTTGTAGGAAACATATCATCAGAGAAATCATGTAGAATAGGTTATTAGCATCCACACAGAAACATTGCATGGTGCAATTGGCAGCAAATCATACAATTCCAGTGTATAAGTGAACAGGAAAATCATGTAGATCATAACCCAGGCTGCACACCGTCACGCATGCCCCTCTGGGTCCCGCGTCATGCTGGGTTGGTGGCCAGGCAAGAGGATGGCAGGCAGACGAGGCCAAGGACTGTCCCCCCATCCCCCCCCAGGCCAGGTGGTGTGGCTGGAGGGCAGGCTGGGCCAGGGATCCTGTGTGATCATTGATCACCAGCCATTTACAGACATGACTTTTGCTTTGTGTTTTCTTTCTGGGGTGGACCCTCACTTTTGTAGGACTTCTTTGCATCACCTAGCCACTAAGGTAGTACTAGCATTTCATCAGGACAGACTGGTATTGACTGATTCCATCATACACACCCTTCATTCACACATCTTGTTCACACATTTAAATAAAATTCCAGAGTATACACCTAAAAGAAGTTTTATCAAGAATACAAAATAGATTTCTAAATTTACAACATCAAGCTTTGTTGGACATTGGTTACAATGTCTATTAAACTGAGTTAGTTATTTCTGTTTTGATATTAAAGAACAGATACAGTGTTGCCTAACAGATGCTTTAAAAGGTACATTCAATTAATTTTATCTGTGTCCCTACACTGTGGCTACAGAAGCCTGCTACACTAGCACGAAGACTACAGTTAGGGAAAGGAATTCCTTGAGTGAAGTATATGGTAGTAATTTATACAGTATTGCCAGTTTCAAGAGATCAAAAATCTCAAAAATGGCAAAAATATGTTCGGGGGGGGGCAAGATTATACTGTGTTTTAAAATTAACCTCTTGATGTTTGAATTCCCCCTATCCATCCCAGGGTGAGTAGGTGACATTTAGTGTTACCCACTCTTTCTACCACATACTGGGTAAGTTTTCATCTTTTTACCCATCTTTTATATTTGCTGACTCTCAAGTAAATCTATGGAACTTCCTGTGTCTTGCTTCCTCAGAGCTTCTGTGTGATCATTGTAAATGGCTGGTGATCAGACACGACTTTCATCTTGTATTTTATTCTTTTTCTTTCTGGGTGGATCCTTCTTGCTTTTCCCATCCTGAGTAAAATTTGCATGCACCTGTAAGCTGGGACCAGGCCAGAGCCTTTTTAAATTTTCTGCCCTGCAGCATGTCAAGGCATTTGGCCTAGGGCAGGAACAGCATGGGAAATTGCAGATGCTGTGCTGCCTTCCTTGGTGCCTGCCACCCAGCTGCACTTCTCTTACTCTCCTGACACCCCACTCTATTCTCCCCTGCTCCCCACTCTCATGCTGCCACTCAGAAGATTGTGGGGAGGGCAAACATCACAGCAAAGTTCATGGGACGGGCAGGGCTGGAAGTCCCAGGGACAGTATGATCCATCACCCTCTCTCCTACTCCTATTTGTGGAGCTTCTTGGCTCCTGATATTCAGCAACAGGAACCTGGAGGGGTTAGGGAATGATGTGCCTTGTCAGACACTCCCCTGGGCTCGCCAGCCCCCCCCCCCCAGTGCTGGGGTGGGTGGGGGCCCCGCAGAGAGAGATTCGCCCAGGGCCCCGCACCCCCCTAGGGACGGCCCTGATGGTAGCCTATAAAGGGGCAGAATGAACCCACCTCCAGAGTGAAAATCAGCTCATGGGAGCTGGCAGTCTGATATACAGGTTAATGATTGCAAGCATGTTGAGGAGAATATCTAAAAGGTCAAACCTAATGTTTGGTTTAAAGGTTTTGTGTTTGCCAAATGCTGCTTTAAAGATATTGTCTTAGAGGCCTTAAAGAGCTAGATGAATGCTCAGAGGTACAAAGCTGAAATACACTTTTACTCCTTGCTTTATCATTGTTTAGTGTTTTTTGCTGGAGAAACATTTTTAAAAATCATTTTTACTTCTAAGACCTGCATTACTGAGTAAATAACACACTTATACAGACTTCAATCAACAACCTCAGGTGCTGCAGGTTTTTTGTTCTCTAACCAACAGATAAATCCTAGACCATGCTTGTCCGATCTGCAGCCCTGGGGCCAGACTCCAGCCTGCCAAGGGCTTTCATCCACCCTCAGAGTGCTGCTGCAAGAGCCTGGGGTCTGGGACTGGTCATGGCCTTTGTCAGTTTTCTATCCTGCACACAGCACAGCTACAGAGAGGTGTGGCGTGGCTGGAGAGCTCTTCAGGGGCTGGATTCAGCTCCTTTTGAGTGAGGAGGAGGCAGGTAAAGGGGAGTGCCCTGAGCAGTTTAAAATCCTGACCTGGACTCACACAACCTGTTCTGCTCTCCTCCCACATCCCTAAACCCAGCACCCCTATTCTTCCCCCGACCTTAGTGGCAAAAACTCTTCTGTAGAGATTGCTACCCATCAGTGTTTCTGGTACAGAGATGCCCAATGCCAAAACCTGTGACTGCCAGAGTTTGTCTGACTCTGTTCTCTCCCTCTCCCTAGCACTGCTCTCCTTTCCCTAAGCAGTGCTTGACAGGGAGTGAGGAAAGCAGAGGTGGTGGGGTCCCTGTCAGGAAGTAGCTAAATCCTGCCACCAAGCTGCTCTGCTTTCCTCCACCTCACCCTTCCTCCCCTCTTCTCCTCTGCCTTGCTCCTCACACTCTGCCTTGCCCCCTCACACAGGCACCTCCACTCCCCCCCCCCCGTCCTCTGTACACAGTGCAAGCAGAAGCAATGCCAAATATCACACTAATTAAACTTTATTCATAAGATTGATTTGTATGTCTTGTCTATTAAAAAATTTCTCACCAGCCCTCCGAGTGAGAAAAAAATTGCAATGTGGCCCCTCACCCAAAAAGGTTGGACATCCCTGTCCTAGGCTCTCCCTGCATGCAGGCAGTACTTTCAAAATTTAGCTGTAGCTGAATTCCCCCCTCTTTTCCTGCCAAATGCTCCTATAACAATAACCAGACCACTGGTGCCACTCTGTTGCTATATCCTATATAATTCCAGCATGGATGGGTAACTCATAGCCAAGCCACAATGATCATGAAAAGCATAACACACTCATTGAACTCAGCACCCACTTCTCTATTGTCTTCCACTTTTTAAGACACCAAACTCAATCATTCAAAAGGCAAAACAGCCAAAATACTTAGCTAAATTAAGCTTCTATTGTGAAATCTTAAATGTGACTCACTGGTTTGTTTAAAAAACACATCCTCATAATCTTCAATCTCAGTCCCAGTTCATGTAAAGATTTTTTAAACAGTTATGAGAAACCTGAATTTGGCATTCTTTAAACTCAAAGGTTGAATAAACATAACTCTAATGCTTAGCAAGTCTTTCTAACTCTGGGGGGAGGGGGTCTCAGAGGGAAAGCTAAAATGTGGAGTATTTATATAAAACTTTCCAAATATCTGTAGTGTCTCTTTATTACGTTAGCTGCTGAACTTGGGGTTGAAAGTCGGATTTCCATTACATATTAGTGTCTGTAACGTGTACCCTTACCACCTTTGTTATCCATCACAGTGTTTATATTTAATGTATATTATAGACTCTTTCAAAGAGGGACCTCATTTCTTTTTTCTTCTACTCTCAAGTGCATTTAGGAACTTCATTTACCTCTGATAAGAAGAACTGAAATGAATACTTAAGAAGACAAGTCAGTAAACAGTTTGCTGATATTTCCAAATTAGTCAAACAAAGGTGCATAGTGGAATATTCAGATGTCAAAGAGCTCATTTTCCTAATGAAGTGAGAGAAAGCACCAGGGTGGCAGGTGGGACACATCAGTAGGGGGACCCGAGGAACCTTGCACTAGTTTCTCCACTTTATCTCCATATTCTTTCACCCCAGAGCAACTAAGTGTCTGTGTTAGGGGAAAAAAAAAAAGTTTATAGCAGATGTCTGTACACTTCACAGCAGCAGGAAGTGCAATGCTCAAACAGAGCTTTCTTTGTTTCTTCTCTCTCTTATATTTGAAGGCAAATAGGCTAAAGGTTAAATAGTTTTCACCTTCTTAATCTCCCCTTTGCATTGTAGAGTGGCAGGATTCAGTGCAAGAGATCATTTCTATCTATCCTAATGTAATCTATGGATAAATGCCAAGGATGGAGAGGAATTATTTAGATTCTGTGTCAGTAGGGACACAAGATAAAAGGATATGAATTGTCCATCAGGAAGTTTAGACTTGAAATTAGTCACAAGTTTATAGCCATCAGAGGAGTGAAGTTCTGGAAGAGTATTCCAAGGGGAGTTGTGGGGGCAAAAACCATAACTGGCTTCAAAAACTGAGCTTGATAAATCTATGGAGGTGTTGAAATGATGGAACGGCCTACTTTAGCTCAACTGATATTTGACTACTTGTGGTGGATATGCCAATGGCCTGAGATGGGATGTTAGATGGGGTGAGTTCTGAGTTATTACAGAGAATTCTTTCTTGGGTATCTGGCTACTGAGTCTTGCCAATATGCTCACGGTTTAACTGTTTACCATATTTGGGGTTGGGAAGGAATTTTCCCCAGGGTACATCAGCAAAGGCTGTGTGAAGTTTTGGACTTCCTCTGTAACATGGGACACAGCTCCCTTGCTGGTGGATTCTGTGTATGTTGAAGTCTTTAAAGCATGATTTAAGGGCTTTAAAAACTCAGTCATGGTTTAGAGGCTTGTCGCAGGAGGAGGTGAATGAGGTTCTGCGGCCTGCATCGTGCAGGAGGTCAAACTAATCCTTTCTGGCCTTAATAAGCAAGGAGTCCTGTGGCACTTAAAGACTAACAAATTTATGTATCACATGAGGTTTCATGGGAGACAATCCCACTTCATCAGATGCTTTGAAGGCGTCTGATGAAGTGGGATTGTCTCCCACGAAACCTCATGTGATAAATAAATTTATTAGTCTTTAAGTGCTACAGGACTCCTTGCTTATTTTGTTGAACTAGACTTACATGGCTACCCCCTTTTGGAACTTCTGACCTTAGTCTATGGGTATGTCTACACTTGCAAGTTAGTTTGAATTAAGGAGGCTTAATTCAAACTAACTTAGTACATATCTACACGAGGCTTTCATTAGTTCAAATTAAGGAATTCCTTAATTCAAATTAATGAAATCTTAGTTTGAATTAGTAAGACCTGCAGGTTAGTTTGAACTAAGCCTTTAGTTTGATCCTTAGTTTGAACTAATAAGTTTGAATGAAGGGCAGTTAATTCGAATTAACACAGTGGACTAATTTGACTTAATGTTAAATTGAATTAGTCCACTTTACTAATTCGAACTAATAAGTTTGAGTTTAGTTTGAATTAAACTTGAACTTATTAGTTTGAATTAACAAATTTGACCTAACTTTTCCTAGTGTAGACATAGGCTATGAGTCCATCTCCTCTTCCTGATGTGCTTTAGCATGGGTCTGAAAATATCCATCTTGTGCTGCTGTGGCATGATCAGCAGAAAGCAGGAGGTAGCCACTCTTTGTCAGTTGTGAACATATGTGTTAATGCCAAAGCACCCCTTTGGTCAGATGGAACATTGCACAGAGTCCTTTCCAGATGTTCAGTCAGTTCTTACCCAAGTCTCTGATAGTTCCCCTGTGGGCTGTGCAGTGTGTTAGTTTTAGTCCTGCTGGCTGGGTATACAGGTTTCCACTTACACTTGGCAAGCTCAGCTGGCCTGGTACTCATGAAGTCTTGAAATCAATTTGCTTCTTAGGTCTCTGAGGGCTCACTAGGGGGAATCCATGTCCACTCATTCCACTGGATTCCAGTTCAGGGCCCTCAAATCAGGCATATGCAATAAGGCTTCAGCAGCAACTCCTGCTGGGCTGTAAGCTACTTCCCACTCCCTATATTCTGTATGCTTCTTCAGCCTGTAGATCCAGTTGTCCTGTTTCTAGATATGCTTTCTGGGCAGCTTTTTACCAGCAGCACTTTCCTTCTTCAGCCTGCTTGCTCCTCTGGGAGCCAGCTTGTGCTCCTCAGTTCTTTTATTCTCCCAGCTAGTGATTGCTGCATTAACTTGGTGGCTGCCAGGCCAACATGGGATATGTGCCCCACGCCAATGGCCTATTTGACTTGGCTCTATTTTGTACAGAGCTGAGAACACAATCACTGATATTAAGGTAAGGGCCATATCTTGCTTGTCTAACTCATGCCAAAGGATCTCTTATCTTCTTGCACCTAAAACAACTGAAATGTGGGCCTCTGTCTGGCTACCACACAAGGATGCTTTTGACTCTTGGCCACAAAAACACCTGAGCTGGGGCTTATGAGGAGAGGCTGAGGGAACTGGGCTTACTGAGTCTGCAGAAGAGAAGAGAGGATAGGGATTTGATAGTAGCCTTTAACAACCTGAATGGGGGTTCCAAAGAGAAGGGAGCTAAATTGTTCTCCATGGTAGCAGATGACAAAACAAGTAGCACGGGCCTGAGGCTGTAGTGGGGGAGGTCTAAGCTGGATGTTAAGAAAAACTTTTTCACTAGAAGGGTGGTGAAGCACTAGGATGGGTTTCCCCAGGAAGTGGAGGAATCTCCACCTTTAGATGTTTTTAAGATGCAGCTTGGCAAAACCCTGTCTGGGATAATTTAGTTGGGGTTGGCAGGGGTTTGGACTAGATGAAATCTTGAGGTCCCTTCCCACCCTGATCTATTATGATTCTATGGAAGGGAATTACAAAACCTTCAAAGGCTTGAACAACAAATTTCTAAACAGTAGGCCACATTTTCAAATGGTTTTGGAAGCCCAGCTGATGTGCCCAGTCCTTCTCCCTTCCTTCTCCTTGTATATTCATGCAACAGTCTTGTATTGCACATCTACATATTAACCTAATTTACAAATACCTGAGAGTGGCATCTAGGCAATTTACTCCTCGGTGCACAGCACTGCTGTGTTCACAGTGCTAGTCAAGAGTACTGGGATACTGAAGCAAAGACTGCATTACTACTAAAGGAATTAATTCAATGCCACAATCAGGCTGGAGTATTCTCTCTCTGCAACACAGGTTTTCTCAAAATCTTCAGCAGCAGGATGCTATGTGACAGGTATTACATGGTTAGCACAGATGCTTCTTGGCTGGTCCACAATACTGAAGACTATCATGACTGCGCAGCACTTGCTGACAGATGGCTATTCCTCATTAAGCCCTCTTTCCAGGTATCTCAGATTTGGAATTAATGGGGAGGGGGGAACACCTTCACTGTGACAAGCTGGAAAATTAGAAACCATAGAGCTGTTGGATAGGTGCACCACATGATCTTGTCCTCTCTTCCTCCTCCTGTTTATCACATTCATTGCTGTGTCATGTTCTCGAGATGGAATGTGGCCTCTTCTGGGCAGTGACTCATTCTCATCACCTATGTCTACACAGCACATAACACTGTGGGCTTTAGCCTTGATTGGAGCCTCTAGGCACTACTGCAATGCAAATTACAATGCTACTACTAATCATAGGGCACAGGGAAATTAGACACCACCTACATTGCTAGTAAAGTCCTTAGGATCTGAGCTAGCAGATGTTGGAGGCAATTTACTCAAGCCATTAAGAAACACACTTAGAATCTACTACAGTATGTTCTGCATTCCAGTGCCCATTTCAAAAAGTATGTGTGTTAATCCTCCTTGCTTGATAGTGCTGCCTCAGTGGGTGGTGATGGGAAATGTGGAAGTCTAGGGTTGACTTCCTGTAAAGTTTCTATTTAGGAAGAGAGAAAAAATTGAAAAGATTTCTGAAAGCAAAAAAGAACCTATTGGGACACATCCATTCCCTGATTCCAATTTTATTAGTGACACCATGTGACTGGAATTATAAAAGTCAGGGTTTCTCAGACAGTATTTACACTTGAAGACTTATTCCAGTTACTTTTCAGCTCTTGATCTTACAAGGTAGGAAAAAAAAATCTTGGAATATAGAAATTAAATGAGATTTCTTTCCATTACAAATTACTGAGACTTTAAAATCCTGTTAATTTAAATAAATGAGTGGAAGTTAGGGCCCATGCGGTATATGAAACTAAGTCCTCCAATTGTTTTGTGGTTGTATAGTTCAATTTCTTGCTATGAGGTAGATCCACAAAGAGGGAAATATGACTAGGTCAATAATGTCAAAGTAATATGTGAGATAAGCAGACTTTTTTCTTCTAGACTTACTCAGTTATAGTAATCTTTTTCCCGTATGCTTTTGCACATAGCAGTAATCATAGCTGTTGTTTATAACACCATTTACTTGCATTTATAAATGAGTTGTTAAAGAAGATTGGTTATGGAGCAGTTCTGAGTTCTTTTCAACTTCTTTCCTGACAACTGATTTTATTTTCATCTTCCAAATATTTAATAGTGCCTCTGGGAAAGGACACGTGGCTCTGTTTCTTCACATTCTATTTCTATTCATGGTCAAAAACTTAGAGCTAAATCTTGCTGTTTCCCATGAAGGAGACTGAACACAGTAGCCAGGGCAAGTCTCCTTTTGGCAGACTGAGGGAAGTTCTGTGCTGCACATTTCACTGCTTCAGTGGCCATGAGCAGAGTGTCACCCTACTTAATAAAACAAACAAGGAGTCTTGTGGCACTTTTAAAGAATAATGCATTTATTTTTCACATGAACTTTCGGGGGCGAAGTCCCACTTCATCAAATGCCAGAAAGTGGAGAAAACTTGCATACAGAAAAACCTTATGGTATGTGAGGGAATGATAAATCCTGTTATTACATTTCACTGCATCACTGTAATCACAGGATTTATCTTTCCCTCACATTGTAAGGGCTTTCTATGCAAATTTTCTCTGCTTTCTGGGATCTCACAAAGTGGGACTTCACTCACAAAATCTCATGCAAGAAATAAATTTGTTTGTCACAGGACTCTTTTTTTCCTGAGCTAGACTAACTCAGCTACCTCTTTGGAACTGCCCTACTTTATGATTATTAGTTAGCTGGGCCTTAGACACACCTCCTCATCTACAGGTAATATGCTGATTGGAATTTAGTTTGGACTTTGTGTTTGACTGACTTTTCCTAAAGCCGTCTTGAATGCTTTTTGTTCTTCTGCCTGACTGCAAGTGGGAGGAAAACGAAGAGGTGGTCCCCCTTTCTCATCTCTCCCCTTAAGTGCCAGCGGATTTAACCATTACCCTGCAGCTGCCCCTCAATTCATTGATCTACAAAAGGTTAGTTTTGTTTAGAGAAATACTATGAAAACTCCCAGAGAACTGTCTGTTTTACAGATATTTAGCTCCTGGAATAAATGTTGTCAGTGTGATCTGTGAAGAGGCAACAAATTCTTTCTTTCATGGACATAGGGATAGATAAATGGCATCACTCCAAGAGAAATCATATGGTGTCTTAGAAAATAGCTGCTTTCTAAATTGTGTCTGAAAATAGAATATTCTATATAATTACCATGTGCTCCTTGTTTATAAGGAAAAAAACTGTACAGGGTGCAAAGTGAGCTGAAACCTCTCTCCAAGCCAAAGTTTCTGTGCGTCTTTAAATGGCAAGTGTGTATTGACTAATAAGTGAAGTTAAGCTGTAAAGGAGGAATAGGCAGGATAAGATGGTTTCTGCATCCATTCAAGAGTAGAACTGAGTTCCTGAGATATGTGCTACTATGTGGGCAAAAACTGCTGGTGACTGGATGGCATTTCACCAAGTGTAGATAAAAGCTCTGATCCAGTGCTCACTTAAGTCAGTGAGAATCTTTCCATTTGATTTAGTGGGCACTAGATTAGATCCTAAATCCAAGTAAGAATTCTGAAGGCTGATTCTGAGTTGTAGACTAAACAGTTGTTTGCTGCACTGATTTCTTCCTACGAATCTGGAAGACCAGCAAGTAACATAGGAATCATTAATCTGCTGGAGGAATACTTAAGATGGAATAATAAAAGAGATTCCTGAACTGATTCATGTAAGCTCTGATGTGCTGCTGAAATAAGTGCTACCTATGATTCAGTCAACTGACAGTGAAGTAAAATGATTTGGGGAGAGAGAAACAGTAGAAACATTAATGTAAACTTCACTAGTTTAAAAGAAATGCATCAAATAATTTAGGCCCTAAATTAAGGTTTCATATAAAAATTAGTCACTTCTTTTACAAACTCATCAAGGATTCTTTTGAATCTTGAAATAAAAGGGAAAATAAACTACAGCCATTGCCAAAAAAAAAAAAGGCAAGGAGTCCTGTGGCACTTAAAGACTAACAGATTTATTTATCGCATGAGGTTTTGTGGGATGTTCTCTGTTAGTCTTTAAGTGCCACAGGACTCCTTGCTTTTTTGTGGGACTAGACTAACATGCTGTCCCTTTGGAATGTAGCCATTGCAGTGTCTCCATAGTGTATAAAAACAAACAGATTAGGTAGTGCAAAGTAAGCTAGACTTCCATAAATCATTTTTAAAAATAATCTATGGTATTCATATATATCTATAATAAGTTTCTTCTAGAGTTGCAAGTTCTTTTGCATAGTGCAAACTTCCCAGGATTTAGCATGTCTCTTCTCCACAGATAGTATTTTAGACTTTACTATTTGCCTATGATAAAATCTAACAGCTTCAATTAGATGGAGATTCAGTTTGATTTCAGATTGTTTTCATTTGATCCTCAGGAGGCTTTTTAGAAACAGATTGATTTATTGCCCTTTTGTTTCCGAACATTACTTAAGCCATTTAATTCCAAAATTACCTCAGGGGCATTTCTGCGTGATATATAATAAACACGTAATAAAAACGCTTAGAGAACATTATTAAGGTTGCACAGTAAACTAAGTTCTGCCATTTCCTGTGAAACATTAATGCAGTCTCCTTGTGCATATTTATTATGCTGCAGCCTTTAATTTTATGATCACATTCCCCCCCCCCCCCAACCTCCAACTAATTCTGTGCACTGGATGGATGGTGCTAATTTAATAAGTAGCTATTCTATATTTTGTATTCACCTTGTATTCAGTATGTGGCCCCAGGCTTTATGTACTGCACACTACTCAAAATCTGCATTGGAGACTGAATTATTAACTACCTCTTGACCTTTTCTATGCTACTCATCACTATAGAGTCTAGTGTTCCACTAACTTATTTCACTGGGACCTTTGTATCAGCTCCATTTTTACAGCTGGGGAACTGAGATAGTGACATTAAGATCAAAAGTAGCTGCTAATTTTGGGTGCCCAATTTGTGTTATATAGAAACTAACTTTTCAGAGTACATAGAGCTTTATGGTTCCAAAGCACCAGCTCCCATTGACTTCCACTGTAACTGCTGAGTTACTTCCCTGCATTTCTGCTACTCAAGGTCCAGGGTCTCAAGTAGCATCCCTAGAAAATGAGGAACATGAAGTTAGTGACCGCCTGTGAAAAGTGTGGTTTCAGTGACTTAGTCAGTATGTTGTAAGTATTTTGTGGCAGAGGCCGGGATGGAATTCAGTTCTCCAGAGCAGCAGTCAGCTATCTTAACAACAAAACCTTCCTTCAGCCTCCTGCATTCACTACACAATTGCAACGTCTGTAACTAAGGAAGCAGAGATCTTACAGTCTCCTTCACTATATGAACCTGGCTTGTCCCCACAGCATGTCCATTTTGTGCACTGAATGAAGCGAGTGTCCTGGGGAAAAAATGATATGTGAGCATGGAATTAAAGGCCATCGTAATGTGCATACACAATACACTGAAGGTTGTGTAACTTTTGTATGCTTGACTTTGTAACCTTGTTATTATATTTTATAACCTTAATATTTTTAATATAGCACTCCAACAGGCTAGTTGGAAGCTAACATATAAAAATCATGTTGAGAGGACAACTCACTGAGAGAGGGTGTGGTAGAATAAGTCCACTAAGAAACTTGATCTGCCCTACAATAATGGCAAAAATCCATTCTTTTACCCCAGCACTGCGCCCCTTTCAGTAACCCTGAAGTTACATAGTCATAGCTCCATGTGTTTTTTGGCCAATCCCATACTTGGATGGGAAACGAGGTGTTCTATTTGGTCATGATGACAATCAGCAGGGATCAAAAATACTGGATATGTTTAACCAGGGAGTTGTCAAAACATTTTATACAATTTCAGGACTATATCCAGGAGCACCATGCAGAGAGCGGGCATTACCTACCAGCCAGAAAAACATAACATCTATGGATAAAATAGAATTTTACCATTACTGGCTGTTTCCTTAATATCTGTACTTAAAATATAGTCAGAACAATTAGGCATTATTAAATGACTCTGAAAAGAACGGGGAGAAATATTTTACAGAAATTGAGAGGATACTGCTGACTTTTCAGTGCTCTGCTAACAAATCAAAGGTTCAGTTTCTCTAATTTTTAAGTTAGTCTAATCTGAACTTCAAGATGTTTGAAAAATGATTGTTAATGGTGACTTTTGCTGAAACTAAGCTGGCTGAGGTGGGGGTCAGGGGGTAAGGGGTAAAGGAGTCAATTGCCCAGGGGCCTGGCAGTCTAAAGGGCCAACACAGATGGGCTAGATCCATGGGAGGCAGGGAAAGCTTCCCTTTGAGGAAGTTAGCTCTGTGGTCCCTCCACCTTCAGCCCACACCGCATCCCCTCTCCACTTAGGTCTCCCCATCGTCACTTAACTGCCATGTCCCTCCTCCCTCCACTTAACCTCTTTACAGGGCCGGCTCGACCCCATAAGCAAATAAAGCCTTGACTCGGAGAGTCATTTACTTAAGGGCAGCTGCAGCACTGCGCCAGGAACGGGGTGGGCAGGCCCAAAAGCTGGACCCTCCCAATCACTCCCCTCCCCAAACCCCAGGGGTGGTGGAGCGGGCTGGCCTATGGGTTGGGGTCTGCTCTCTCACCCCGCCTCTGGGGTGGTGCACCCAGCCCCTAAGGAAGAACAGCTGGCCCAGAGGTGGGGTGAGAGAGTGGAGCCCAGCCTCTGGGCCAGCCTGCTCTGCCCCAGGCCAGCTGTTCCCTGCCCTGGGGGTGAGGTGAGCCAGTCTGGAGCGGAGATCAGGTTCCACCCCCTGACACTGAGGGGGGCACAAAATTGAAAGTCGACTCAGGGCACCAAAGCCCCTTGAGCCAGCCCTGCCTCTTTACCTTGTATGGGAGGAAGGGCAGGGAAGACAGCAGGGGAACTAAATTGGGGGAGGGATACAGTGGGCTAAGCAGGGAGCAGGGTGGGGCTTGGGATGAAGTGTGGATGGGACTGTGGGCAGAATGGGCAGGGGGCTAGTTTCCCTGAGGGATAACTTCCACCATAGGTGAAAACCTTAGCCACATAAATTTACAGATGGTTGGCAGCCCTGCTCCAGCCTCCATTTCTAAGGGGGCCATAGACTGTCCTGTCCTGGGACCTGGAATTGTTGTCAGTGGGCCTAGCTGAAACTCATGGGCAAATGACAAGAACACTATACATGTGTTTCTGAGAGAGCCATAAATTCCAAATGTTCTGCCAACAAGAGAAGAGGACTGGTATTGGTTCTCTATTCAGACATAAGACTTGCTGAAACAGATTTCACACTGAAAATGGAAAAGCCTTGCAGCAGTCCTTTTGTGTAAAGAATGCTTCATCAAGAAATGTTTAATCTGTTTAATTATATGCACACCAAAATAGCTTTCAGAGATAACAAACTTCTTTATATGAAATAATGTGAACCATCTGGGGGACAGAGCTGAAGATGCTTCACTGAACATCTTCATTAATGATCTAGATTGTGGCATGGCTAGCACCCTCAGCAAGAAGGAATGTGGACAAATTGGAAAAAGTCCAGCAGAGGGCAACAGAAATGATCAGGGGGCTGGAGCACATGACTTATGAAGAGAGGCTGAGGGAACTACCCTTGTTTATTTTGCATAAGAAAAGAATGAGTGGGGAGTTGATAACAGCCTTCAACTACCTGAGAGAGGGTTCCAGGAAGGATGGAAGTAGGCTGTCCTCACTGGTGATAGGAGTAGTGGTCTTGGACTCAAATTGAAGGAGGGGTGATCTAAGTTGGATAATAGAAAAACCTTTTTCACTAGGAGGATGGTGAAGCACTGGAATGGGTTACCTAGGAAGGTGGTGGAGTACCCATCATTAGATTTTAATGTGTGGCTTGACAAAACCCTGGCTGGGGTGATTTTAGTTGAAGCTGGTCCTGCTTTGGGCAGGATATTGGATGATATGACCTCCTGAAGTCCCTTCCAAACCTAATTTTCTATTGGCTATGTCCACACAGGCAGTTAAATTGATTTAACTTGAAGTGATCTAATTGAATTACTATAAAAATCATTAAATTGATTAATTTAACAGGTCCACACAAAAAAACCCCAAATTGAACTAGCATGACCAGGGACGGGATGTGCTAGTTTGATTTAGGAGAGGGGCACCCTAGGAGGTGTGGCAACATAGCCTCTGGAAGGGCCATGTTGGCACCCAGTCCCCAGCCTGGCTCTCCCCAGGAGAGTCAGTGGCAGCGGAAAATCATTCCCCAGTGGGGGTTGAGTGGGGAAGACATCCCCTCAGACTGGCTGCAGCCCCGGTGCTCCCACTGCTAGCCAGGCAGTGGGTAGAAGAGCCCCCAGTGCCCAGCTGCTGGCGCACTTGCTGGTGCCAGGGGAAGGAACCCCCAGGCCGGCTACAGCTGCGTTAGCCAGGCTGCGTTGAATTCACCCCCAGCTCCCGGCGCACTCCCCAGGCAATGGGGGAGATGGGACCCCCATGCCCAACTTTTGGTGCGCAGGGATACCTTCCTGGCGTGGCTCCAGCCGGCGCAGGGGTGCTCTTCTCCCCACCACCCAGCTAGTGGTGGGGGTGCCAAGCACCTGGGGTCCCTTCCCTGCCACCTGGCTTGCTTGCCAGGAGCTGGCTGTATGGGGTGCCTTCCCCCCCAGCTCAGCCAATGCGGGCAAACCCAGGCTTGCGGGGATCTGTTCCCCTACCACCTGGCAAGTGCTTAGGGACCCGGGCTTTCAGGGTCCTCTTCCCCCACATCCTGGCTAGTGCTCGAGGAGCCAGATGCCTGGGGATCCCTTCCCCACCACCCAGCTTCCATGCCAGATGCTGGGTGGGCAGGGTCCCTTCCCCCACCACCTTGCTAGGGCTGGGAAGCTGGGTGTGGGTGCTCCCTTCCACCCACCCTCCCCGGCCAGGGAGCTGAACCCTGGCCCTTCCGTCCAGGGTGCCATGCACCCTGGGAGGAAGGTCTACGCAGGGTTTAAGTTGATATAACTGTTATAGCGATATAACACGTCCGTACAGTGTTATATGGATATAACAGTTTTGATTTAACTGTCATATCAATATAAAAGTAGGTTTTATTAGATCAATATGACTTTCCTTATAGCAAAATGACAGAGATCGTCATTTCAGTATAAGGAAATGTCGTGTGGACCTAACCATTTTTGAATCAAAATAACTAGCATTATTTTGATTTAAAGGCCGTGTGTGCACATACCCTATGATTCTAAGGAAATGAGATTGTAATCTTTCCTCAGTGTGTCCATATAAGAAAGAAATCAGCTTGTGTGTATGGAGTGCTCTTAGAGAACAGGTTTTCTAGTTTCTGATCTTGGCTGTGTACAGTCTCACAAAGCTGTAATTTTCTTCATTTTGTGTTGTGCTCACTACTTTATCTTATAGCCCCCACACAAACAAAGTAAGAGTTAGGAAATGCATTTGATTATATATCCCTACTATAATAAATACTTCATTCTTTATAAAAAAGAGAAACAGCTCCAACAGAGTGAGACACCCACCACAGAAGAGCTAGTAGCCTGGGGGATGAGAGATCCAAGTTCAACACTCCATTCTGAACTTGAGGAAAGCTAATGCAGAATGGGAAGAACTCAGAAATGGTGAAAAGCTTTCATAGGACAGGGGAACCATTTTCCAGCAAGTTCTGCTGCAAACCTGAACACCTTGTATTCCATGAGCAAGGCATAATTCTCTGACCTTGCAGTTGCTAAAATAAGAGCAGAGTACAGTGGTCACATGACCAAAACCCACAACACTGTTGTGCTTGCATTATTTTTAACAGGGGAGAGGATGAGAGAGAATGAACCACACATCAGACATGAGTTTTATCTCGTAATGTACGTCTGGAAGGTGCTCAGACACTCTACTGATGGAGGAAGTATAAGAATCTGCCAAGAATAGCACACAGTATATTTACAAAACAAACAAGGCACTTCAAAAGACTAACAAATGTATTTATCACATGAGCTTTCATAAGAGAAATCCTACTTCATCAGATGCATGAAGTCTGTTTTATAGGCTTATCAGTTTAACCTTAGTTGAGATATGCCAAATCTTGTGTCTTCAACCACCATCCATCAAGAGCAGATTTGTTCCATATTTTCATTATTATATTTTGAAGCAGAAATTGTGTACAAGGTTTTCTGTGTACATTGGATAACACTGTAAACCTAAATTTGGCATGTAACCCCTGACACTTACCCTGTGTTACTATAAATTACTTTCAGCCTATTGTTGTATGATACATTCACCAACTTTATGATGCAATCTTTCTTTTTCCAAAAAAACTAACAAATAGTTGTGTGAATTTCTTATTAAAGAATGAAGTATTTATTATAGTAGGGAAGCCCTGAATCAATAAAGCATTAAGCACATACTTAATATTTGACTTAAGCATATGCTTAACATTTGCACATGCTCAAGTTCTTTATTGAACAAGAGCCTTAAGCCTCCTGCATGTCTTTGAGCACCTTCTGTGATGGGCCGAGGACCCTCAAGTTTCAGTGAAGCCAGTGGAAGGTGAGGGCATTCAGACCAATGCAGGTTTATATTCTAGTAGCATTGCTTTCAATCAGACACAAAGTGGCAATGTGCCTCAATCATGATGTATTTCATAAGTCTGACATCTTTCACTACCGAATTACTTGCTGTTTCAGAGTGTTGCAATACTTTCATGATATGGACCATAAGGACTGGTGAACCCATGAGACTTTAAACCCTTTATCTCTCCAGGGTAGAAGTTACTCCCTTAAGCTGTTTTCCACTCAAACTCTGGAAGTTGTTCAGATTTTGCTTTTAAGCTACTGACATCTTAATGTTCCAGGGTACCACCTGTTCTCTGCCCCATCCCCTGAACTAAATGGAAAATGAATTAAAGTTGGATTCAGTATAGGTTTGTTGAAAAATTGACATGAGCTTTACAATTAGATGTAATCACGTTATCGTGATGCGTCCGGGATGAAGTCTGCAATAAACTTGTAAAAAGATAGACAGACTGGTACAGACAGTCATGTAGCTAGAGCAAAGATGCCTTTTGACATAAAAATCCTGTCATCAGGGCTGCATGGTGTCAGGCACATGTTTAATAATATCACTCTTGCTGATTTTTAATGCTTTACTTCCATTATAGGCTATCAATGGTTTCTCTGTTTTTTGTTCTGAGCTTGGCATATTAATTTATACTACTAAATCATTCCACATTTTCAGGCTTTATAGCAGGGGTGTCAAGATTGCAGCCCGTGGGCTGGGTCAGGATCAATTTTTTTTGGTTATAATAAGAAAATGAACTCCAAAATGACGCCTTCTTGCTCTGAACATGGAGGGGGAAAGGACTGGGGAACCTGTGCAGCCACATGGCCTGCAACAGTGTCCTGCCTTCCAATGTGCCCCTCCCCCCCCATTGACTGAGTTTTACAGATTGGGTGTTTTATATTCAATTGCTTGAGTGGGCAGAGAATTTGCTGCAGAAATCTGAGTTTTATTTTGCAAGTTTAGAGGATTATAGTGCATATGAAAATGTTACAGGAAATAGTGAATTGACAGCTGGAGAAATATCTTTAAAGGATGTTATACAGACATGACACATGGAGACATCGCATGCCTTCCTTGCCCCCCAGATTTCTCAGGCCACCTCTTGGCAGGACCTCCAGCAGCAAAGAGGCAGTGACTCCCTGTGGCAGTGGCACTCACCATGTCTCCATGCAGGTGCAGGGAGGGAGGAAGCAGAAGAGTAGTTAACTGTGCACTGAGCACCCCTGTGCTACATACGGCTACTTCTCCTTCCTGCTTGCCTGCTTTGCAGACCACCAGGGGAGGTGAGTCTGGGAGGCATCTCTGAGATTGGCAAGAGGAGTTGCAATGTGGCATTCAGCATCAGGCTGCTAAGGTGGAGCCCCATCCAGCCCAAGAGCCCCAGAGGTGACTGGAGGGAGCAGCAAAGAGACTGCTATGATGCAGCCAATACAGAAGGTAGCTGAGGTATACATGGCTATCTGGACAAGCCACCGCTTGAGTTTGGGTTTTCAGAGAAAAAAACTGACAAACATGTTCATCTAGTAAATTATTTGGTTACCTTCTAGACTCATTTGGGATGCAGTCAATGGGGTACCAGAGTGAGCTGGGAGACTTGGACTCTATTCTTGACATTGCCTCTGCCTTGCTGTGTGAACTTTAGCCTGTCCCTGAACCTCTGTTTCCTCATCTGTAAAATAGGGATATTATTGAGAACTCTCTCAAAAGTGTTTTTGAGAGCTACAGAATGAGTGCATGCTATAAGACCCTTATTCTGCAACTGACCCTTAACAGATGGTTCTCTGTGGAATCACACTGCAATCAATGAGAATCCAAATGGAGCTAGTTACAGGATTGAGAGCTGAGTGTTATTCACTGTAAGACCAAACTGACAGTATGAAAAGTATTAACTAAAATAAACTTTAGTTGACTGGCTAATTATAGATCGGAAGCTAATATTGAAGGCTAATAACTATAACTTTTACAAGCAGTTATACCATTGAGTCACTTCTGAATGGAGCACGTCTGGCCATTCAGAAGTAAAATATTTTCTAATGACAACCACAGCTATTTCCTGTTCTGCATTTAAGAGACCAGGTTAAATACTATTGTGTGGTAATAGAAGCTGAATACAGACTTACTAAGGTAACCACTGACTCACCTGTGCTTTGGAAAAGTGTCGTGCTTTGAAGAGCAAAAGGTCACCAGAAAGTTAAAAGTCACCATACTAAAAGGCACTGTGCAGTCACTCACCATACTTCCTGTTCCTTACTGAAAACTGGAATTATATGGGTTTCTGAAACAGGTGAGTGGTTAATAAGATGTTATTAGGCAGCAGTAAATAGCTTACCAGAATTCATATTAGCTAAACAGATTGTTTAGTCTAAGTCCAGCCTCCTTCCTCTATGAAAATAACACATGGTGCCTCTCATGGAAGGCATGGGTAAATGCATCTTATCATACTCAAGGATCTGACTCAACCATCAGCAATTATCAGAAGATGTGAGAGATTCCAGAGAGTAGGAAGATGGCAAACATAAAATAAAAAGGGGATGTCAGAGTGCATTCACCACGGGTATGTCTATACACACTATTTAAATTGAAATAACACTGGTTATTTCGATTTAAAAAATAAGTCCACACAATGTTCCCTTATTTTGAAATGAGGAGCTCCCTCATATCAATATAAGGAAAGTTATATCGATATAATCAGACCTAGTATTATATCTATGACAGTTAAATCAAAATTGTTATTTCAAAATAACACAGTTCGGACATATTATTTCAATTTAACTGTTAAATCAATTTAATACTTTTTGCCCTTCTCCTTCCCAGCTGCTTTCCTTTTTCTATATATTGGGTGGGGGCATGGCCCAATGAGGGGGTCATGTTGCCACACCTGCCATGGTGCCCCTCTCCTGAATCGAAATAGCAAGTCTTATGTCTGGACGTGCTATTTTGATTTGGGTTTTTTTGGTGTGGACCTGTTAAATCGATTTAACTTATATTGATTTAATGATTTTTATATCTGTTTTATTAAATCAATATAAGTAAAATCAATTTAACCATGTATGTGTGGACATAGACCACAAGTGGCACACCCTCCTGGTTGCTCTGGGGTTTAGTTCCTTTTTGGTGCTACACCCTCCTCTGGCAGTCTCTCCACCCATCTTCTCATATGCTGTAACCCCTCTCACTCCAGGAGCTGCAACTCCCTTTTCATGACTTGGCCTTCTAATCAGATTAGACATTTTCCTCTACAGTCTGGGCCACTATATTGCTGTGACACCCCAGCCCCCCATTGTTGGGGCCTGTCTTGCACTTGCCCCACTATGTGAACCACGCACTCCTGAGTCATCCCACAACACAGCCTCCTGCAAACTAGCTGTCCTTGTCCTAGTGAATGGGTGCTTCTGGCCAGCTATTTACAGGACTGAGCAACCTCAAGCCAATGTCCCCACTTCTAGATGCAACCCTAGGAACTTCCATCTTAGAGTTCAGTGCTGCCCACTGGACTGTACAGCTATGTCTACACTAGAAAAAATTAGATTGAATTTAATTTGAACTAATAAGTTTGACTTCAATTCAAACTAAACTCAACCTTATTAAGTCAAATTAACAAAGTGGACTAAGTCAACTTAAAGTTAAGTCAACTTAGTCCACTTTGTTAGTTTGACCTAACTGCCCTACATTTCAACTTAATAAAGTCAAATTAAGGGTTATGCAAGGTCTATACTATCCTTAGTTCAAACTAAGGAGTCAAATTAAGGCTTAGTTCAAACTAACCGGCAATTCTTATTAATTCAAACTAAGCTTTCATTAAGTCAAATTATGGAATTTTTTAATTCAACTTAATGAAAGTCCAATGTAGACAGGGACTAATTTACTTTGAATTAAGCCTCCTTAATTTGAACTAAATTGCCAGTGTAGACATAGCCCACAAGCTCATGGGTTAATCACTTTATCAAAGAAATTAATGTGCACCTGCTCTGTCACTCTAAAAGAGGTCTCTATACTACCCAAGCCACATGCACTGCTTTAGATAAACAAATAAGCTTATTAAGTACTGAAAGATTTTAAATGAGGATAAACCAAAGGACCATACATCAGATTTATCAGGAAGAAACAAAAGTAAATCACATTCTAAACTAAGTTTTATACTTCCATTAGTTTCCCAAAGTTAGACGATTGTCTCCAACCACACTCCCTAGTGTGGGCAGACTTGATGTAGTCTTATGGATGGATTGCAAGAGAGACCAAAATATCTCTGCCTTTAACCCATTCATTTGTGCCATCCCCTCCCTTAACCAGATAAGGTGATGGCAATATCTGGCATGGTTTCTTCCGCTTGAGTTAAATGAGTATCATACTATGAGATACTCAGGCCAGACCACAGTTCCTGGAAGAACTAATAGTTTTTATGCATGCCTTTATGAGGCATGAACTCCTACTCTGCTTGGCACTGAGCCAGGAAAATGCTGACAGCAATTTAAACCATGTATTTAGGTATATTATACTGAGGAGCGTCAAAACCATACACCATGCTATTGAAAAAAAATCATACTACTGTAACAATGTTCAATACATCATGAGCATTCCAAAAATACCAGACAGGACATTACACTGTAAGGAGGACCATGAATGATATAGTCACACCATAAGGGTGTATATGGGCTAGTGTGAGTCACATCAGGTCACAGTCCTTCCCCTCCAAGTTTCAAAGTCTTCCAAAGCAAACTCCCAGGCAATCCATCTGGTCAGTACTGCTTCCCCAGTGGCTGGTAGGGGACCACAGGCACATCCTGTACTTCAGGTTACAAAATAGGGGACCTCTCATCAGCAGCGAAATTCTGCCCCCCACCATTTTTGACTGCTTTCCCCATGAACCTTTCTTATACTCCCCATTCTCTGGGCTTGACAGCCCAAACTCCCTCCTCACAGAGAGTAATTGTAGGCTACCTGTCACTAGCAACAAAACTCAACTCCCTTCTCCCAGGGAGTGACTACAGACTATTTCCTGTGCAACCTCTTTCTGCTCTCAGCTTCTGGCTTCATATAGGCGGCTTCTGTTCCTTTCCTGACCTTCATTTAATCATCCTTGCTATCTCACTTCTCTTCCAGTGGAAACCTTGGGAGTTCATTGACCTACCAGGATGGCATAACCCCTTCAGGCTTTATTTGGGGTGGACACCCCCTCATAGGAAATAAGGTAACCTGAGAATTACAAGCTAGTCAGTTTAACTTGAAAACCCAGAAAAATAACAGCACAAATAAGCAAGCAAGTTGCAAACATTTAGGTGATAAAATAATGGTCAACTTAGATTTGTCAAGAATATTCATCTCAAACCAACATAATAGGTTTCTTTCACAGGCTAACAAGCTCTGTGGATAGCAGGGAAGCAATAGATGTGGTATATCTTGACTTTAGTAGGACTTTTGATACTATCTCACTTGACCTCATAAACAAAGTAGGGAAATATAGACTAGCTACTACAAGGTGGGTGCATAACAGGTTGAAAAGCCATTCCCAGACACTAATTATTATTAGTGATTCAGTGGCTAGCTGGAAGGGCATATTGAGTGAGGACCTGCAAGGATTGGCCCTGGTTCTGTTCATAAATTATTTAGATGATGGCAGAGAGAGTATGCTTATAAAGGTTACAAACAATACTGAACTGGGAAGAGTTGCAAGTGCTTTGGAGGATAGGATTAAAATTCAAAATGATCTGGAGAAACTGTCTAAAGTAAATAGGATGGAAATTTAATAAGGACAAATGCAAAGTACTCCACTTCAGAAGGAACAGTTACAAACACAGATGATAGGAAAATACTACCTAGGAAAATGGACTGCAGAGAGGGATCTGGGGCTTATCGTGCATTCAAAAAGACACCCACTCTTGATAAGAAAACAGCAAGAGATGGAATTGAGAGGAATTCTGCATCAACATTTTAAAAGCAGTAGAGTTCAACACAAAAGACTTCATTATTAGAAAAATGAGTCTTTGTGATCCTGTAGAAAACAGTTGTGTGCTTATGAGCTGTCTTTTATAGTAGAATTCTCTTATCTAAATGTGACCCTATTGTGGCCATTTAAAAAAAAAATTCAGTGTCTCCATAGCATAATGCTGAAAGGAAAGAACACACCCCTGCCCTGAGAAGGTTGTTACCTAAGGCTATGTCTACATCTAAAACCTTTGTTCTGACTTGCTTAGTCCAAACTCAGTAGTTTGAAGTTAGTTCAAACTAATTGAGGTTTTTTAGTTTGAACTAATTTTTAGTTCAAACTAGCTGTACTTTTTTTAGTTTGCACTAGCTTTTCAGTTTGAACTAAAAACCTGCAGTTAGTTCAAACATTTATTTTGAATTACCATGTCTACATTGTGCTAGTTCAAACTAGCCAAAGGCTACTGTAGACAGGGTTCATATTCTGGACTAACCTTGGTTAGTCCGGACTAATTTGCTAGTGTAGGCATAGCCTAGGGGACTCAACTCTCAAGGTGCTGAATGCATTAGCTCATTTCAACAAAGAAAGTGTGCTATCCTGAGTTGCAGCAGTACACTCAGCAACTTGTGGGTACCATTCCCTCTGGTTCTCCTCCTGAAAACTTTGTTTTACTGGGTGTGGTCCTTTCTGCACAGATGATTTCAGTGCGGCTCCTGGTAAAAAAGGACTCTGTGTACATCCCCAGAGGATCAGGCACTAGGTTAGACTCAACATGACACAAAGAAAGACAAAAATCCAGCGAGGAGAGAGAGATTTAACAAAATAAGAGAGATTTCTTTGTTTCACATATGATGCCATGTTAGCTCTTTTACTGAATTCTTACTGTTTAGAATTAGTAGGGTTAGAAAGTGAGGTATAAACCTTTTAAGTATATTTAGAAAACAAACAATCTATGGTCAGGCCACAGCAGCCCTCAGCCGAATGTAGTTTTTAAAAAATCACAATTGAGAGGCAGCAAAATCTTAATAGGATCATTATCACCACTCATGCAGCAAAACAGCTGGATGCTGCCTGTAACTGGCTAGCTGAGAATGCCCCTGGTGGAGAGGAAACTGGGCTGCTCTACAGTTCCATGCCATAGGATTGCTAAAGGGAGTAACGTAAGGTATGTTTATATTGCAGTTAGACACCCACAGTTAGCCCATGCCGACTGACTCAGGCTGAACTAAGGTGCCATTTAATTGTGATGTAAACATTCTGGCTTGGGCTGGAGCCTGGGCTCCAGGCTCCTGTGAGGTGGGAGGGTCCCAAAGCTTGGCCTGCAGTCTGCAACAGAACATCTGCCCCACAGTTAAACAGCCCATTAGCTCTAACCCCTGGAGGCTGAGTCAGGTGGCACAGGTCAACCAAGGGTGTCTAACTGCAGTGTAGGCATTACTGTACCCTGAGAGTTGCTCTAACTCATGCCACAGCGCACTGGGGCTCAGAATCAGGGAGTTATAAGCCTCTTTTATGCCAAGTGGACCTCTGAAATAGGAGAGAATCTGCCCCCCCACAGTTTTTACATCTACTTCCAGTTGCCTGGTTAAAATTAGTGGATGTTTCCTCAAATGACAATAGTCATTTGGGAAACAGGTCCAGCACTAGGCATAAGCCTGTGTGGCATTAGCTTGGGGCACCGAAGCATAGGGGCACCCAGAAGCTGGATCCTGCACTCCCCCCCACCCCAGGGGGCAGAGCGGGCCAGCACATGGGTTGGACTCCATCCTCTTGCCCTGCCTTTGGGCTGGCCCTCCCATCCCTGAGGGAGGAACAGCCGGTCCAGGGAGGGACGAGAGTGTGGAACCTCGCCTCTGGGATGGCCCACTCCATCCCTGGACCAGCTGTTCCCCTCCTGGGGGCTGGGGTGCCAAAACAAAAGTTGGCTTGAAGCACCACAACCCCTTGAGCCAACCCTATTGGGAAATACATCCTCCAGTGGGTCTTTTGCTTCCTTGAAAAAGGTAGAATGAAGAGAAGTTATTCTTGTTAGTGGCCGAGGAATAATTTCCAGATTTCTGTAATAGTTAAAAAACACATTGAAATCAGATATTAAGAGGTTCTTATTTGAAATGACTATTGCTGCTCTTGCCAAAGGCAGTTTGGAGAAGCTACTCTGGAGATATGAGTTCTGTTTATTTTTACCTGTATTGGGAACAACACAGTCAGGTCCCCAAATACGTAGGAAAATTACAAGGGCAGTTGCTAGGATTTTCCTAGGTAATAACACATTTATGTGTGTAAATGAGGAGGGAAATTATTAAGCAACACTAATAGTCAAGGTAGTGAAGGGTAAATTATTACCATCATTGTTCTGAGGAAACTTGAAAATACCTCAACTACAATCTGCCTGCCCTTGCTATGGCTGGCCAAAAATATCAATAAAAAAAGAAAATAATTGTTTTTAAAATATGCCATGATTCTTCATTTTTGTTTACTGATCAGCTGTAGTCATTGCTTTACAATGAATGCAGGAATGCACTGTATAAAGCAGGGGGTCTCAAACACACAGCCCACAGGCCGCATGCGGCCCTAAAGCTGTTTCCTGCAGCCAGCAATGACACTATTGTTACCAATATTTACAATATCGTTGTATGAAGAAATTTCAGTGGTACAGCCCTTGGGCTATACTAGTCCTCACGCGGCCCTCGTGGTGATTCAGGTTTGAGATCCTGGTATAAAGCTTGAGCGTCTAGAAGCAACCTCAATTCTCACTGAAATGAATGAAAAATTGACGTTGCTCAACACCTTACAGGACTGGGCCCTTTTATGCTTTTTTTTCCTCCCTGTTTTATTGACATTTTTGGACAACTGTAGCAATGACAGGAGCCAAGTAACTGTTTCCAAGATTACTCAGGAAGCCTGTGAGAGAAGCTTTCACCGAAAGAGAGGCATTTAGATAAATACTAGATTGTTATAGATGAAAAAGATGCTGACAGTTAGTTTTGATATTTAAAACAAAGTGGTGGTTGAGAGTTGTTAACAAACATTGTAAAAGTTGTTAGAGCATAATATGGTGATGGTTCTTGGCAGTAAGTATACTTTGTTCTTCTGGGCATGTAGTAGAAAACTGATGAGTGGTGCAAATTTTACATGGAAAACAAATTGCTCCAAAAGGTTTCTCCTGATCAGACTTCAAGAACATTTCCAGGGTAGGTCTGGAGAAATCTGAACTGCTCCCTGTGCTGTACTTGTAGTACTGGACCCTGTCCTGTAGATAAATGGAACTAATAATCTAACATCTTTCACAAGCAACATTTTCATTAACAAAGAAAATGAGCATGCAGTTTTTTTCCACATTGTCATTAGTCTGGGACACTGTATACAAAGGGGGTGGGTTGTTTACACTGAACCTAGATACAGAATTAGGGAAAATTATTGCATTGGACCAGATCACAATAAATCTGTATTTATTTCCTGGCTCAGTCATTGTTAAGCTTGTTCTGAATTCCTGCATGAACTAATTCTAGAGAGGTAGCTGGGTTAGTTTATTTTCAGCAAAAACAAACAAGGAGTCTAGTGACACTTCTAAAGATTAAAAAGTTTATTTCTCACATGAGCTTCACTTTCATACGTCTGACAAAGTGGGATTATGCCAGTGAAAGCTCACGTGAGAAATAAACCAGTCATAAAACCCCTTTTACAATCTGAGGATGCCATTCTACATTTTCATTCCCCCGCCACTTTTCTTGTACCAGTTGGAGAATGAAGAGCGAAATCTTCTGGGGGGTCAAAAATTGTGGCAGCAGAAATAAAAGGACAGCGAAAATGTGGGTGAGGAATGGTAAGGAATACCATGACAAAAAAGAGATGAGAGGGAGTGGGGTGGATTGCCACGAGAGCTATAATTGTTAGATATGTTGTTCATAAACACAGCATTTGGATGCCCCAGTGAGAGATGATTTAGCAGTCTCTTGAATAAATGGAGACAAGTTCCAAAGGGGTAGCCTTATTAGTTTAGTTCAGCAAAACAAGGAGTCCTGTGTCACTTTTAAAGACCAACACATTTATTTATTGCATTTATTTATTTAGTGTGATAAATAAATGTTAGTCTTCAAAAGTGACAAACATGTTTATTTATCACACTAAATAAATTAAATAAATGCAATAAATGAATGTCTTGGTCTTTAAAACTGACACAGGACTCCTTGCTCGTTTTAAATAACTGGAGGTACCCATTAGGATCTTTTACTGCATCGTGAATGTGTTTTGAAGAAGTTCCATAGTTCATATTAAAAGAATTGAAGCTGTGTTACATTTTATATTCAAATAGAAGGAGAGACTTGAGGTCTATGATGGGAGTACAGAAATTGCTAGATAGGCTATTGAACATGTTTAATCTCTCTCTCAGTGGCTAGAAGCAAATGCTTCAGAAGGTGCAACTACTCCCACCCTCTAGTAAAGTGCAGTGTGCAATGCATCTGTGCAGGAGTATCTTCAATGACTGTGGCTGGCTTATAGACTGAAGAATAAGGGCAGCTGCCCCTTCACAAATTGTCAACTTAACTGGCACCTATGGATTATATTCTTCTTATTCAACCAAATCTTACTAGACACACGCAACTTCCATTTTTACAGCTTCAAGGTAATAGCTGTTATTGGACCAGCTTTCGGTGGGTGAGACAGACAAGCTTTTGATTCACATGAGCTCTTCCTCAGGCCTGGGAAAGGAGCTCCTAGCATTACAGCAAAATGCAAGGTAAAACAGACTGTTAAGTATAAATAGCAATCTGTCCCACTTGGCTTTTTGCTGCGACACTGGGAGTTCTTTTCCCAGACCTGAAGAAGTGCTCTCAGGTCTAATGGCAACAGAAGTAGGTGCAATAAAAAATATTACCTCACCCTCCTTGTCTAATATCCTGGGATCACAATGATTGTATACTTTTAAGGGAGGTTAATTTTCCCCTGCTGTGCAAAGCACAAAAATTAAATGATTGCACAATTATGTCAGCTGAAATACAATGTTCTTAAAATAAATATTTTTCCCCTATTGTAATCCACCTGAGACTTCAGGGGAGATTATAAATGTATATGTAAAAGTGAGAAATGCAACAAAAGTACAAATCCTGGCCTTTGACTTCCTTAACCTATACCTAAAAGAGAGGTTTTTAATTTTTGACAAATGACTAGGTGTAGGGACCCATATTCTTGCTTGCTTTACTCATGTGAACATTCTCCCTCCTTTCCCATTCAAGTCAACTAGACTAGTCATGAGCCAGATCAGGTAACTTATTGTGTTCTATCATGTATGAGTTCAGGGTAGCTCACAGGAAACTTTCAGCATGCTGCTACTTAGTATGCCAGCAGTTTCATATTCAAGTTTTCTGAGAACCTCCTGTTGCTTCCCATTCTAGCTGTGGATGCTCACTTTCTGTCAGTCAGGATCCAGAGAAGTCCAAGGATTCAGCTCACTATGTGTACATGTATGGTTTTTTGTTAAATAGCTGACAAAAAAAGAAAGTGCTTTTCACACAAGTGGAAGATATCTGCCTCGGTAATATTTTTGTCACATAAACTGTGTGAATATCATCTTGGCAGCTCTTCTTCATTTTGGTGTGTATTTTATCACTTTTGCCTATTCAGGAATGTATTTACTTGCTGGCTGAAGTCTGATTTGAAATCTCACCAGTAATTACATTTGAATGATGCATAGTCATAAATATCTAAGCGGAGGCATGTGAAAGGAGCCTGTGCACATCCCTGGAGCTAACTATCACACAGCATACTTCCTTTTACATTATAAATGCCAGAATGAAACACAAGTCCTATCACGTTGATTTTTAAAATGCGTTTGTGAACTTAGCAGACCTCTGACCTTAATCTATTTACTGATTCCATGTTTGCCTTTCAGTAAAGGCAATTCCAATTTTATCTTTAAAATGGGCTGCCATACAGATTTGAATGTTACAGTGAGATAAAGTCCCTTTAAAAGGAATACAAAATGTTTTGAGGGGTGAGGAAGTGGTTTATCTGTTCCCAGCAGCAGCATAATAGAGAGGGATAAAGTAAATGGACTTGGAGGAAAGAAGAGTACAGGTGAAGAACAGTAAATTTTTTGGTGCCCAGATATCTGTACTACTTTGAGTTCCACTGAAAGTTTTGGGTTTGGATGAACCCCGACACTTAGGGTGAATTCCTGGTCTCCCTGAAGTCAGTAGCAAAACTCCTGCAGACTTCAGTACATATGTGCTGGAACAATGGGTGTGGGAGGTGCTGCTCAAGCCAGGAAGTGCAAGTGCTCTAAAACAGGGTTGACAGTTGGGTTCAATGGCTCTCAGCACCCCTATTATAACAATTGTTCCAGTACCATTACTTCAGTGGCGACAGGATTTTACTCTTGAAGTAAAACAGCTCCAACTCCTGAGTTTTGAAGAGCTTTTCATTTCAAACTATGAATTGTTTTATTAAGTGCAGCTGGGGCCAATCCTGAGCCAAACTTCTATAAACATGAAGAGCTAAATTCAGTAAGAAATCCAGAATCCAGCCAAGTTGTATTGTGTAGATTTGTATCAGTTTAAATGTTTATGATGGGGGACTGGCAACCCTAAGTATCACAGGCACTTACACGGTCCCCATTACTGTAGAATCTGTGCCCCTTGCAGTCTGTCGGGGGGGGCTGCATGAGGTGGACAAGTGCTCTTATCTCCATTTCACAAATGGGGAGCTGAGGCACAGAGATACTGAGGCTATGTCTACACTAGATTACACTGTATTACTGCAACTGTGTTACTGTAAGGTCTCCGCTGTAGATCTTCTATGCCAGTGGTTCCCAACCTTTTTTCTTTACGCAGACCACTACCTCATTATCCAAAGCTTTCAAAGACCACCACCCTCCATCTCCCAGCCCTGGGCTCCTTACTGAGCCCCTGAACCCCTTAATTTGCCCGTCCCCCACAGATAGCACTCCCTGGACCTGAGGCCCTTTCTGTGCCTGTGCTCCCCCCCCGGTGGCCCTGCACTCCTCAGCCTCCAGCACCTTACTGAGCCCGTCCGCCACAGCTGTGCACTCTGTGGCCATGAGGCTCTTAAGCCCCACTCCCTGGCCACCAGCCTGTTACCACCCTGTCCCTGTGCATCCTAGCTCCACCTGCACTTTTTCCGATCTGCTCCCCCATGGACAGAGCCGTTCCTAAGGGGGCATGGGGTGCTGGGGCCAATCGGCCTGTGGCCCCCCTGTCCTGGGGGGGCCAGCCCAGAGGCTCGTCTGGCGCTCCCACCCCTCCCCTGAGCTGGGGGCAGGGCAGGCCGGTTTCCGGGGCTGGGCTCTGCTCTCTCCTCACCCCACCTCTGGGCTGGTCCTCCCTTCCCCTAGGGGAGAGGTGGGAGAGCTGAGCCTGCTGTACCCCTGGGCCAGCTGTTCCCTGTCCTAGGGGCAGCAGGGACCAGCTGAGAGGCTAGTTTTAGACACCCCCCCCCACTGCTGCCAAAGGCAGCACGGAGTGGGTTGGGGCAGTGCGACTGTGGGGAGAGCAGCAGTTTGGGCCCCACGCTGCCCTTCCCATGGCAAGGCAGTCCGGGGCCCAGGGAGCTGCAAGGCCAGGGGTGATCACCCCTCTTGCCCCCCTCCAAGGATGACCCTGCCTGCGGACCACCTGTGGTGCCCTCACGGACCACGCTGCTCTATGCTGAGGGGAAGAGATCTCTCCCGCTGGCATAATTTAACCACCCCCAATGAGGAGCAGCAGCTATGGCTGCAGAAAAGTGCTTCCAACCAGCATAGCTCTGTCCATACTGGTGCTTTTTACTAGTGAAAATTATCTTGGTCAAGGATTTTTTGTTTTGGTTTGTTTCTTGTTTTTTACATCCCGATCAACAAAACTTTTACTGAGAAAAGTACTAGTGTAGGCCAGGCAAAACCTAAGTGACTTACCTGAGATGACATAGGAAGTCTGTGGGAGAGCAAGGCTTTGAACCTGGGCCTTCTAGGTCCCTGGAATGAACATCCTGGGTTCAAACCCCAGGGCGTTGGACTAGATGATCTCATGAGGTCCCTTCCAACTCTATGATTCAATTCTAAATTCTAAACTACTGGATCATCCATCTGCTCTCTGAAAGGAGCGCTACTAATGATTAGCATGCAAATCACCAGTAGCTAAAATGTGCAACATTAAAACACACAATGGCTGGGTATTTCAGAGCATGAATTAATAGAAAACTTAGAGCATCACTTATTCTTCCCTCGGTGTCAGTTTTGACCTAATGCCTCTGCATGGCAGTATGAGACACTGCCATTGGAGGCTGTATCTTCCTGAGGAGCTGGATATCAGAGATCAGCGATTAGTTGCATGGTCCTAAGCCTAATGTCCTGGGTACAGCCCAACATTATGTTGTCATTAAATCTGCCTACCTTAATTCCACTGGTTTCAATAGATATTTACTTCCCATCAAACTGCTGCAGCATGTTTACTGTGCATTGTTGAACAGCTGCTCCCTTCTACCTCAGAAGTGGCTGAAATGATCTTTCTCAGCAACTTTTACATTAGGGCCTCAACTTCCTTCTGGGATGGTTCTTTATATATTAAAAGTAGCACCTAGGGGTGCCAGCTCAGCCAGAACCCCCTTGCCCAAGGTGCTGTGTCAAATGATAGTAACACACAATCCCTGATCTTACAGTTTTAAAGAGAAGCATGTGCTTAAGTCCATCCTATTCCACATACCACATAGACATGTATACTTAAGGTAATCATACATCCTGTCCCAGTTGGTGTGTGTTTTTTCCAAAAATGGGCATTTGCCCCATGTCATCTTGCTAAGTGATGATTGGTTGTCAAGAGCAAATGGGACAAATACTTGGTTTTGAAACAACAAACAACAACAACAACAAAAAAAGTGCAACCCCTCATAGGACATGGAGGAATTTTCAGAGGGTGCCAGCCCTGCATGGGAGGACAAGCTTGGATGAGTGCCTTGGCCCAGCCTCATGTGGGCAGGCAACAGGAATGGGTGATTTTGGTCAGCCCAGGTCAGCCCTGTGCATGTGGATGGCAGCATCCACTTGTGTCCTTGGGAAAATAAAGTCACCATGGCTTAACTTTAAATCCATACTTAAATCCAAGTAGCTTCAGTCAGTTTGGTGCTGCTCTCATTAGTGATGTTTTGTTGAAGTGGACTGAGATGAGTAATAAGTCAGTGAGACTACTTCCAGGAGTAGTTTCACCAGCTCTAGGGCTAGGAGAGACATTGTCGATAGCAAACTGGCCATGCCAGTGCCAGTAACTGGAACAACGATCACCACACTTATTGCCCAAAGTAACTGAGCTAGTGGGCTTATAGCAGCCTTAGCATAACTTGGTAGGCCCAGCAAGGAGAGGGTTGTCCACAAAACGCGTGACCCTGTTGTCTTCCTTGTTAAAGCTTTCTGTGCAACTGCTGAATTGTGTGTTTAAAAAAACAAAAAACAACCAAAAAAAAACAGAACAGGAAATCTAGCTATTTTGAGCTACTCTTGTGGGAAATACAGCTGCAGGACTAATGACTTAAAAGTGCTTATTTAATGGTTTTTCTTTGATTGTCATGTGGTTGATCTAGCACTTACTAACATAAGAGGTAGACAGGGCTGAGGAATTTGGATTTGATCTTCTGGGTATCTCCTGGAATTCCCAGTGAAAAGCAGACAGCTGGCCAATTATACCTTATCATTTTACCACTCAATACCCCTCCCAACTGCAGACAACTGTTGTATGAGGTTGCTGTAACTTTTCGCATACGTGTGTGTGCTTGAAATCTAACAGAATAGTAGATTTGGATGAAAGCACTGTGGGTAAGTCCCCATCTTTATTCAGATGGATGTCCTGTATCCTCCTTTTATTTGTTTCTGTCACTGCCTTCCAAAAAGTCCTGTGGCACTTAAAGACTAACAAATATTTATTGCATGAGCTTTTGTGGGAGAAAATCCCACTCTGTCAGATGCTTAGACATGGGATTTTCTCCCACAAAAGCTCATGCAATAAATATTTGTTAGTCTTTAAGTGCCACAGGACTTTTTGGAAGGCAGTGACAGAAACAAATCAAAGGAGGATACAGGACACCCATCTGAATAAAGATGGGGACTTACCCACAGTGCTTTCATCTAAATTTACTATTCTAAGTGCCACAGGACTCCTTGTTTTACTGAACTAAACTATCATGGCTGCCCCTTTGGATCTTGCCTTCCAAAGGGTACAGCTACCCTAAGTTTTGGGTTGAGAACTCCAGGTAACAAAAGGGCCCATTGTGATTACTAATCTGACCTTCTATAGAACAGACACCATAGAACTTCCCATGAATTAATTCCTTTTTGCACTAGGGCATCTCTTTTGGAAAAAGCATGTACATTTGATTTAAAAATTTCCAGTGAAGCAGAATCCATCACTACCTTTGGTAAAATGTTCCAGTGGTTGATTAAGCTCACTCTTTTCAGAAGTTATGCCTTATTTCCAGTCTGCATTTGTCTAACTTCATCATCCAGTCATGGGATCTCATTATACCTTTGCCCGTGTCTGAAGCCCATTATCAAATATCTCTTCTTCATGGAGATAGTTATAGATTGCGATCAAATCATTCCTGAAACTTTATTACGTGAAACAGGCTGAGCTCCTTGAGTCTATCAAAAGATGTATTTTCCAACACCTTAATTATTCTCACAGCTCTTCTCTGAACCCTTTCCAGTTTTAAATCAAGAAGAATATTGACAATTTTGTTGTGCTTGCTGAATCAGGCACTGTGGATTTTAAGTAGTTTCAGATTAAAGATGCCACAATATATAAATTTATGATCAGTAATTACAAAACAATTCTCCCCCACTATTAACAGACTGGCACGAAGACAAGAGGATGGAGAACAAAGAGAAAAGCAACGGTGAGATTCAAGAAGAGCAAGCAATGAAAAACAAAGTGGTGAGTTTGGATTTCCTTTTTCTGCCTCTGCTTCCTAAATCTTTTATCAAGACAAACATTCGTTAAGTAAAGTAAAGACATACACTGAGCAAACTGCTACCATTAATGACTAGATTTGTAAAGGTATTTAGATACTGCAGCATTCACTTTCAAAGGTATTTAGGCACTTACCACCCCAGAACTGCTTGACAGTGTGTCTGAAGAGCCTAAGTCCCTTCTAACAGTGAGAATTAAGCTCCTAAATTTAGGCATTGAAATGGTGAATGCAGAAGTACCTAACTACCATCACAATCAGGGACTAAATTGCTTTGATATCTTTGAGTGCAATAATATTTTTGAGATTCAGGCACAGGTATGGGATTTAGGAAACCAGAGTTTAGTTTCTGGGATACCACCTTTCACCCTTTAACCAGTAAGCGTTCTGGGTAGTGGCTGTCTTACTGTGTAGCTCCACAGTATCTGGCACACTGAGGCCCTGGATTCTGCACTGCTACCATTATACAGATTTTAGAACAACTCAAATGCTGCTTAAGGGAAATTAAATATTTTAGGATGTTTAAAAAGCAACTGCTGATAGGACCCTTCCTATAGAAACCCTCAGTTTTGCTCCTCCCCTCACTGTGCCACATCTTAACCTTGTCCACCTCCTAGAAATGTTGCACAATCCTTTTCTCACAGGTATTTAAGAAGAGAACAAGCAAAATTGTCCTTGATTAAGGATACTGGCAGTGGAATGAGAGAATGATGATTTGATGACTATATCTTTTAAGATGCATGGCACTGTATTTTGTTTGGTTGCCGTTAGTCTAGTATGAGTGATAAGAAGTCAAAGGAGTTTACTGTGTCTGGGCAAGGCTCATTTAAAAAAAAAAATTCATATATACTGTTACACTTCCAGGGCAAATGCACCTGTTTTTCCTCTCTGTGGTACACTAAGGGCACCCACTTGAAAATTTCCAGCTCCCAGTCACCACTTCTTCTGGACAGAGACTAACATCATACACTCTCTTGACAAATGGTTTTAAAGCTGCACAGCTGACTAGATTTACGTTGTGATATTCCCCAACAAGCCAGGTGGCCTAAACTGGCCAGTGTCCACACTTTTTGCTTTCTCTCCCAAGGTTACAACCAGCTGTAAGTTACTACACAGATCCTTCCAAGCAAGCACTTTTATTCTTAAGGTAAAAGCACTAGAGAGACAATTTACAAAAACAATAGGGTTCTTCCATGTAGGCTAAAAAGCTTGCCACAGGTCATTTCCAACTATAACCTAGGGCTCTAGTAGGTTTTAATCCTTCAAAACCCACAACTGGGTTTTTACCTGTGATCCCAAGTTCATATCCTTCTTGAATCCAAAACCAGCTCAATTAGTGGGTTTTTTTTATTATAAATACACAGTTTGGGTCTTTGATCTTGGCCCTTCAGTATCAGGGAATTAGCAGACACTAATGTCTCCTCAGAGTGTAGCTTCAGTTTTTTTCCCGATCCCTCCCCCTTCCAATAATTGGAGTTGAATAACGGGTATTATCTTCTACCTCGGGATTCCCCAGGAAATCTCTAAACACTGATTGTCCCCAAAGTCCATACTTGTCTGGCATGCTTTCAGCATTGTCTTCTTGAACTCCTATATCTTACATTGCTTGCATCTCCTCCCAGAGAGGTCACATACAACCTTGGTTCGTGAAAATGTATACATTTTGTATAAAAAGGTCTTTCAGGGATATTGCCAGAAATTGCCCTATTTGTCAGACATATACTCCAAAGCAGAGAAGGCTGTTTCTGGCTGGAGGAGTAGAGAATGGGAGAGAAGTAGAGCCAAACTGAGAAACAGATAGGGGGTGTGTGCACGCACCAGCACTGCTTTTTTACCAGCAAGAATGTAAAACTTGTGGACAAAAATGAACTGGAAAAGTATATCAGGGTGTTTGTTCACTTTCTACCCTAAAAAGAAATTATCTTACTCCAGAAGCCAGATTTTTTCCACGGACTTGAATCTTGCATCATGCTAACCCCTATGAAAACAAACATAAAATGTTATAAATGATAGTATTTGTATTCAAGTGTAAATGAGTACACAAAGAGAACAGAAAAATCAAATCCCAGATGGCAAACACTTCTTAGATTGTCTGAAGCCATGACACATCAAAGATTGCCACATTACAACTCCTTTCACATTCACAATACTTCATTGCCACAACAAGTCAGGCAATTTTTGCTTTATGAAATGGCAGATTGCAGCTACATCAGAAGTGAAAACAGTATATATCTATGGCAATAATGAGTGCAGATGGTTGGGAACTGTTCCAAAACATGCTTTTCATTGTTGTTAATTCATAATCTACTAGGTTAGTGTGGACATGTTAGGGGGAAAAAAAAGTAGTAGTTCTAACTTGAGTTTTTTCCCTGGTCACATGTCTACTATTTGTTATGTAATATGAAAGTAGGCGTTTTATGTCTGTCTGCCTGCAGGCCTGTGGAAACATTTAACTGCAGAATAGCTAATGTCTCAAAATTCTTGATACATCTGAAGCTTGTTCCATGTTATAATCTTTCTGCGATCTACCACCTGGAAATTTAATACACTGGATGAAATCAAGTAGGCTTTAGTCAGACACAATTCCCACTGCCCAAGTAAGAATGGAGACTGGATGGCAGGATTACACTGGTAGTGAATGTACCTTACACAGTCTGCACCAAATCAATAGTGTCAGACTGTGGTGTTGAACCCCGGGTTCGCGATGTGACTGGGATGGACCAACGACACAGACACCAGTTCAAGTAAACAAAAGCCACTTTTAGAGTGACACCTTAAACACCTCTAACCACTTAACAGTATAAAACAAGGAAATCTGTGTGACAACACTTGTAATCAACTAACAATATGAAGCAAAGATCTATATAGGACACTTATAACCAACTAACAGCCTAAAGCCAACAACCTAAATGAACACTTACAACTAAATAACAATATAAAGCTGAAAATCTATGCAAAGCACTTATAGCCAAATGACGGTGTGGAGCAATGACCTACTAGAGGGTGGCCATAATAAGTCAAGGACTCTTCTGGCCTCTTACTGCCTCAACATCGGTATAGGCACTGACCAGCCCACCCAACGCGTATTTACCAACGGCTGAAAGCCATTCCTCCTTGCTAGCCAAGAAGGGTGGGCGGCAGAATAAGAAAGTCAAATGAGAGAACAATAAACCCCCACACTCCCCCCATGTACACTGGGGAAGCTTTGGGGCCAACAGTTTAGAGCAGAAGCAGAGTAATGAACAATCATACAGTAAAAAGGATGCAAAATACAAATGATTAATAAAACACCCGGCAAATTAACATCACTAGACCATAAACAACTATATAATGAAGGATTATACAGGATACAGAGAAAATAATAACAACTACACAAACTATGAAAAACTCAAGTAAAGAAACTGCAATCACAGACTATATATAAATGGTACCAAGTAGAATGATTAAGAAAAGTAGGAGGCCTATATCGATTTATAATACCTGTCCCAGGACCGCGGTAGAACCCAAAGCGAGGAGGCAGACCAGCTGCAGCATCTCAGCATTTAATCGTTCGGCCAGCAATCCGTGTACACCCCAAAAAAGAAAGGTCTCGTGGGTGGGTGCTCCCTGTCTCAGTCGGGGGCCAATCTGACGGGGTCACGACGTGCCCTTTAGCATCCGAGGGTGGGAGAACAACAAGCTAGCTGAGAAAGGGGGTTTAAATAGAATTTTGCACAGCCAGAGTAAAAATACCCAATTAGGAGTGGGATTCTCGTCAGGACCAATGATAAAACTGGGACCCCAGACAATGACCTCTCCTTTGTGGTGAGGGGGGTGCTGAGAAACTGTTGGGGGGGGGGGATAGAAACTCACCCCCTTGTTGTTGACAGAAACTAGGGAGGAAAAAACTCACACAGGAGATTGAGAGCCATCAGGGGAGATTGATACTTAGCATTCTTCTCCCTTGTGCTGGATGGCCCGGAGATGGAGGCCCATCAGTGAGATTGATACTTAACATTCCTCCTTGAGAGCAGCATAATCCATGGGGCTGCATGTGGGGTGGGGTGGCCATTATGGCTGCCACCTCCGCTGACATGTAGAATCCTAAAGCAATCAATTGCTATTTCAGATAGCGTGAAGCGTTTGGATGGTAACCAAAACATGTGTAAACTTCTAAGAAAGGTAACTGTTCCACAATGGTATGTTCTTCATATGTGGATGTCTTGTAATTTGCAAATCCCTGCTATGGGAACATACCGACTTGATACTTAAGAATGAAAAAAAAAAAATTGGACATACAATTTCATGCTTTAATTCAAGTATGCAGGTGTGCTTAAATGATCATTGAGCCAAAAGCATATGCAATCAATAGATGTGCAAGCGTAACGCTGTGTACCACAGAATCACAAATGTAGGAATGAAAGGGACCTCAAGAGGTCATCTAGTAGGGTAGTTCTCAACCCTTCCAGATTACTGAACCCCTTTCACGAGTCTGATTTATCTTGTGTACCACAGATGTCACCTCATTTAAAAATAAGAAATACAAAAGGGTCACTGAACACTAATAAAGAGTTATGTATCTTCATTTTTATAAATTTATTTTAAAAAATCAATTGCACTATATCCATTGTACTTACGTTTCAGACTATTGTATACAGAAGGGCATAATAAACAAGTTAAGTTATTGCCTGTCTGAAGTTGTGGTTTTCTTTTTTCGGTGGGGGGGGGTGTACTAATTTCAGCAGTGCTGTAAAACTACACCAGTGGTTCCCAACCTTTTCTCTACTGCAGCACACCTTGAGGCCTTCAATTATGCCACCGCACACTGCCATGACAAAATCATGAATATTCAAATTAATATATGAATATTCATGAACCATGGCACTGTTTGGGGCCACAGCTCAGGGACTCCCCCGAGACAGGCCACATGGGGCCACTGCCCACAGCCAGCTCCAGCTCTGGGACCCCCCCTGCAGCCAGAGCCATTTGGGGCTGCCGCCTGTGGCTTCAGGAAACCCACCAGCCTGGGGTCACATGGCGCTGTCACCAACAGCACTGGCTCTGGCTCCAGGCAGCCCCCAGGCTCGGGCCACATGGGGCCTCTGTCGCGGCTCTGGGTAACTCCCCCTCCCCCACCATCCGGCAGGGTTACCAGATACCAAAGCCTGGAAAGGACGACAGGGAAGTATGAAAAGGAGGACATTGGAGGACACATGGAGAAAATGTAGTATTATGTAATTTTCTTCTGTTTTTAGAGGGCCTGGAATGCTTCCCCCTAAAAATAGGGGGTTCTGGGGTATCCAGCATACTTTAACCCCTGTAAGTAAAAACCCAGACAAAATCATGTTTTTAGAATGCCTACTGGATGGAGGACGTGATGGTAAGGAGGACATGACCTCCTTTTGACTGACATCTGGTAACCCTACCCTAAGGGGGTGCAGGGCCCTGGGCAAATCATCGTCTGTGGCTCCCCCCACCATCCGGCACGGGGGGGGTGGCAGGGGGGGTCAGGTGACCCAGGGCTGGGGTGGCGGGCAGTGATACCAGCTCCATGCTGCCTCCTGCCCCCTCCCCTCTGCTCCGGCATGGAGCCCAGAGCAGTGCACGTGACAGGAAGGGGTGGACTGGCAGCGCTGCACCGGCTGCCCTTTTGGCCGCTCGCCCAGTCCCCAGGAAGGGGGGGGGGCAGCAGTGTGGCCACGCGAGGCCCCAGGATGGCCCTGCCAGCCGGGACCACATGGGGCCTCCGCCACAGCTCTGGCTCCACGGCACACCGGCTGGAAACCACTGAACTACACAAATATCTAAACCAGTCAATGTACGACCTTGGAAGACCTCTGCATCCCCCAGAGGTACATGTTCCCCAGCTGAGACCCACTGCCTGGTCCATCGTCCCTCATTCTAAGGCAGGATTAACCAACTGTCCTAGACCATCCCTAAGAGAAGTCTGTCCTAGACCAGTGGTTCCCAACCTTTTTAAGGCTGGGGACCCCCTTGTGAGGGGAAAGAAAGTCTGTGGCCACCTGTTTTGAGTGAGGCGCTGCCGTGCAGTGGTGGCACCTCCATGCTCTGAACGTGTCCCTCATGGAGCAGAACGTGGTTCCCTCCCCCAAGCTGGGGAGCTGCCACGGTCATGGCCCCCTGTTCTCCATCCTCCTCCCCACTAGCTCCCCATCCCCAACACCCCCCCTTACCTGGCCGCTGGAGCCAGGAGCACCTGGCCCCCCCACAGGCTACTCTGAGCTGCTCAGGGTGGGAGTTTTTAAAACTCCCAGCCTGAGGGAAGCTTCCTGCTGCCTGGCCAGAAGCCTGGGTCTCTCTGGCACCTGGAGACGCTGGCAGCATCTGGCCCCAGACCCCCTGAAGCTGCTCTGCGCCCCCCCCCCGGGGTCTGCAGCCCACAGGTTAAGAACCACTGTCCTAGACCATCCCTGAGAGAAGTCTGTCTAACCTTAAAAACATTGTGATGCTGATTATACAACCTTCCTCGGTATCTAGATGCCCGGCTCAATTAGTCTCTCAATATCTACCCTAACTCCATATATGCAGTTTAACAATTTTATCTATATTATAAACCAAGTCCACTATGCCATTTCAAAGTCTGATGCCAATCAAGAAACCAGCTAAAATATATTGTTAAACTCCAGAGAGGAACTGTACCAAGTTTCTACTTTACACGTGGAAAAAAACCTGCTGCTACATGGTAGTCTAGTATTACCAGATACATCAGATTTCTGGAATTCCTCAGACAAACCCTCTGACAACCACAGAACACCATGCAAGCTTTAAGCAGCAAAGTTACACATCTCTCAAGAGGTTAACTTCCTTCTAACATTCAGCAAGGCAGCAACTCGGTACCCCTGCCTCTGTAAAACAAACAAGGAGTACTGTGGCAGTTAAAGATTAACAAACTTACTTATTGCATCAGCTTTTGAGAGAGAAAAATCTGCCTCTAATTAACTGCAGTAGCCCTGAGACTACATTGATTGCATGTTTTGGTATGGTTCCTGCTAGATGATAAAAAAACATTGCAAAGTTTGTTCTGCTCACCCAGGGCACCATGTACTGGGCAAAACAAACAAGGAGTCTGGTGGCACTTGTAAAGACTACTTTATTTAGCCATGCACTTTCATGAGAGAAAATCTCACTCCCGTGGAAGCTTATTATGATAAGTAAATTTGTCAGTCTTAAGGAGACGGGGGAGGCACTTTTAAAGACTAACAAATTTACTTATCATAATAAGCTTCCACGGGAGTGAGATTTTCTCTCATGAAAGTGCATGGCTAAATAAAGTAGTCTTTACAAGTGCCACCAGACTCCTTGTTTGTTTTGCCCAGTACATGGTGCCCTGGGTGAGCAGAACAAACTTTGCAATGTTTTTTATCATCTAGCAGGAACCATACCAAAACATGCAATCAATGTAGTCTCAGGGCTACTGCAGTTAATGCTTCAGCACCACCTCAGCTGCCCACCTCCACACAGGATTACCAGCTGTCAGGCACAAGGAGGACACGTCCACCTTTTTACCTTCACGTCGTCCGTCCGACAGGCATTTTGAGATACATCCTTTTGTCTGGCTTTTTACCTCCAGCGGTGAAAGGATGCTGGCACGCCCGGGAACCCCGATTTTAGGGGGAAGCGTTCCAGGGCCGCCTAAAACCAAAGGAAGATTATATGACTACTACATTTCCTCCATGTGTCCTGCTGTCCGTGCTCTGGTAACGCTACTCCCACGCCAATGCCCCGTTTCATGCCATGAGGAGCTACAGAGAGAGCGGGTGTCCCCGACGTCTTTCGCTCCCCGCTGGGAGCCCGCTGCGCCCTTTCCCGGCCCCTCGCCGCACCTCTGTAGCCGAAACAAACCCAGGCCCCTGCGCTCGGGATGCCGCAGCTGCTGGCGGAGCACGTCCGCCCGGCTCTGCACGGCGGGGACCCAGGCTCCGCCCCGGCGGCGTGACCCGCCCACGTGGCGGCCGGCGGCGAGTCCCGCCGGGCAGCGGGAAGATGAGAAGGGCCGGGGCCGGGGTCGGGGTCGGGGCCGTAAGGCGCCCGCTGCGCTGCCCCGGAGGAGAGGGAGGCGCGGCGTCTCCGCGGACCGGCTGAGCCGAGCCGGCATGGCCCAAGCCCGGCCCCTGCTGCGGGGTCCCGCCCGCGTAAGTCGAGGGGGCGGCTGGTAGCCGTGACCCTGCCGGGGGGGAGCCGCCTCGCCTGCCTCTGCACCGGGGCTGGTGCCCCCCTGCGGGGATTTCCCCAACATCCCTCCCCGCTCATCAGGGGTGGGGAGTCTGGGGTCCTCGGGTAGAGGTTCCCCAAATACCTCCCTACATCTTCCCCCCGCCCCCAGTTATCAGGGCTGGGGAGTCTGGGGACCCCCATGCAGGGATTTCACTGACACCCCTCTACATGTCCCAAGACCTTCTCCAGATATCAGGCGCTGAGGAATCTGGGGACCCCGGGCAGGGGTTCCCCTAATTCCTTCCTACATCTTCCACCCCGCCCCCAGTTATCAGGGCTGGGGAGTCTGGGGACCCCAGGCAGGGGTTTTCCTAATACCCCCCTACATTTCCCAACACCTCCCCAAGTTATCAGGGGCTGGGGAGTCTGGTGACCCCCATGCAGGGATTTCACTGACACCCCTCTACATATCCCAAGACCTTCTCCAGATATCAGGCTCTGGGGAGTCTGCTGACCCTGGGCAGGGGTTCCCCTCATACCTCCCTACATCTTCCCCCCCCCACCCCCAGTTATCAGGGCTGGGGAGTCTGGTGACCTTGGGCAGGGGTTTTCCTAATACCCCCCTACATTTCCCAACACCTCCCCAAGTTATCAGGCGCTGTGGAGTCTGGTGACCCTTATGCAGGGATTTCACTGACACCCCTCTACATATCCCAAGACCCCCCCCCCCCGTTATCAGGGGCTGTGGAGTCTGGTGACCCCCATGCAGGGATTTCCCCCAAACCCCCATACCCAGTTATCAGGGGCTGGGGAGTCTGGTAACCCTGGGCAGGGGTTTTCCTAATACCCCCCTACATTCCCCCCCCACCCCGCAGTTATCAGGAGCTGTGGAGTCTGGTGACCCCCATTCAGGGATTTCCCCATTTATTAGCTAGTTACAGTGTTACACCAATTTAATGAGCACCTACTCTTTAATTTCAAGTCCTGGGGATGCTGCTGCCCCCCTGAAGTCTGGCTAGAGCAGCAGGGCAGGGGCTGACACCCTACCTTGGCACTGCCCTGACAGCCGGGTGCCCGGAGAAAGGCAGCTGCCAGCCAGGAGCCCAGCTCTGAAGGCAGCATCACTACCCACAGAAGGGGCATGGCATGGTAGGGTGTTGCCACCTTCTGCACCACCACTAGGAGCAGAAGAAAAGTAAGAGCTGCTGCTTCTGCCAACAGTGAAAGCAGCACAAAAGGAACAGCCTGTCTCCGTCATAGCCTCCTTTGGGGCAAGATGCCCAGTTTGAGAGATTGTTACTTAAGTGACTAGAGGGCAACTGGCTGAAGGTCGCTTGTGGGTTAAATCCCTCCCCCTTCTTTGAAGCAGGTTTGCTGCTTGGCCCTACTCTTGTCCCCTTCTGGGCTCATAATGGATGCTTGGACCCTCAGAGTTACAGTCACCTGTGGTTTATTTCAGTGTTTCCCAGCCAGTGGGCATGGGACACAGGTATGCCATTAGGCCTCAGCAAGTGTGCCACAGAGTTTTTTGTGAAACTTCTCAGAGTGCTAGATTGGCTTATGAATATTAATGAGTTCATTTAGTGACTATATGGTGGTCTGCCTCAAAATAATTAAAGGTATCAAGCAATGTTCTGTCTAATTACTCGTAGACTGTGTGCACAAACAATTTCTTTGTGTGTACAAAAACATTTCTTTGTGAGCACCAATATTAGCACTATTGGATTTTTTTGTGCGCACTTTATTTTGTTGTGTGCGCAGGTTTCATGACCTGTGTGTGTGTGCGCACACGTGCACAGCTTAGAGGGAACAGTGGTATCAAGGTGTGCCACAGCTAACAGAAGTTTGGAACCACTGGTTTATTTTCACATTGTGCCTTTAAATACGTGCCACCATCCAGCACTCTGCCTGAGCTGGTTCTTACAGGGCATGCTCTGGGCCAGGGAGGTAGGTGATTCCTCAGCCATTCCTCTCTGCCCCTCAGATCTTTTTCGGTTTTGGGGCCAGCTGCAGCTCACAGGTTAATTAGCCCTCTGGGAGGCTGCTCAGCTTGTGCCTCTGCCCACTTGCCCTGCCTCAGGCAATCACCCTTTGTCCAGCTACTTGCTCTGCTGCCCTTCTAGCTATGCCAATGGGGCAAAGGGCTGGCCATGGGGTCACCCCACAGTGCTGTGTCACAGGATTAATTTTTTTTTCCATCTTGGTGGAAGAGTGAATAGGTATGTACAGTATGGCACAGGAAACTCTATCTTCCCTATCCTTGAGAGTCAAGCAAAAAAACCAGCTTAGTCCTTAACTCCCTTAGGAAAGTTGATGTGCTGTCATTTTAGTAGAGATAGTCGTATACATACCTGTGAGACTACACAGCTAAAAATACCATTAGCAGAATATCACAAAGAGTAGAACCTGTCGCACTAGGACCCTGGGAAAGGGAGAGAACTACTCTTGCTATAACAGAAGCTACTGAAGATTAGAGTAGGAAGAGTGCTACTTCAACTCTTTGGGCTAGCTTCCAAGAGAGGTGTAAAATCCTACCCATTGGAGGTTTTTAAGGACAGGTTAGACAATCACGTGTCAGGAATGGTCCAGGTGTCCTTTGCCCTGTCTCACTAGATAATCTGGATTAGATAATCTGCACTTCATTTCTTCCTCTGATCTTTTGTCTCAACAGCAAGACTATCAGAGCAAGAACAGAACCAGAAATGGGGGATTTGGATTTTCTTCCTGTCACTGATTCCAAAAAAGCAACACAAGCTGAGGAGGCAAAATGTAAACATTCCAGCTTGTACAAAGAAACCCTGGTCAAAGTTTGCAAAAAAATAACTTAATTTTTGGGTGCCGTGGTCTGGGTGTACATCTTGAGAATACTGAAAAGGGCCCAGTTTTCAGAGGGTGGTAGGGCTTGGGACTTTCTTGAAATCGGTCCCCTTTCAGGTGTTTCAAGTTGCATACTCAGAAATTCAGGTTCTTAAAATCAATAGCAACATTGGAAAACCTAGATGGTATCTCTAAGTCACTCAGATACAGGTGAAATACTGCATTTTCACAACTTGCTGTCTAATTGTAATTTTAGAAAGGAACTGTAGCTCTGTAAAACAAAATGTTTGAATTGGGCTTTAAACAAAGGGGCTGCCCATGTTGCCATTCAATGTAAAAGACTGAATTTAAGAGTTGCGCCTGTTGGTAGATAAATTTTCTGTTAATTTCTGAACAAGAGATGCATGCTTGGAGGAAAAAATATTGTTGAGATAAAGAGAATAGTACAGAATCATAGGCCATGCTGCGGAGATCTTTGATGTTAGTGAGGACATTTGGTTACCTGAGTTTTGAGAGGCCCCCTCTGGAGAGTTCAGAGGTCCTTGTTTTGAACTCTTTCTTCTAACTTTGCTAGATGGGTGGCCTCTGACTGGTACAAGGAAACTGATGCTATAAAGCAGTGGTTCCTAACCAGTTTTGTTCAAGGGCCACAAATGGCATGTTTACAACCCTTAGCTTTACATCTCCCTGCTTGCAACCACCAGTCTATCAACTCATCAAATCACATACACCAGTGGTTTTCAAACTTTCCCCCCAGGACTCAGTTGAGAAAAATCATTTGTGCCCAGGACCCAACAATTCCATCCTTGAGCAAAGTGTTCCAGTCTTGTGGCAGTGGAAGCAGGGGGTGCTGTGACCCCATTACTTGAGGGTCTGTGACCCAGTACAGTGTCTCGACCAATAGTTTGAAAACCACTGCTCTAAACCAGAGAAGCCACCCAGGTCTGCTCCTCTACGCTGCATGCCTGGGGACCCCTGCCCCAACTGGAGGAAGCCTTGGAGCATGGCTCTTCGTGGCAGTGACTGGAGTGGGAGTCCCCATCCCCAGAGACACTGAGGAAAGAAGTGCTCTGCGGCTGTGGCTGCCGCCAAATTTTCAGATGGTGGCCATTTTTTATTTTGGTGAGGAGGGGGCTGCCACATGGCTGAAGGGTCAGGGAGGAGTGGCTGGCACAGGGGTCAACAAAGCGTGCTGATCCCCTCACCCAGCACTGGGTCATGAGCATAAATGATCTTTTTTTTTCAACTGGGCCCAAGAAAAAAAGTTTGAAAATCACTGGTCTAGAGAGCCTGCATTTCCAGAATTCCCACTTCTCAGCATCGAAACTGAATGACTCACTTTTGTTTGGTCATTTTGCTCTGGAAAATTGGCAGATCAGGAGGAAATCATCTAGTAATAAGTGATGAACCGAGTAGCATGTGCAACCTGGGAATTTGTGTGTGCAATTATTACTGCCTTCAGTTGGGGAAGAATGACTAACAAGTTGCATAATTCTTTTAAAATTTGCTATGCCGCACAGAAGAATTTAAGCTCCAGACCGTCTAATGCAGCATGTTTGTGAGCTCTCAGTGACTTCAGATACAGGAAGTGACTGGCCTCAGCAGAAATGCTGTGCTGGAGCCCAGTGTGCTCTTTGATTTCAACAAGTTCAAGCTGCTGACAGTGCAGCAAATTGAAATCACCCTGGTTTCCGTGGGTGACTAGTTGTACCTGCCTAATCTGGACAGCTCCCTGTATTGCAGTGAGCCAAACCTCTCTGGATAATCCCTATAATCCTGCAGTTGCCAATAGTCTTGCCTCTTCAAGGATTTCCTTTCTCTCTGATACATTTTAAGGATGTTTGACAGGCTGCTCGGTGGATCCAGTCCTGTGTGCGTCTGTGAACTGCCCCCCCATCCCAAATTGACTTACCCTGCTTTGCCAAGTGACCACTCACTGAGTCTGCACCAGCCTCCTATGTGTAATGAGTTTTAGGTGTGCACCCTCTGGTCATCTGTGGGACAGTCTCCAGACACAACACTAGGAACTTCTTTCCAGAGATTGGGACCCTTCCCTGGTCACAAAAGACTCACATCTGTCTGTTTAACAAAGAAATTCATGTACCCAGCCTCCTCATTCACACCCTCTGAAGGGCCACAGAACTTTGGATAAAACTGGTAGTTTGATTACAATATGATTTTAAGCGCGTATATAGCAAATCAAGGCACCATCATGTAATGAAACAGTCAGGAGTTGTCACTGTCAGTAAAGGTATAAAACATGTACTGATCTAATGACACTGTCTGGCTCACACTTCAGCTTTTCATTGTTCTTACCCACAAAACTGGCTGTTTGGTGGAGTTCAGTGAGCCTAGGCCCTCCTGGCCTTGTGGATAAGTGCAGTACCTTGCAGTTGCTTCTAAGATGGTGTTTCTGTGGCCCAAGCCAGCAGCTTCTCCCTTGTTCACTTTGTCCATCTTTGTTTCCAGTCTCCTCTCAACCCCTCTCTCTCTGTGCTGTTGTATGATTTCTTTTGTCCCACCTGAGCTAGGTCATTGAATTTGCGTCGTGTTTGTGATGCACCTCCCCAGCCTCCATGCTGTTTATGTGCTGCTGGAAGAGAGGTCTGTCTATCCCCTTAACCCTGTAACCTGTTTCACATGGGTACACACACAGTATGCTGCAGGAAACATGATATCATAGTAGTCATGTAGAATATGTTCTGAGCATTCATAAAAGAACCTTGCATGGAATATTGGGCATCGCATTGCAAAAGTGAACACAAATTGCATAGGTCATAGCCCATTGTGCAGCACATGACAGGCTGTCATCAGGAATAAACAACAAGGAGTTGTGTGGCACTTGAAGACTAGCAGATTTATTTTTTGCATGAGCTTTCGTGGGAGAAGATCCCACTTCCTCAGATGCTTCGAAGATGGGTGAACTTACAGAAAGGAATGAAACTAAATGCAAGGGGGTGTAAAACATAGGATCAGGTCATAAAGTAACAGCAAATCAGAGCAGTTTACAGGCTCAAACTATGGGAAGCCTGAAGTCAAATTACCCTTTGTAATGGGAAAAGAATCCATAGTCTCGATTCAGTCCTACTTTCACAGAATTTAGCTCGCATATTAATTCGAGTTCAGCTGGCTCTCTTTGAAGTCTTGATGTCCCAGGTACAGCTCTAATGAGAGTCATTAACAAATCCATCATCGAGTGATTAGGAAGATGGAAGTGCTCAGCAACTGGTTTCTCTGTTCTTTGATTTCTATCAGCTTTGTGCTCATTCAGTCTCTTACGGAGCGATCCTCCTGTTTGTCCAATATATAAGGTGTAGGGGCATTTCTTGCACATGATGGCATAGACCACATTAGTAGATGAGCAGGTAAATGAGCCTTTGATGGAGTAACAGGCTTGATTAGGACCTATGATGGTGTCTGTTGTGTAGATATGTGGGCAGACTTCATGGTTTGAGCCTGTAAACTGCTCTGATTTGCTGTTACTTTATAACCTGATCCTATGTTTTACACCCCCTTGCATTTAGTTTCATTCCTTTCTGTAAGTTCACCCATCTTCGAAGCATCTGAGGAAGTGGGATCTTCTCCCACGAAAGCTCATGCAAAAAATAAATCTGTTAGTCTTGAAGTGCCACACAACTCCTTGTCATCAGGAAGCCACACTGGACATGTTCACAGTGCTGCTCCACCATGTCCACTGCGTGTGTGCACTGAGTGGCTGCATTGTACCCTCATGCTTCAGCCTTTGCCCTGACACATTAATCTCCCTTAATTTGTTAGTAAACAAGGTCCGGCTCTGACATGTAAAGGGGAAAGGATGTTTAAAAGCCTCTTTGTCAACTTCAGTGGACAACAGGCAAGGTATGCTGATGCATTAACCAATCAAAACAATAGTCAGCTATAGAGTCCCTAATAATTCCCCTGGAAATGTTCTGGAGCCAGTGGATTTTATTTCTAAAGTGGCTCCATTTTAACAGACCCACTCACTTCAGAGAGGGATAGAAACAAGGATGCTTGTCCTTAGGAAATAATCAGATGGGGCTTATGGGTTCTGAAGTCCCATTTTCAAAAGGATTTACACATTTAAGAGACCAAAACTATTGACTTTCAATTACTATAATCACTTATGATAAATTTATAGGGTATCTGCAGGCCACAAATTCAAGGTCCAACGAAGAAAGAGCTGTCATCTGGGATCAGCATCCTAAAGTGATTCTTTCACCAAGCCATGAATTTCCATTGGCATTTCTGTTGAGCATTGAATCAGGGGCAATACACCAGTGGCTCCCAACATTTTCTCTGCTGTGGCACGCCTTGCTACCTTTAATTAATTTGAGGCACACCAGCATGTAGTTTCCAAATGAACTCATGAATATTCATGAGCCAATGAGCCAATCCAGAGCTCTTTGAGTAGTTTTTCAAAAAATTTTGTGGCACACCTCAAACCTGATGGCATACCTGTTGCTGTGGCACACTGGTTGGGAAACACTGCAATACGCTCCCATCTCTGGTTTATGTCATGGTACACCATGCTGAGTGCACGTTCCATTTGTCTTTGACACATAGAGAGGACAAAATATACAAAGTTGGAGAAACAGGAAGAACATTTAAATCCCAAAGTTAGCTCTGTCCATAAAAAGGACAGATTTCATAGGCATAATTGGAAACAGAGAAACAGTTCAGCCATTTTTATGGTATTGGTTTTGACTTGTGATTTTGAGAACAATGAAAGGCAAACTCACTAGATGCAGGATATTCAGTGGCATGCAAGACTTTTAAGTCTGGCAGACACTCCAACTGCAGAGTGATCCTACCTCTCCACAGCTATTGAGATAGCAAATATGAAACAGGAAATTGCTACCACAGGCGATGAATGCAAAGACATAAAGTGAGGGCATTGGTTGGCAGTTATTGGCAGAGACACGGTGGGTGGAAAAAAAGGCCAGCTAATGGCAGGTGTTGTAAGAAATAATTACTGAATACTTGTCTCAGATGTTCAAGATTCAGTGAGCACTACAAATTATGGATCTGTAGTAAACGTTTCCTGTTCCTGGGCTCTCTCATAGTAACTGATTTTTAAGTACAATACACATCTGACCTATAATTCAAACCCTACCTGAGTTGTGGATGATAGTCAAACAGTTGTAGCAGAGTTGCAGACAGGACATGGACAATCCTGGAAAATAATAGTGAACCTTTATGAACGGCAATAATTTGGAACCCCCCTCGTAGACCTATTGTTTAAGAAAATTTTGCTAGAACAATATAAACACTCAGATATTGGTGGGCAGGGCAGCACCTGAGGCACAAAATTGAGGGGGAAATGATGGGGGGGGGGGGAATGGTAGAGGCCAGAGTCCTACTGCAGGCATGATACTGCCATTCTCAGCTCTGTTCTGCTCCTGGCAGGGTTCAGCCGTCAGAGAGAGGTGGCTATTGGCTGAGCATCCAGTTCTGAAGGCAGCACTGCCACCAACTGCAGCGCAGAAGTAAGGATGGCAATATAATGCCTGTTGCAAGGACCTACCCACTTTGCTTTCTGTCCCCGCCCCCCAGCTTTGCACCCTGGATCGCTGCTGGGCTTTCCCCATTTTGGTTATGGCCCTGCCAAAAACTATACAAGATAATACTTAATATAGTAATGGGGGAAAGGTGTATTTTGCAAACCTCAGCATGTATGCAAAATTGTGAACATTATAAAATAATTTAATTTTAAAACAAAACTGGTATAAGCCTAATATTGTAGAAATGACAATTTCTCCAGTTTTGCAGATGAAGTAGGACCTTTGCCTGTAATCTACAACATGGAGGGCATTTGTTAGTCTAATACAGCAAAACAAACACTTTTAAAAGATGCAGCACTTTTAAAGATTAACAAATGTATTTATTGCATGAGCTTTCGTGGGAGAAAATCCCACGTTGTCAGTTGCTTTAATGAAGTATTTGATATTATCAGATCCTACTCTTAGCTGTACATAGCCACAGAAAAAAGTCTCCAGGATTAAAAGAAAGTTTTGGAATTGGACCAGCTCTTTTTTAGGGAGGCCATCATCATTATCCGCAATTTTCAGAAAGGAAAACAGGCATAGGGTGGGATTGTGTCAGCACAGAAACTGAGCCAGAGTTCTTTCTTGAGTTCCAGGCCATGTCTTGAGTCACTGGGCTGTGCTTCTGCTGTCCCCAAGAATTGAACTGTCTTGTGGAACTTGATTAGATTGGCAACCTGCAGAATCCATGTTTCTTCAATTGGCACTCCAGGGGGATTGAGTTTTATGGTGAATGCCACTTTTAATATCGTCTATTGTATATAGTAAAACAACAGGTGGGGTAAAAATTTGCATGCTCCATGACTTTGACATAACCTGATTTTTATTATAGCTATGTAAAATACACAACTGTAATTACTCCATATCAATATTCGTTTTTGCTGAGTTATGAGAGAATGTGTTTCCAAGCTGTTACCCTTTGTCTAGAGAGGTATTTGATCATCTGCAAGATACTGTGATCCATAATTAAAGCTTTATCATGAAGAGTAAACTGATAATACCTAAATTATTCTCTTTTCAGGACTGGTCTGTCACCCTTATTATTACCTCATTAACTGGAGCTTTTGGGTCTTCCTTTCTTTATGGCTACAATCTCTCCGTAGTAAATGCACCAACAGTGGTAAGTGACTGATACTTTTTAAAATCTAATTCCAGTAGAGGGTGGTGGTGTCCAAAAATTATACAAATATTTCAGATTATTTTTAAAACTTTGTGTATAATGCGAGAGAAGAGAGATAATATTGTCACTCACAAAAGGCTTTTGTTCCCTATAACTAGGATTTTATAAAATCTCTTTTTCTCTCATGAAGTCACAATGTAGCTCAAATGTTCTTGAGGGGAATTTTTTTTTTCATTTGAATTTGAGTGAAGTCATGTCATATGACTTTGTTTTGTATGATAAACTAATTCCAGCAGCACTCTTTTATGTACCGAGTATACATAGTTGTAGACTATTGTGACCTTTCTCTGCCTAGTAGCTGATCTGAAGATACCAGTCAAGGCAGACTGCACAAGAAGAGCAAATTCTCCTGGAAGTGGTGTTTAACAGTGAAGTTAGATTAGAACCAGTCACAAATGGTACTCCTCCTTCCCCACACTGTTTATCAAGAAGTCCCAAAAAACCACACATCCCCCTTTATTGCACTTCAGTCTCTGGCTCTCAGTCAGCAACCAGGTCCAGTAGAGAAAGCTTATTTAAACTCTGTTAGCTTTACGAAAATGTTTTCCTGATCCCTTAAGGGTCAGCCACATCACCAGATCAATATAGGTTTGAATCTTACTCAAAATATTGCATTGCCAGCTGATTCTTTAGCATCTAAAATGAAAGGTTTATTATAAAAAGAAAGAAACAAGATGAGAGTTGTTAAATGGCCTAAGCATTCAGATACATACAGATGACTTCCAAAATCCATGTATATCACATTCTTATCAGTATTGGAGTTTGCAGGTTTGTATAGTCCCTCTAGTGTTCATCTGGTACCTTGATGGGCTCAGTCCTTTTGTTTCACAGATTCAGCTGTAGATGAGATTCCAGAGGTAGGAAGTAGGAATGAAGACAAAATGGAGCTTGTGAAAAAATTCATATGCAAATATGACACCATTAACTTGGGTTTGAATAGAGATATGGGCTGGCTTTCTCATTACAAAAAGTGATTTTCACCTCTCTCAAGCTCCCAACCTTCTTATTTGTTCCACACTGTTTGAATCCAAACAACTTGTTTGATTTCCTGAAATAGTCTGACACAAACCTGTCACTCACACTTAACTGGATTTATCTTTCCTTCCCCTACTGTAAGTTTTCCATTTTCAAGCATCTGATGAAATAAGATTTCTTCCATGTAAGCTCATGCGATAAATAAATTGATTAGGCCTCATCTATGCTAGGAAGTTTTGTTGACAAAACTCAGCTCTTGTCAGCAAAACAGGTCTGTCATGCACATTACACTCCCTGTTTTGCCAACAAAATAATTTCACCAAAACGAGCAGTGTATGGTTTTTGTTGGCAAAGCTAAGGTGGGACAGTGTCAGACTTAGCTTTGTACCTACCTGAACTTTCACGGTACCAACTTTTTTTTCTTTTCTCTCTTTTTTAAGTTTCCCAAACATTTGAGTTTCTGTATCTGGGGCACTGCTGGTTCACTTTACGTGTCTGGACACCTATTCCCCAGCTAAGCCCAAGAACAATTCACAAACCAGGGATAGACGGGTACCAAGCCACCTAAGTCATGTACTAGGCTTGGTAGCACACCAACTGGATTAGGTCCCATTCAAAATCCAGCCAGAGGAGGTGGTGCCCTCCTTATAACTTTCAGCCCAGTGGAGATATGGGACACCTAGACTGAATTCCCCCACACCCAGACGGAGTGGGTGAATGGATTTGAACAGAGTCTTCCACACCTCCCAGGAGAGCGTTCTAACCTTTGGCTATGGGATATGATGTTGTGCAGCTCCCTCAGTCTCTCCTGTTGAAGCTGTTCCACTATGGATAATACTTAAACAGCCAGTGGGCCAGAGAGCAAGAGAGAATTGGAATGACTGGAGCCCAGTGGTTAGGGGACTCACTTGTGATCAGAAGACTCAGCGTCTGCCTCTTCTCCCTGCTCCAGGCATGCTTTCATTATTTATTTACAGTGTAACAGCTCCAGTAAGAGAGACTGAGGGACATACACATGAGAATATCATGTATCTTAGTGGGTACAGCACTCTCCTGATGGGTGGCAGGCTCCTGTTTTGATCCTTGCTCCCTCTTTGTAAGAGAAGAGAGAATTGACTCTGTCTTCTGTAGCTCAGGTGATTATGTGGCTACATGCTATAAGACAGGCATCACCACCTCCTCCTCCATCTCCTTTGTGTAGAGTGAGAGAGATGTCTGTCTCGTTCTGGCAAGAAACACCTTAGGTCCTAAGCCACCTGACTAGACACTGGGTTCCCATTTCTGGATTGCTAGCAAAACTGGACGGCTCAGGAACTTCTATGAGAGGGGGAGAGGACTTAGTGTACACTTCTGATATTACCATCTCCCCTAGGTTAGCTTAGGCTTCTCCCCATCTATTGCGCTAGCTTCTGGGCACGGTGTTCTTAGGCCTTGCATACACTGGCCTAAGTTTGTAGAAGTCAGCTTTTGTTGACAAAACAGTTGTGGTGTACACACTACACTCACCTCTTTGTTGACAAAATTGCCCTGTTTTGCTGACAATAAAACCACCTAAATGAGAGGTATAGGGCTTTTGGTGGCAGAGCTAAGGGCACATAGTGTCAGTGTAGACACTGTGTCCCCTTAGAGCGGTGAAGAGCTCTAATACTTGTCTATTTTGCTGCTCTAAGAGAGAGAGAAAATGTAATTGGCCAGAGTCCACAGCAGGAGCAGTAGCCTCTTGGGGGCTGACTGGGCTCCTTGGCGAGGACTTGAAAGATCATTTCCCCCACACTGCCACTTATATTGGTGGAGGTGGTCCTGGTGAAGATGCACTTCACCGACCCAAGGATGGCAGTGTGGACGTCAGCCATGGTATCTTGTATATCATATGGCAATGTGTTTGTAGTATAGACATAGCATAAGATGTCTGTCTCTCTTCATTCATTGCATAGGGAACCTAGATTTGCATCTTAACTTAGTGAGTATGGTATTCCTGGATTTTTGCAGGTGCCTAATGGTTAGGTGTGGTGACGCTCAGCATGACAACTCATATGTCCCTTTATGGACTCCCAACCCTATGTCAGTGTTTCCAAAATGAAAAATGTTTGGAATTTTCAGTTCCTGAGTTTCAGCAAGCTCGGTCAGGGACTTCCCTGTGTGAGAGGTGCTACTCAGTGTGAGTAAAGGGCCCTAAATGGTTTATATGTTCTTGTTGTTAATTAGTGCCTTTTATCAGGCTAAAATCCAAAAGGGGAGCTGTGTTAGTCTAGTTCAATAAAACAAACAAACAAGGAGTCCTGTGGCACTTAAAGACTAACAAATTTATTTTTGCATGAGCTTCAGTGGGAGAAAAATCCCACTTCATCAGATGCTTTGAAGAAAGTTCCTGCATCTTCAAAGCATCTGATGAAGTGGGATTTTCTCCCACTAAAGCTCATGCAAAAATAAATTGTTCGTTTGTTTTCATCAGGCTGTATATCTGACAAGTGCTGTACAGACATTTGGCAAGCTAATCAGCTGAGGTGCATTAAACTTCGGTGAGAAACTGAGCTGCTTTAGTTACTTGCAGCCTGAATTTGCACTTCTGAGCATTTGCTGTGATGTGCTGAGAATACTCAGCTCCCGTTCATTTCAGTGCAAATCTGTTTAACATCCATCATCTCCTTAGAGGTGCTCAGCACCACACGCTCATTCAGATGAAACCAAAGAAAGGAGGTGCTGTACAGGGAAGTAGGAGGGAATAGAAACGTGGACAATTTAGTTGCTTGTGAAATGGGACACTTAGGAAAATAGATCTATGCAAATCAGTATGCTCATTGAGCCCTGTGTGGGAAGTCAGTCCAAAGCTGATTTGAAACAATTGGCTGACAGAGCTTTCTCAGGACAACCTTGAAAGAGAATTTACAAATACAGGTTTCTGTCAGCGTTAAAGGACATTATGGCCTCATCAAACAGGAGGAAAACTCCCAAGGGCCTGACTGTTAGTCACTCATGTAAATGAGCAACAATGCAAGAAATCTTTTTGGAAACAATCTGCCTAGCTTCCTCTTTACTGCAAGGAGGAAGTAAAGTGCACCACCTTTTTGCTGATGCAGCTTCCTTCCTCCTCTACACCAACTCAGTTGTACTTGCTGGTTCATTGGAACTAGGGCTCAGCCTATTCTCCACCCACTTTCATAAGAGAGGTGTAGCTGCCTAATAGCTGTTTGTCTTGCATAATGTATGGGAATGTGGGTATTCCACACAGGAGAACAAGAGGTGTCCTTGGGCCTACTTAATTCCCTGCACATGTGCACAGCTAGGCTGGTGCCTGAGCCCTGTGTATGGCAGTGAGAGACCTCTCTCCAGAAACAATAGTGTAGTGGCTAGCACCTCTGCTTAACATGCGGAAGGCCCTGGGTTCAATTCCCAGGGGGTTGGACTCGATGATCTCACGAGGTCCCTTCCAGCCCTATGATTTGATTGATTGATTGATTGAAGAGGTGAGACTGGATGTCCACCTTGGCAAAGCTTGAGATTTGCACTTTGGCTGGGTATAAATCAAAGATCCATCTTCTAGACTTCTCATTCAGTGCTTAGATTTATGCTTTTGAGTGTTGTTTGCTTTCTTCTGTTGATAGGGGTTGCATAGTAATCGGTGTGAGTGCCAGTAAGATATAATATGCCGAGTATGCAGATCAGTAAGGTTTAATGTGAAAAGTTTTCTGTAACTATACTAGTTAAACAAAAGGCCTAAAATTAACTAAGATACATCAAACAAGGAGTCCCGTGGCACTTAGACTAGCAAATTTATTTGTTGCATGAGAAAATCTCACTTACTAAGCCTGGAGAGCTAAGCAGTCACTTAGAAGACTGTGTACAGTAACAGCTTTCTTCAAGGGCCCTGCCAGGGGAGTCAGTGGATCCTCTCATCTGATTGGTAACACTTCCCGCAAAATCAGGCATAGAAGGAGCATGCCTCTTTATCTAAGTAATAACTTTTTATGCTTTTCTAAATACAACTTTCACTTAATTACCTCTCCACTGATTATTACATGCTCTTTTACTTGGAATTTCACCCTTAAGCTTAACTACATTCAATTCTCACCGTAATTGGGGTCATCAAAACATCATCATCTGATAATGGGAGGGGCAATGAGAAAATATACCCCTTGGCAATGGAAAATGTATCCCCAGTTGTTCAAGGATAACTTGTTGTTCCCCTCTCCATTATCTGTGTACAGCTGTAAGTACACATATGTATTTCATCTTACTATGTGCTGTGGTATGTGCAGAAACTGAGACATCTACACAGGGCCGTAGCTAGGGGTTCTGGTGCCCGGGGCAAGCAGCCACAAAGGCGCCAACCCCCCTTTCCCCAGCCCAGATCTGGGGCCCATCTATACAGTGGCAGGGAATTGGGTTGTGACCCTTCCCTGACACAACCAGAGCTGGCAATGGGGATCCTTACCCCACCGCCATGAGGAAGAAGGACCCCCCCTGCCTCTGGCCATGGCAGGGCAGCAATCCCCCGCCATGGCCATAGGCAGCAGCGGTGATTGCGTCCTCGTCGCGGCCAGGGGTGGCAGTGGCGATTGCTTCCCAGTCGAAGCCAGAGGTGGCAGGGGGGACCGCTTCTCTGCTGCAGCCAGATGTGGCAGGGGTGATGGCTTGCCTGCAGCCCCCTTTTAAATTGGTGCCTGGGGCAGAGCCCCTTTTGCCCCACCATAGTTACAGCCCTGAATCTACAAGGTTACTTACTAATCCTGTTTGTTTCTGCAAACCGGAAGATATCATGCTGCAGGGGTCAGAATAATCAAGTAAGCAGATTAAGCTATGCTAGGCCTCAAAATCATGATCAAGCAACTCAGATTGCATTGGACTTCCAACCTCTTCCTGTAGTAAATCAGAGGTGAGAGTAATTTTATAACAGGAAAGGTAAAACTGCTGTAGATGTAGCTAAATTGATCACTGGGAACAACTACTCTGGCAGCCATTACTGCAAGATCTGGGAGGCGTATAGATTAAGAGCTAAATCACTGTCATGGGGCAAACATACCCATTCCTTTTTTGGGGTAGGTAGGGGTCGCTGTATTCCTGCAACTGATCTTTCCCTCAGATCTGTATGGCCCAAAGGCCAGAGTCAGTAGGAGCCCCTGGTTCACAGGATGACAAGACCTAGAGTCTGGTATCAATGAAGCAATCCCTTTGTTCAGGGCAGTGTGACCTGATAGCTGGAGTCCATAAAGTGTGGCTTGATAGTGTTCATAAAGCAGTCCTCTCAGTCTGGGCAGCAGGACGTAGTGGTTGGACTCAGCAAAGTGGCCCTTCCCGTCACACTGGTGTGGCCTAATAGCCAGAGTCCAAGTCCCCACTTCGTTGGAATAGTGTCATCTATTGGCACATTGGGGAATTAAAGCCCAGCTTGGGTGGGAGGCATCGGGGTAGAGCGACTCAGGCCCTCCCTGTTCTTCCAAGCCTTAGACTAGGGCTCTTGTCAGTGGCAGAGGTGCTCACCGCTGAGCCCAAGTCTACAATTGCTGGCTGTGTTTGTGTCTTTTTCCCTACAGGTGATTGCTATTAGTTGTGGGACTGTGATTGTGTGATTGGGTGGGGGCTGTTTGCACCATTGTTTTCTGATCACTTTTAATCACCAGCCTCAAGCAGCCTTGTAATTGGCCTTCCCCATGTGACTAACAAGGGACAAGGGCTGATCGAGGTAGAGAAGGCCTTAAAAGCCACTGCTTGAGCGACCAGGGGAGTTTGAGAGGGAGTTTGGGGAGGAGTTTGGTGAAGCCACGATGGTGAAGAGGAGCCGCACTGCTTGTGCCAGTGCCCCTTCTGTTTCCTTTGCCTCTGTTTGTAGCCAGACAGACTGTCTGACCATGGATATCTCTACCCAGATCCTGGTGTGGACTTGCAGGGACTGTGGCCTTCATTTTCCTGCCACTGATGATCAGGCTAGAGAGATGAATCTATGTGATAGGTGTCTTCTGGTGGTATCTCTCAGGAAACAGGTAGGAGAGTTACAGGAGGAGGTGTCACGACTCAGGGGTATCCATGCCCTGGAACAATTCCTTGACAGTGTCCACGAGGAGACATGCAAGGAGGAGGTCCCTATCCTGGTGCCAAGGGCTACTGCCACAGCTCTGGAGACGGATGGGATGCCTATGGCAGAGGGAGGACATTGACAGCTGGTCACCTCTGGCAGCAGACAGTGCTCCACGCCTGCTCATGTCGCACCCTCCATTGTGGTGAGGAACCGTTATGCAGCACTAGAGACTATGCAGGAGGTAGAGGAGATGTCATGCACCCCAGAGGCTGGGGAGGTCACAGCCATCTCACCTAAGAGGAAATGTAGGGTTGTGGTGATTGGGGACTCGCTCCTGAGGGGAACGGAGGCACCCATCTGTCGCCCTGACAAAGCCTCTAGGGAGGTATGCTGCCTGCCAGGTGCCCGTATCCAAGACGTTACGGAGGGATTGTCAAAAATCATCCGCCCCTCGGACTACTACCCCATGCTTCTCATCCACGTGGGTACCAATGATACTGCGAGAGGTGATCCTTGGCAGATCAAACATCACTACAGGGCTCTGGGAGCACAGGTGAAGGAATTTGGAGCACAGATGGTGTTCTCCTCGATCCTTCTGGTCAAAGCTAGAGGCCTGAGGAGAGACGGATGCATCCTAAAGGTGAATACCTGGCTGCAAAGATGGTGTGGTCAGGAGGGATCTGGCTTCCTTGACCATGGAATACTGTTTCAGGAAGGAGGATTCATAGGCAGAGATGGCCTTCATCTGTCCAGGAAGGGGAAGAACATATTTGGGCACAGACTGGCTGACCTCGTGAGGAGGGCTTTAAATGAGGTTCAAAGGGGGAAGGAGACCAAAGCCCACAGGTAAGTGACAATGTGGGAGATCTGGGGGATCTGATGTGATATACATTGATTTTAGCAAGGTTGAAACAATTTCCCACAGCATTCTCATTGGGAAATTAAGGAAGTATGGGTTGGATGGGTGGACTATAAGGTGGATAGAAAACTGGCTAGATCAATGGTTTCAGCATGTAGGAATCAATGGTTCCATGTCTAGCTGGCAACCAGTCATGAGTGGTGTGCCCAAGGGGTCGGTCCTGGGGCCGGTTCTGTTCAACATTTTCATCAATGATCTGGATGATGGAATAGACTGCATTCTCAGTAAGTTTGCAGATGACACCAAGCTGGGGGGACCAGTAGACACGTTGGAGGGCAAGGACAGGATTCAGGGAGACCTTTATAAATTGGAACAGTGGGCCAATCGTAATCTTATGAGGTTCAATAAGGACAAGTGTAAAATCCTGCACGTGGGACGAAAAAACCCCATGCACTGCTACAGGCTGGGAAACATTCAGCTAAGTAGCAGCAGTGTAAAAAAGGACCTGGGGGTCCTGGTGGATGGGAAGCTAGATATGAGTCAGCGGTGTGCTCTTGCTGTCAAAAAAGCCAATGGCATACTGGGCTGCATCAAAAGAAGTATTACCAGCAGATCAAGGGATGTGATCATTCCCCTCTATTGTGCACTGGTGAGGCCACATCTAGAATACTGTGTTCAGTTTTGGGCTCCCCACTACAGAAAGGATAGGGACATGCTAGAGAGAGTCCAGAGGAGGGCAACCAAAATGATTAAAGGGCTGGAGCACAAGCCCTGTGAGGAAAGACTGAAAGCATTAGGCTTATTTAGTCTGCAGAAGAGAAGATTGAGGGGGGATTTGATAGCAACCTTCAACTACTTGAAGGGGATGCTCTAAGGAAGATGGAGCTCGACTGTTCTCGGTAATAACAGAGGACAGAACGAGGAGCAATGGTCTCAAGTTGCGGTTAGGGAGGTCGAGGCTGGATATTAGAAAAAACTTTTTTACTAGGAGAGTGGTGAAGCCTTGGAATGAGCTGCCAAGGGAGGTGGCGAAATCTCCATCTTTGGAGGTGTTTAAGGCCTGGCTGGACAAAACCATGACTGGGATGGTTTAGTGGGAGTGGTCCTGCCTCTGGCAGGGGGTTGGACTAGATGACCTCATGAGGTCCCTTCCAACCCTATGATTCTATGAATTGCTGCACTTTTCAGTGGCAGTTGACAGAAGATACCTGGCAAATGTCCCATGGCCTTACTGACTCCCACCTCCCTCCTGCATGCAGTGCACTATAATGATCAGAAACACCAACTGGGCAACTTAGTGCTGCTGTGGTTATGGGGCTGGAGTTACAGTGCCAAGCTGTAGATCGATTGAGCGTATTTTGACGGTCCACTCAGTTGAACCTGGAAGAACACGCCAACAGCAGTGAATTTGATGCTGTCAGTATAGATATGCCCTGAGTAAGCAGGGTTCCTCCTGAAACATGCTGACTAGTTCCCTGAGTTTGCTTCAGTAGCAATGTTTAGGTTCCCTTGTCAACTTCCTACCCTGTCTTCTGTGATGTTGATCTATGATTTCCTGGGGCCTCCAGCCAGTGTGGCCCCTGAGAGCTCAATCCCTTTTCGGGGTTCGTATGACAGCCTGGAATCCTTCTGGGGCTATGTGTGCCTTACCTCCGGGTTCAGAGCCTTGTCTCAGCTCTCTGGAGAGCTTTGTTCTGCCCCTTCAGCAGCCAGCCTCAGCTGAGCTGTACAGCTCCCTCTTATGCCCAGTTTCCAGCTGGACCATGCCCAGCAGTGTTGAGGGCTATGGCCTTCTGAGTCCACTGTGTAGAGAGTTAATCCTTAGAAAACCAGTGTGCGAGCAAGTGTATGCTGGAGCCATGGAAAAATTCCTCATAAAGACTTTTACCTGCCTGGAAATTGGCAGCTGTTCTTTGTGCCAGAACTGGAGTGAAGTACAGCAGAAGCATGATTGGTGGTATTAACAGGAAACAGTTTAAAAGTAATCTTTGGCTTTTTATTTTGGGGAGTCTAGCATGAGAATGGGGCATATTCTCTAAAATCTATTCATGTTCTTTGTCATTCTTTAAGGTGCTGATCCAAAGTCCACTGAGGTGAATGGGGGTCTTTCCAATAACTTCAATAGATTCTGGGTCAGGCTCTCATTAAAATAGTTTATGTTCAGCTCTTGAAATAAAAATAACAGCTTTGTTTTAGTTGTGTTTTTTAATGCAAAATTATCCTAACAGGGTTTTTCCATTTTCTGAAGGGTTTCCATTTATGGTAAGATGTAATATGCAAATATCCATGAACACATTTAATTGTTGTTGTTTTTTCTGTAGTAATTTCAATTTGGACTTTTTCATATACTCTACATATAACCTTGTAAACAGCAGAACATATTGAGTTAGTTATACATGAAAATTAGTTATAAAATGATAAAATTTGCATATTTTAAGTAATCAGTATTAACAAAAATACACCTTATAACGCTTTATGTTAGGATTTTCAAGATGTATTGGTATAAGGAATTATTTGCTGAGCAAGGGAATGATTATGTTCCAGTTCCTCACGTGTCATTTGTTTCTTATATAGCATCACACAGACAAGTGACCTTGTGTAATGTCAGGTTCGTTTTGACATTTGGTTTGCAAGGGCATGAACAAGTATCATTTTAGGATTTCCGTGAGAATGGACTGAGTTCTTAGCTACCTATAGTAATTTTTCCATTACATTTTTATATAATATAAGTATCAAGGCTTGATTATGCCTGGGCATCAGGTTGCCATGGCAACCAGGATTTTGCCCCTGGAACCTAGCAGTCCCCTGATAGCCACGGAGGCGAATACCCCTCGACACCTAAAAAGAGAGCCAGCACCACCTCTTCTCCCCTCTTCCCTCCGCTAGCTAAAGCACTCCTAGTATTGGCTGTTTTGGAAAGCGATTGGGTGTTCCACTCACCAGTTTTGGCATTTGTGGTGGTTTTTTCAGTGGCAGGGTGCCCTGTGCACTTTGCAGCACTGCTGAAGCCAGTGGCAGAGGCAGCAGACTTTCAGAACCAGAGGTGACCTTGACTGCCACACACCTAGGCGCCTCCATTTTTGAGCTTCCCTCTAGGTATGTGACAGATCTGTCAAGGCCAGGTATATGTTATGTATTTTACAGCAGTTCCGAAGTGTACGTTTGTTGTTTAAAAAGCAGTAATTACATGAAAAGTTAATAGACAAGAAGACTGATTCACTCTCAGGTAAAGGATGTAAATCACAGACCTGTAAAAATAGGTGGACACCCTCCAGATAATCTTCCCTACAAAAATGGATTCTACCAATAGCCCCATGGCTCTATACACTATATATCATTGATATTATCTTTGTCTTTTCTCTCAACTATTCAAGATTATTTCCCTGTTTCCTGTCTCCTGCATCTTCATTATCCTGTTTCAGTCCTCTTGACTGCTGTGGTTCCCTTCTTCTTTTTAATGCATTGCTTCTGCTTTTTATTTTTTTTCTAGTATGTTTTTCTTCCTCTTGTCTTTGTTCTGGGCACATGTCTTCAAATAGGAGAAACTGGCATTTTTAATTCGCAGTCAGTGGGTTCTGCCACACAATATTTCTGCTCTATGTAGTCAGAGTAAATAACCCCCCAGTTTTTTAAAAAGAAACTTTTTGTTAGACATTATGATTGGAACATTTAAGGTGAGAAAGGCTATGCCAATTGATTATTCAACTTGCCAGGTGAATCATCACTTCAAATACTTTTTACTGCTAGCTGCTCCCACCCATTCTATTTTACCATTATTTAAACCACAAGGGGCATTACACGTGTGGGTTTTATTCCTCTGCAGTGTGGTGGAAAATATTTTGAAATGTGGCAAACTTCAAATGAGATTACAAGTTGATTTGGTCTTAATGGAGAGCGCTGATACTGAATGAACTGGTTTTACTAAATTGCATGATCTTTCCAAAATTGAAGTGACCTAAACAACTGCACAAGTACAATTTAAGGCTATTTTGCATTTTGTTATGTACCTCCTAGTCTTTCTTTGCTAGTCTACTGGCAACAGTTGATCTGAATTTTGTTCTCAGTGTGAGTGGCTCACTGATGGTTTTTTACCCCATTTTCATATAGCACTACAGCTCTTGTCACATACAAGCTCCAACTTGTATTTTTCAGGATGGATATTTGCAGTACAAGTCAATTTTCATGTCCTCAGAGATCCCATATTTTCAAAATGATGTGGTACTTGCTTACAAGTTTCGCACAGTTCCTCTAACTAGTTGTGTTGCATCCAGCTCATTCCAGCCCCCAAATAACATCAGGAATAGCAGTCCATAATATTCACCAACCTTTCTTCTCTGGAAACATCATATTTCATGGTAGGAGCATGCCTAATATCACTGTAAGGCTTAAACATTAGGCATATGATTCAAATGCCATGAAATGCAGCCGTACTTGCATTGAGCAGTAGCTGATTCCTACTGTATAGAAGCACCGGTAGTTTGAATTCTCAAGATAAGCAATAAAGCATTTATTTCTTATGAGTTCCTACTCATTTAGCGAAGTGGTAAAGTGATTTACATTTGAACAGTGGCTCTATCACACATGAAATAATAGACACTTTAATTACTAAATGAGATATTTCCTGCTTCATTTAGCACCTCTGAACTTAATAAAGCAGTTTTTTCAGTTTTGGCCTTAAGTTAGAAGGAGGATGTTCTAACTCAGTCATACAAGTGACAAATAGATCCTGATTTTTAGCATTAAGTCAAACAGAAGGGGTTAGGAATGGGGGATAGGGAGCTGGAGAAATTGGCTTTGCTTTGTTGTTGACCAGCAATTGCAAACTATTATAGCTATTTATTTTTTCTTAATGTTGCAATTAATCTGTTTCTCATGCAAATTCTTTGGGATCAGGGACTGTGATTTTTATTTTACATTCGAACCATGCCAAGCTGTTTGAAGTCTGGTTGCTACAATAACATATCAAATACTGATGCTTAGTATCTCTTGAACTGTTAACATTTTGTTAAGGGCTATTATTATTTTGCCATGGAACAGGGGTTTTTGTTTTTCTTTTTTTAAAGCCATGGCAAACTTTGTCAATCCTGGATTTGTGACTTCCCCATTATTACTACAGAATGCTTTCAATCCTGTCTTGATTGTCTGGCATAATCTGAGGTGATGTAACCAAGCATGGAAGCCGTTTTGACTTCATGAATTACAGCTGTCTGATGTACAGCTATAGTGAGACTTCAGTTTGCACTATGAAGAGTGTTAGAGCATTGTGAAATTAGAAGCAACTCAACCATTCACCATGCTTAGTGTATGGCTACCTTGCATGCAATGGTGTCTCTGGTTGTGTGAGGGAGACTGCACAGATGGTAGATTACTTGGTCCAACTACCACATCCATGCAGCAACATGGGCCTTCACTTACTAGTTCTGGAATAAGAAGCTCTTTATGGGGAATTTTACTGATACAGCTATATTGATTTAACTATGCTGATATAATTTACAATTATAATTCATGATTGCTCAGTACCTCTCATGATCATGGCACTTTTTTAGACATCTAAATATGACTTCAAAGGCCTGATTTCTCACCCAACTTTAAGACTGACCTTAAAAATAATGATAAATAGGCCATTTGCAAACAACTTCAGGATGTATTATTCAGTTTGAACTTCAAATTGTAAAGTGTGACCATGATGATGCTTATGTCATGGTGAGTGTATCATAAGCCTTTCTTCAGAAATGCTACTTCTGTAACTTTTACAGTCTCAAAAAATTGAGTCACATATTTTGACAAGTTGTGTGTGAGTCAGAATGAAACATGGGAATAGTAAGAATGCCACAGGGTAATTGAATTCCAACTGTGTCTCAATTTCTTGGTGTCATTTCACAGAGCTTTTTTTTTGTTTTTTCATACATCCTTCAAGTAGTGAAAATAACAACATTAGCTTTCATGCTAAGAGAGAGAAAACATTTCTCAAACATTCTCTGGACATGAGGTTTGGCATTTAATTAATTTTCAGGATAGGTATTTAGGATTATATTGTGTTTGAATCATCTGTCTAAAACCCTTTGAAAATTGTAAATTTATTGCATAATTATAAATATGTTGCCTAACTGCTTTGAACGTCCTGTTAACAAGGATGAACAAGAAATATGTTCAGCTTTCCTTACATCTACTGGGCCTTAGGGCTCATGCTATCTTTTTTGCAGACGTAGATCTGCAAGGCGTGCTGAAGTTCCACCATACTTCCCTTCCTCAGTCACTGATTTTTTTTCATTTATGTAATTTCTTTTCATGCCCTCAGATTAACTTCTGCTGGCCCTGCATTACTTGCCCCGAGGGCTGGCAGTTGCTACCTATTGTAATCCTTACTATCTCAAGATCTAGCAAACCAATCCATTATTTAGATATTTATGACCCTTTTCATTTGTTGTATTTGTTGCAAGCCCACTAAAGTCCAAGTAACAATTCCCACTAATGTCAGTTGGTTGTGATCCAGGCTCAAAATGTACTTCTTTTTAGGAGCAATCAGCATTCACAAATATCTTGATCTTGGGAGTTGACAGGTTCCTGTTGTGTTATACCATGGTATAATCCAGAGCAATAAGCAGCTGTGTCCCGCCTGCCTAGCAAGGTTGGATGCCTTACAGCACTTTGGTTGAAGTAACTTCCTCTTGTACTGCTCACAAACTGCCTTTCAGCATACACTGCAAGCCACTCCTGGAGTGTTTGGGTGTAATTGCAATTTGCCAACCACTGGGTTACGCTCTGGCTCTCACCAGGTTTGTTTATGCTTCAGGGTGACCAACACATCTCCAGCCCTGGAATTCCACACAGAAATGTATGTGTTATACTGCCCATCCTTCTCAGGGATTGTCAGATTCTGCAAAGTCTGTTATTTTGTTAATAGAAATGATATGCACAGCATCTGGACACTTCAGCTGAAGCAGGCTGGACTAGATAAAACACATTTGTGAACTACAAGTACAAGTAATGAGTCATAAATCAGAAGTGATTACCAGCAAAATAAAGGTAAAACATAATGAGTTTCTAACTTGACAACTTGCATTAAATTCAAAGGAACACTGTCTCACCATATGCTTTTAGCAATCTCACTGACTAAAATTCTTCAGTCGAGACACTTTCTTCAGTCCAACGGTTGCTCATTTTTGTCCCTTCAGGTGAAGTGAATCAGTGGACAGAGAGAGTGTTCCTCCTTTTCATAGTTTCACTTCCCTGCTTGAAAAGCTTTTCCAGCAGAGAACCTGGAGACAGCATCTATGTGGAAGGAGGTTCCCTGCTGGATTTTTCACTTCTTTGAACTTCGTCTTCCCTTCCTGCTTGATGATTCCATTCACTGATTATGTGCAAATTAAGCATAGCACACATTCTTTGTTTAGGACAGACCGGTTTGGTAGCTTCTCTTTGGGCTGGGATTGGAACGGTGGGTTACCTACAGTAACCGTCCTTCTTCAAGATGGGCTGCTCGGGTCCATTCAGTATTAGGTGTCTCTGTGCCGGAGCGCCTTATTGGCCGGAAAAACTTTTTTCCTAGCCTGTCAGAAGAGGGGAGGCGGCCACCGGCCCTCGTGCCACCCGCAGCTATATATAGGGCCTTCTCCCCTACCCCTCCTCAGTTCCTTGGAGTCACCAACTCCAGAAGTGGGGACGGAGGGGAGGGACCTGAATGGATCCGAGCAGCCCATCTCGAAGAAGGACGGTTACCCTAGGTAACCCACCGTTCTTCTTTGAGCGCTGCTTGGATGCATTCAGTATTAGGTGACTATTAGCCATGCTGATGGATGGAGGGTGGAGTTGGCACTTCTGCCTTCAGCACAGCGACAAGCCCCGCAAAGCAGACCCTCCAGCAAGACACTTGCCGAGGAAAAACGGAGGGCAGGGCTGAGGGTCTGCCAGGATGGGGTAGGCCTGAACCCACCAAAGCCGAAGAATAAAAGTCAGGCCAGGTCAGTTTTCATTGGCAGGGTCGGCGTGTAAGGGGAAGCGCTGTTGCCAAACCCCCAATGCTGCAGGGATTGGGCCCAGATGAGGGCTCAAACCCAGGACCCTCAGATTAAGGATCTGATGTGCTGCCTGCTGAGCTAGCTAGGCAGGCCCACAGGAGTACAAAGACAGGGCTAGGAGGGGCCTGACAGACCTGTCCTCCCTATGGGGGAAGGAAGGGTGAGGGGGTTAGCGGCGTCTTAGGTCTTGTCCCCTTAAGCCAAGGGAGTAGTGGTAGCCAGGAGGCCCGCGCCCCTGAGGGTGGCTAAGAAAACCTTTCTGTTCGTTGTCGATGTGACAGCGAAAAGCAAGGGGTTGACCCACCCGAAGAGTGGGGTTTAAGTTGTTGGGGTGGGAGCGGGGAGGGGGGAGAAGGCCAAAATATTTGGCCTCCCCCCATGGATCTCGTGCTGTGTCCACCACTGGGAGAGTTTCGGGGGGAACAGGACATCTCCTTCAAAAGGCAGGTCCAAGACCACCTGCTGTGCGTCAGAGGCCACCCTGGCCTCTCTAAGCCAAGCTGCTCTGCGAAGGGTAACCACTGACGCCATGGTCCGGGCAGCTGTGCCCACTGCATCACAGGCAGAGAGGAGAAGGTTCTGTGAGACTGTGTTGCCTTCCTCCAGGAAGGCATCATTGTCGTCCCTAGCCTCGGGTGGGAGCATGTCCTTGAGTCTCCCAAGTGATTCCCAGATATCCAGTAGGTACCTGCTGGTTATGGCCTGGTTGTTAGCCACCTGCATTTGAAGAGCCGATGATGAATACACCTTGCGGCCCAGCAGGTCTATTTCCCTATTCTCTCTAGAGGAGGGGAGGGAGTCTCTAGGGGGATCTCCAGGCCCCGTTGCCATTTGGACCACGTTCCGAGGGGGAACCGGATGGCCAGCAAGTGAGGGGTAGTCCGGTTCTGGTACCCTATACTTCATGCTCACTGTATCTGAAACCGGTGGGACGGAGCATGGGTATTGCCACCGGGAGTGTGCAAGATCCCATATGCTCAGGTGGGGTGGGATTGCTAAAGGCTCCGTGGTGGCGAACACCGGACCGAACAGGGTATCGGGGGGAAGACTCAGAGGCTCCACCTGCATGCCCAGGTGGGCCGTAGCTCGGCACAGCATGTTGAAGTGTGCCGAGAGGTTTCCCATAAAGGTATCTAGTGCCAGAGATGGCACGGCACTGGGGATTCATCGGGGAGGGGTGGAGTTCCCTCAGGGGACCATTCCTGCGCCCGGAAGTGGAAAGGGGATGCTGTTTGGCACAGGGGCTGTTTAGAGCCCCTGGACGACCCTTCTTCTGGGCTAGAACTGAGGGACAGGGGTTGGGATTCCCAGCCCTGTGCTGGGAGTGGGGTAACGCTGGCTTCCGTAGCAGGGGGAGAGGGTGAATGTCCCTTTTGAGCCCAGGCCTTTGACGAGAAGGCTGGTTTGCCACTTCTAACCATGGGTGGGGCAGGGGGAGTCGGGAGGAGCAGCAGAGCTTGTGCTGCCTCTATCGCCTCCGGTGTGGAAGGGACAAGGATCTCCCCCACATGGGCCGTGGGCAAGTCCTCGCTGGAGAAGGGAGGACTGCTCGGACGGGAGGACTCCCGCTCCGTCGGCACCGGGCTCTGCGGTACCAATGGTGGGGTTAGCCGGTGCCGAGGTGAAGTTGGCACCAGTGAGGCCAGGCTGTGCCGGGTCGTCAGCACTGGAGGTGACACAGCTCAGTGCCGGGTTGCCTGAGGGCGACCTTGGTCGGTGCCGAGGTGAATCTGGTGCCTATGGTGCTGGGCTGGCTGATGGCAATGCAGGTCAGCGCTGCAGTGCTGGAGTCGGCACAGAGGTGGTGTGGCGGCGGCGGACACCGGTGGCACAGTGCCGCGCAGGCGCTGGCGCTGAGCTGGATCTCGGGGCCGGGCTCAAACCCAAGGCTTCAAGTGAGGGGTTGTGAGCCTCCTCCAAGGCTGGGGTGCGGCGTCGCTGTTCCCTCTCCTTGATGGTCCGGGGTTTAAAGGAGAGACAAATGGAACACGCCGAGATCATGTGGTCTTTGCCCAAGCACCTGAGGCACTTCCCATGGGGATCATCCCTGGGGAAGGCCTTGCCGCATTTGGTGCAGGGTTTGAACCACTGTTCCCTCTAACGTGCGCGGCAGCGCGGCCGCGCACGTAAGAAACCCCTTCCCGCGCAGGGGTTTCCAGTCCCCGTGCAGGAGGAGGGCCAGGCCAGGCCGGCAGAGGCAGAGCGGCTGAGGCTCAGCCAGGAGAGGGCCTGGGGTCGGACCAGCTGAGCAGCTGGGGGAGGAGGGGCCGGGGCCGGGAGCTGGCAGGCCCAGGCCGTCAAAGTGGTGGGGAGCAGGGCCAGGCCAGCAGAGCAGCTGGGGGGGACCAGGGCCGGGCAGGGGCCAGGAGAGCCCCTGAAGATCGGCTGGGGGCTGGTCAGGCTCAGGGTTACCAGGAAAAACAAGGAGTTGTGTAGCACTTTGACTCCTCCTCTTTGCCCTGCCCTCCTCCGTGCTCCAGTCATTACAACTGCAAGTGCTACAAGTGGTTTTGCTTTGTTGCTTCAGCTCCTCACCCTCAGCTTCTTTCCAGGCTCCAGCTCAGGTCCTTTCCCCTTTCCCTGCACCTGATTTTGGGGGAGGTTTCATTTTATTTTTTGCAGGGGTTGGGGCTTTTCTTCACCTTGATGGGGTCTCTGAAGTGCCCAGAGAGAAACCTGTGACTCCTTCTTTGCCTTCTGCTTTGCTGCCCTGCTTGGCTTTCTGGGTTTCTGGGGAGGTTTCTTTCTCTAATGGCTGGGCTAAGCCAGATCTTTATTCCTGCTAATGAGCCTTGGCTTTTGACAACAAATGTTTTGTTTAGAGGTCCAACAAAGCTCACTTTTGATTGTGAGGAGGTTTGAATCTGTAAGATTTTCCTTTTCCCAGTGTGATTTTTTTTTTTCAGTTTTTCTCCTTTCCAAGAAGAGATTAGTCCACTATAGATGTGTCCTTAAATTTTAGTAAGATACACAGATGTGCAAGTATTATCCATTCTAAAGTAGCTGCTGGGCTGGGCCTGATCCTTTAGTTTAAATGAAGTCAGTGGGAAATTTGATGGAGTGAGGATTGCAAGGATTTGTCCCTTTGTTAGTTTATCAAATCAGAGAAAACAAGCAGCTTGCTTTTGCCTATGTACTCTATGCTTATTTTTCTTTTGGTATATTTAGGAAAAAAACTGATCATTGCATTCAAGAATAGGTGCTGTCCTCTTGGGTGAAGCATTTGATAGTCACAAACATCTACTTCTACTCCGCCCCCCCAATTGATGTGTGTTTCACATAAAAGCAAACAAAATGTCAACTGTCATAAAATAGATATATATCCATCTGTGGTTTATGGCAGACATAGTAGGATATGATGTTTCCAGAAATTTGCATTTTAGGTAAAAGGTTATGTTTCAGGCAGGTCTGCACATAAAAACCAGCAGCTCTCATTTTTTCTGATTTCTCCTTTCCTGTGTGTATAAAATCTAAAGAGCTTGTCTGTGATATTTTTAAAATACTGCACAGTGAGGCTCAAAATTTAGGCTAGACAGGGATTTTTGTACACTCCGCCTGCACCCCCCAGTTGTCGGCTAGTAACAGTGTTAGAGCAAATGAGTGAGCACCCCCTATACCCCCCCCAAACATCCCCCTGCACCACTCCCCATGACTTGAAATTAGGGGTGAATACTGCTGACAGAGATTACTTTTCCTTTAGAAGCCAACACCTCAAATTCTTTTAGACTTCATGTAGTCAAGGGCCCATCCCTCTGTGTGTCAAACAATGAGCGAATGCTATGAAGGAACTTACTATGTTAAAACTGATTTTAATTTTGTCCATAATTACTACATTAAATTTATTGGAGGTGTGCTTCTGTTTGCAACTCACAATGTAAAAACATCAGTCTGGATAGGAGTTCTGCAGTGTGATTCTCCTTGCACCTTGATATAAATGTTAAATAGTTTTGTGACTCCTTAAAGTGGTTGGCTTTACGGTTACTTTAATGTGAAGAGGAAAAATACTTAAGCCATTCATTTGATATTCTTGAGCCTCTGTTCTTGCAATTAATCTCATGCTGTAACTAGAGGTTAGACAGAATTCCCTGGAGTTGGGTGGTCAATGGGGCAAGCATTTGGGGGGGGGGGCATTGGCTGGGTGGATGAAGGGGGCCCAGGCGGAGCCCCAGATGTGTATGTGTCCTCCAACATCCTCCTTTTTGTACTTCCCTGTCCTCCTTGCCATGCTTTGGTATCCGATAACCCTAGTCTGGCAAAATGGTTGAGGATTGGATGGGGACAGGTCTTAACCATGGCCAAGGATCAGTTGGGGGAGGGGCAGGCTGGGAGAGCAGCTGAAGATGGGCAGGGGGCAGGCCTGAAGCCCCACTGAGGATTGGCTGGGGGGGGGGGGG
>ML681996.1:33523912-33567668 GCA_007922195.1 Podocnemis expansa
CCCCCCCCCCCCCCCCCCCCCCCCCCCCCCCCCCCCCCCCCCCCGGCAGTGCTGGAACCCACGATCCTGATGTTAAAAGTTAGCTGCACAGATGCACACATGGAATAAAGAGCAGCTTGGGGGGGGGGGTTGGATCAAGGGGCAGTGGAGTACACAGTTATCCCTTATGCCTAGAAGTTTTTATATATGGAATGCTTGTAGCTCAGCTGGTAGAATAACAGATTTGTAATCACAGGGTCAAGCCCTGGGTAGGGTTTTTTACCTTTTGGCCTGTTGCTCCTTAGGGAAGAGTTAAATTGGGGAAAAAAATATATAGCAAACACTAATAAAATGAAGGAAAATAAAGTATACTGTGATCAAAATTACTAATAGTGACCAATTAAGTAAAACAAATAAAGGGTCACATTTGAACTGGCTAGGAACAATTTAAGACCATTTTTTAAAATTGTAAAATGGGCTGCTGTGCAAAATGAAAAATGAGAGGCAAGTTAATTGCTTTCACTTTAACTTTATGTGCTTATTCATTTTGAAAAACCGACAAAGGCAGACAAACAGGACTGAAGAATTGATGAGACAAAATGTCACATAAGCATAGAATACATTCAAATTATTAATAAAAAAATTAAATAACTTATTTTTCATTGTTCTATTTTTTTTCAATAATTTCCATCACATGAAGTTGCACAAAAATTTTATTCAGAAAAAGTTTTGCACACGGGTTCAAAATTTTGCACACAAGCTATCAAACCTTAGAGGGAACATTGGTTTGAACCCTGGCATGATTGTAAGCTTCAGTCGAATGACAGAAGGCTCTTGACGTGGAACTAATTCCACAGTAGATTGTCCTGGTTGGCGGAAGCTGATCTCAAGGGACAGGCCTCTTGCAATAGCAAGGAGCAGACATTCCAGATCTGATGCGCAAGATGGAAGAAATGAAACTGAGTAGGGGGCGGGGAGGCGGCTGTATATGTAGCCGCGGGTGGCACAAGGGGCGGTGGTCGCCTCCCCTCTTCTGACAGGCTAGGACAAAGGTTTTTCTGGCCAGTCCGGTGCTCCAGCATGGAGACACCTAATACTGAATGCATCCGAGCAGTGCTCGAAGAAGACCCTGTGTTAACATCATAGAGGGGAGTCTTACAAGGGGGGAGGGGTTGGGGAGAAAGGGGAGAGAAACAAGGACACCACCTCTGTCCCTGCTTTGCATAGCAGGCAAGAAACAGACTCCTGGTCCTGAGTAGCTTGGCCATTGGTAGCTTGATTGGGGGTAGGGGGCAGGCAGGAGCAGTGGTGGAGCAAGGTGGTGGTAGACAGAGGGACACCTCTGACCTGGAGGCACACAGTGATGTCCATCTGAGCTAGATGCCTTGGTGTGGTATTAATGTTTTTTAAAAATTTTTTAAGCAATTATGTGTTTTGAGTTAATCATGTGCTTTAATTGTGATTGAGAACCCTACTTCGTATTTATCTGAATGTAAAAGTAGCTAGACCTGACTCGTAACAACATATTGCTTAACCTATATCCCTAATAACTAAATTTCCATGCTTTTCAATCATTCCAAATCATTCAGGATTAGGGTAAAAAAAAAAGAAAAAGATGAATATCTGTGCAAGAAGCTTCTGTACAGCAAGCTCGGTGGGTTACTTACCAGTAACCATCCTTCTTCGAGATGGGCTGCTCACATACATTCAGTTACAGGTGTCTACGTGCTGCAGTGCACGGTAGCTCAGAAAGTCTTCAGCCTTAGCCTGTTAGGTAAGGGCATGCGGCCAATGCACCCTCTGTGCCGCGACCGCGGCTATACAGGTGAGTGTGACCCTGACCCTCCCAGTCTCATATACCTTCGCCAACTCTGTTAGCAGGGATGGCGGGAGGCGCCTGAACGTATGTGAGCAGCCCATCCCGAAGAAGGATGGTTACTGGTAAGTAACCCACTGTTCTCTGTTGAGCAGTGCTCACATCATTCAGTTATAGATGACTACTAGCTGTACCCATGGGCGGTGGGAGGAGTTACAGTCTACCCACATTGAGTACAGCCCTGCCCAGAGCGGCATCATCTCTAGTCTGTTGAGCGATGACGTAGTGCATCGTGAAGGTATGTACCGACGGTAGTGGCCCTGCAGATCTGTTGGATTGGGACCCTGGCAAGAAAGGCCATAGAGGATGCTTGGGCCCTGGTAGAGTGGGCTCTAACAGTTCCAGGAAGGGGTGTGTTCGACCTTCCGTAGCAGTCTTTAATGCAGCTCACAGTCCATTTAGAGATACACTGTGAAGATATTGGTAAACCCCTCTTGCATTTGGCGACCACCACAAACAGTTGGGGGGGTCTTGCAGAATGGCCAGGTGTGCTTGATGTAAGTTAGAAATGCTCTCCTCACGTCAAGTGTATGCCAGCTCCTCTGGTTCTGTGTAACCTGGTGGTCTGGGTAAAAAATTGGCAAGCAAATTTCCTGGTTAAGGTGGAAGGGGGTGGCCACCTTAGGGAGGAAGGTGAGGTAAAACCACTTTATCTGGGTAGAATCTTATATATGGGGGTTCCGAGGAGAAGGCAAACCCTTTGAGCAGAGATGATTGCTACTAAGAAGGCCACCTTCCAGGACAGGACCAGGAGGGTGGCTGAGTCCAAAGGCTCATAGGGCAGCACTGTCATTGCCCGGAGGATGACATTCAGGTCCCAAGGCAGGGTAGGCTTACGGGGCTGGGGGAAAGGTCTCTCCACGCCTTTTAGGAATCTGATGGAGGTGGGATGGGAGAAAACTGATTGCCCATCTGCACTTTTGTGGAGAGCTGAGATTGCCACTAGTTGGACTCTGAGTGAGGAAGGAGAGAGGCCTTTTTCTATAACGTCTAGCAGATAGTTGAGGATCAGGTGTATCAGGGCTGATGTAGGGTCTACACCTTTGTCCTGAGCCTAAATGGAGAATCGCTTCCATTTGGCTGTGTACGTGGACCTGGTAGATGGTGGTCTGCTACCAACCAGGACCTTCTTAACCCTGTGTGAGCAGAGCCTCTCCTGCTTGCTGAGCCAGAGAGCATCCAGGCCATCAGGTGTAAGCGACCCAGGTCTTGGTGCCGAAGGTGCCTCAAGTCCTGTATCAAGAGGTCCGCCCACTGTGGGAGATGGAGTGGGATCTCTATGGACATGTCCTGCAGGAGTGGGAACCAATGCTGTCTGGGCCAGTCTGGAGCTATTAGTATTATGTTTGCTCTGTCCCTGTTGATTTTCAAAAGAGCCCTCTGTATCAGGGGAACCGGTGGGAAGGCATACATCAGGGGCCCGACCAGTTGATGAGGAAGGCATCGGTGAGAGACCCCTCCTCCCGGCCCCTGAGGGAGCAGAACTGGGAACGCTTGCGATTCTGCCGTGTCGCAAGCAAGTCTATTTGGGGGGAACCCCATTTGTCTATCAGGAGGGAGAACACCTTGTTATGGAGGGACCACTTGTGGTTTGCTAACGGTTTTCTGCTTAGTGAGTCCACTGGCCTGTTGTCCACCCCAGGTAGGTGAGAGGCCACAGGGATGAAGTTGTGTTATATGGCCAGTTCTCAGAGTTTGCACACCTCCTCGCAAAGTGGCGGGGAGCAGACCCCGCTTGCCAATTCGTGTAGAATACTGCTGTTGTATTGTCCATGAGGATCTGGAGTGACCTGTCCCGTATCTTGTCCAGGAAGGTAATGCAGGCTAGCCTGATGGCCCTTAGTCCTTCATGTTTATATGGAGAGGACTGTCCGTGTGGGACCAGAGCCCTTGGGTGGAGAGTCCCCAGAGGTGTGGGCCCTCCACCCTGTGTTTGAGGCATCCGATATTATGGTCACCAAGGGCCTGGGGTCTTTGAAGGGGATGCCCCCCATGGGAAAATGGGGATCCTTCCAAACCTGAAGTGTCCCCACAGTGTCCTGGGGAGCAGACAGGGAGTCCCTCCATATGTGGAACACCGTGGAAAGCCAGATTTGGAAAGGCCTCATCCTCAGGTGTGCCATTTGGATCACTGAGGTGGAGGCTGCCATGTGGCCGAGTTGCTACAGGCACCAGCGGGCCGTGGTCATGGGGGACGTTTGCAGCTCCGTAATGATGGTGCAAATGGACCGAAATCTGGAGAGGGGTAGGAATGCTGACACCTTGCGGGCGTCTAGACGCGCCCCCATGAACTCTGTGTTTTGAGATGGGCGGAGCTTTGACTTTTCTTGGTTTATGTGGAGGCCTAGCTAGTCGCAGAGCCTCACTACTGCTCTGACGTGGCGTTCTACTTGGGAGCTCAATTTTCCAACTATTAACCAGTCATCTAGATAGGGGTGAATTCTTATGCCCTGTCTGCGCAGGTACACCGCGACCGGCGCCATGTACTGTGTGAACTCTGTGAGGGCCAGGGAGAGCCCAAAGGGGAGAGAGATGAACTGGAAGTGGTCGTTTGCCAACATGAACCTTAGGAGCCGCCTGTGGCAGGGCCTTATGGCTATGTGAAAGTAGGCATCTTTCAGATAGAGGGCTGCAGACCAATCCCCGGGAGACAGAGACGGGAGGATCTGTGATAGGGAAACCATGCAGAACTTTATTTTCCTTATGTGCTTGTTTAAGGCTTTGAGATCTAGAATGGGTTGAAGGTCCCTATTGGATTTCGGGACCAAGAAGTATCGGAAGTAAAACTCTTATCCCCCCTCCCACTTGGGAACCTTTTCTGTGGCTCCAAGGGAGAGGAGTTTCTGGCACTCAATCTCGAGAAGGCGGGACAGTTCCTGGTTTCCAAGGGTTGGACGAGGAGGCGGTTTTCTGTCCTGAGGAATTGAAAGAAACTGAATATGATACCCCTCTGTGATCTCAAGGACCCACTGGTAGGATGTGATATTGGCCCAGTGGTGTGTGAAGCAGTGTAAGTGGTTGGGGACTGGTCAGGTCGTGGGTTTGCTGTCCGTATAGTAATTCTCAAAAATGCTGTTTCTTCCCTGATGAGTGTTTGGAGGCCTGCTCATGCCTACCTGATTGCAGAGTGTGGGACTTCTCACTCTTTCCTGAACAGACCTTGTCCTTCTCCATGTCCCCAAGATGGCGCTGGAGAAAAGAGGGGGATCTTGGGAAAGGACTCTGCAGTTGGATCTGTTGTTTTAACTACTGAAGTTGTTGTTGAAGGAGTTGATGAGGTTTTAGAGAGCGTCTGTGAGGTTGCAGGGTGTAAATCCCCAGCGACCGGAGCATGGCTCTCGAGTCTTTCATGCGAGGCAGCTTCATGTCCGTGGACTCAGTGAAAAGATCAGGGCCTTCAAACAGGAGGTCCTGAATAGTAAGCAGTAGCTCCGGTGGTAGGCCAGAGCCATGTAGTCAGGCTGAGCGACGCATTACCACAGCTGATGCCACAGTGCAAGCAGCAGTGTCTACGGCATCCCAGATAGCCATCAAAGCGTCTCTGGATGCCATTTCCCCTTCTTTGAGCATCGTGTTGAAGTCCCTTAGGCGATCCTTTGGGATAATGGTGCAGAAGCCTTGCATGGCATTCCAGAGGTTAAAGATATACCTTGTCATAAGGACCGAGTGATTTGCTATGCGCCGCTGAAGGGCTGCTGTGGAGGAAACCTTCCTGGCAAGCAGGTCGAGTTTCCTTGCCTCCTTATTTTTAGGGGTGGAACCGGGTTGGCCTTGCCTCTCTTTCTGGTTCATGGCGTCAAAGACCAGTGACCCGAGAGTGGGGTGCTGGAACAGGAATGAGAACTTGTCCTAAGGGACGTGGTACTTACGGTCCGCGACACTTGATACCAGCAGAAATGAGGACAGGATTTGCCAACGGGCCTTGACGATGTGGTATACCCCTTCATGGAGTAGGACAGACATCTTAGCAGGTGGGGCCCTATGGCCGACGTCGAAGAGGGGATCAGTCTCTTTTTGGATGACCCCGAGTTCCAGGTTCAGGTTCGCTGCCATGCAGCGTAGCAACTCCTGGTGGGCACGAGAGTCCTCATTACAGTCAATCGGTCTCTCAAAGGTATACTCATGGGGTGAAGAGGAAGAACGGGCCCACAATCCACTACGACGTGTGGAGTCAGGTTCGGGTTCATCGTCCGAGAAATCCGAGTCCATGGTCTGCGACGGGCCGTGAGACTAGGGTATCGTCAGCCACCATGTCCAGCCAATCATGTGACCAGTCATTAAAAGATGCCCTGGCCCCTAGGTGGCGTGGAGGAGAACGGTCTTGACTAGGTTGTGGTGCGGTACCAGACGGGGAAGGCCCCACTGGCCCAGCCGGTCCCGACGATCTGTTCTTGCACCGAGGCGTGGGCGAGGGGGAGTGCTTAAGGTGCCATTTCCCTAAATGCTCTCCTACCCTTATTATCATCTTGAGTGGAGACGAGTGAACTGAGGCTGGAGGCAAACTCGATGCCGAGCCGTGGGAAGGGGCCCTTGAAGCTTGGGAGCATGGCACCAACACGTCCCGGGAGGAGCGTGGGGAGGAAGCTGGGGAGCAGTCCTTAGCGGACTGCAGCACCAGTGGTGGACTGGGCGACACCGACTTGGTCGGGGAACAGTACCCAGTGGTGGATTGTGGTACTGGCGGCGGGCTGAGCGGTAACCGGGTTGGTAGGCGGTACCGCTTCCTGTGCTGACTGGACTTCCAGTGCCTCAGTCGGCGTTGAGCTGGTTTTCTTCTGCAGTGCCGGAATGCGAGCGGGGAATGCACCCGCACCATCACGGGGGCCTGCGGCGTTGACAGTGCCGTTGGCAGTGCTGCTTTCGGTTCAGCACCGGGTAGTTTTGGCGACCAAAATGTTCAGCGCCCTGATGATACCAGTGGGGGCACTGATTGAGACTTTGGGCTGAGCACCAAAGAACAGTCCTGGGGTTCTGGTGCCCAGGCCGATCGGTGAGCTGGCGGAGCACTCAGGGCTTGGGCAGCATCAGAGGCTTGTGCGCTACTCCCAGCAAGGGATCAGAGGTGCAGCTGTCTGTCCTTGTGAGTCCTCCTTTTGAAGGACTGGCAGAGAGGGCAGCTCTCGGTGAGATGGGACTTACCCAGGCATGCGAGACATTTATTGTGTGGATCATCGAGCAGGAAAGCTTTGCAGTGCCCTACGCACGGTTTGAAACCAGGCAATGTGAATTTCGTGGTAGAAGACAGGCACTTGCTTACGCAAGTTTTTTGGCTGTTCTGAAACTGTCGCTGAGGGCGGAAAAGAGAACTGGGAGGGTCAGGGTCACGGTCACCTATATAGCTGCAGTCGTGACATAGAGGGGGCTTGGTCACATGCCCTGACCTGACAGGCTAAGGCTGAAGACTTTCTGAGCTACCGTGCACTGCAGCACATTGATACCTGTAACTGAATGATGTGAGCAGTGCTCGAAGGAGAAGCAATGTTGTCATTTTCTGTGATTGTTTAAATCATGATTATTTCAGTTGTCTTCACTCTTCAAGTAAGCTGTTTTCACACTTGCCATTATTGTCTCTTTCAGTTTATCAAAAGATTTTACAATGAAAGCTGGGAAAGAAGACACGGATACGTGATAGATGGAGCAACCCTTACACTCCTCTGGTCTATAACTGTATCCATCTTCTCCATTGGTGGACTAGTGGGTGCGTTAATTGCCACACCAGCTGTGAAGTTCTTTGGCCGGTATGTACACTACAAAGCTTTGGATTAGCCATTTTATTTACCCTTTTATTGCTTCAAGAATCTTTTCTAAACTGAGAAGGAAATATCTTATTTTAAAGAACCTTCAAATTAGGAAAACTACATTGGATGGCTTCTAAATTTTCTGTGATGTGGTGGTGCTGTTACACAACAGGCAGGAAGAGTTTATAATGGTTGTTGCTTATAACTCCAAAGTTGGTAGCATTCACCGAAGGTGTTGGTTGAATCAAAGGGTTGTTTCTTTTGGAGCAGCATGCATGAAGTGAGCTTCATAGGGTCATTGTTCAGGGTTGTCTCAGGATAAAGACTGACAAAGCGTAACCTGTAAATCTAGTTTCCATTTGTGAAGCAGAATACTTTGTTTCTTTTTGGATGTATTTGAGGGGAGGCAATGGAGACCTATCATAAGATCATTTATTATCAGAGCTAGAATAGAATAGAGTAGAATAATTTTAATTTGAAAAGTTTTTGCTTGCCCCCGCCATCAAAAAAAAAAATCAGGATTTTGGGTTTTCAATAAAATGGTCTCCCCCAAAACCTAGACAGCTTTTTTGATGCAAATATGCACAGGAAAGTAGTTTCCCTCATTTTTTTAAAAGAAAAAATCCCAGGAATATCTCAATTATCCCTAATAAAAGTATCTTTCTTCAGTCTTGAAAAAACACCACTCTGGGGGTCCTTGCTCTTTTCTTTCGAGACAGATGTTGAAACGTAACAGGCTACTAGGCGAGATTGCAGTGGCAATTATTCCCCACACCTGTGTGGTGTAATGATGATGCCCTAGTCAAGTGCCTAGGGCATACCAATTTTAACAGGACATGAACGAGGGAAGGAAAGTGGTTTGCCTCATGATCTGGTCATGGAGCTGGAGCAGTTAAAGAATTTCCAAGTATGTGCAACATTTTTGTTTTGTAGGATGTGCCTTTGCAATGCATTGGTAGATTTCTGCTTTATTGCTCTGGTATTCAGCTCACACCAGAGACGTAGCCGTGGGTGGCTTCAGGTCTGATGTTAGCCATACAGAGAAGTGGGAAGCTTTGGGAAATGAGGAGAGGGGGGATACAGTAAAAGCTTCAAGGAGAGGATTGGGGGTTGTGCCCCTCCACCAAAATATTATTTTGAAACACCAGATGCAATTTATCACATTCTAGAAGGGTTTAAGAGTTTTTAAAAAATACCCAAAACCGTATCTTAAGAGTATTTTTAAAGAGTCTTTGGATTATTTCCTTAAATTATTTAAGATGAGTCACAGAATGTTTACTATTGGCAAAGTAGGTTCTACTAAATGTTGCCACAGAGGCTCAAATACAGAGTGCAGATGTTTTTATGCATGTCTATCACTCTATTTTCTCATGTCCTTTAGTCTTTTATTTTCCTTACTTTTCACTCTCTTCTGGTTGAGTCTGACTTTCTCCTTTGTCTTACTCCACACAGTGCCCTAAAATCCAATTTCCACTTACCTCAAATCTTCTGTCTTCTATACTTTCCTTTTCTACACTCAGTCAGTTTTTCTCCTCCTTTTTCACTTCACCTAGTATGTTCTTTGGTTATTCATATGTTCACACATGGCAAAAATCCATTTTTTGGCCCTCCAAATCCTGCTTCCCTTACACGCTTCTAGTATTCACCAGTTCTATACCTCTCCTTCCATCAATTCTCAATATCCATTTTCCCTCCGTATATCTACTCAGTTCTCTGCTTCCTCCCTGAAGTGATCAATTCATACCCTTCCCAAATCCAATTCTCCATCTCACTATCAATAGCTTGATTCATAATGTTTCGGTTAATATGTCATGTTTTTCTAAAAATGTCAGATGTGAGAGCTCACCACAGCAAGTCTCTTACATTTTCTGCTGAGAAACAGAGAGAAATTTTTGTGATTTAACTAAAGTGTGGTTTACTAAGGTTAATGGAAAAGCTGTGGCCTAGTATACAAGGAATTTCACAAATGCCATCTTGATGGAAACAGGTGGCATTCCGAGACTATGGAGTTAAAGCGGCATGGTTTTATTCTTCTGTTTATAGAAATGGGAATTCAAGTAATGAAAATAGATAGCTCTGCCATATATGTGCTGTATGAGCATTGGATAAGGATTTGTAGGTAGAAGGAACTGTGATTCTACGAGCTGTTAATCAAGACTGCACATCAGACTGAGATTTCAGAACTACTGTTAGCACTGCAGTTCTTCTCGATAGTTGACATTCACGATAGTTAAAATGTACTAGCCAAAATATTCAAATATAGTACCTAAGAAATACACCAAAAAGATGAAAGAACAATAAAAAGCCCTTTCTTGATAATAGTATGTGTGTTGTGTGGTGAGTAGTAAAACTGACATTAATTTAACCACCTTCAAACAATAAAATAGAGGGGATGAAGACTGTACAGAAATTATGTCTGTGTTTTAAAATACTGCAGTTACCATGTATTTATTTATTTGCTGGACTAATGTTTACATTTCTCGGAAGTAGAGTGTGCATCTTTTTTCCAGTATCTGGTCTGCTAGGCCCCTGTAACACCCTGATCTCCCCTCCTGAGCTTGACCTTTGCCAGGTGACCTCTCACTCTTGAGTCAGTACACACCAGCCTCCTGCATGTAATTGGTCTCAGGCAGTGGGTGTGCACCCTCTGGCCATTCATGGCATGGTACCCCAGCGAGCACACCCAGATACCACACTGGGAACTTACGTCCTACAGAGATAGAGACCCTTCCCCAGTTACTATAGACTCTTAGACCCTTTTCCTTCCATTTAATATTGAAAAGGATATGCCCAGCCTTTCTGTTTCACCCCATCTAAAGTCTACACAGCTTGAGATAAAACAAACACTAGTTTATCAATTAGAACATGATTTTAAGTGAATCTAGCAAATCAATGCACAGTCCTTTAATAAAGGAGTCAGGAATTACCACAATAAATAAAAGGTATAAAATGCATACTAATCTAATAACACTATTCCAAGATTACTCTTCAATCCATTCTATAGCTTCTTTCCCACAGGACTGGCTGGTGACAGTGGTCAGCCAGCCTAGGCCCTCCTGGGCATGTGGATAGGCCAAGCCTCCTGAAGTTGCTCACAAGATGGTGTTTCTCCAGCAGAAAGCCAAAAGTTTCTCTCCTATTCAAAAACAATGAGTATCCTGCGACACCTTAAAGACAAACAAATTTCTTTGAGCATAAGCTTTCGTGGGCTCGAGCCCACTTCGTCAGATGCATCTGACGAAGTGAGTTGGAGTCCAGAAAAGCTTATGCCCAGAGAAATATGAATCTGACAAACTGGGTTGGAGCCTGTGAAAGCTTATGCCTGAAGAAATCTGTTTGTCTTTAAGGTGACACAGGACTCATGTTTTTGCTGTACACAGACTAACATGGCTACCCCTCTGGAAATTTTCTCCTATTCAAATGTCTGTCTTTCTTTTCAATTCCCTCTCAGCCCCTCCATCTCTGTGCTGCTTTGTGATTCTCTTTGTCCCACCTGAGCTAGGGGGCCCAATTTGCATTGCCTTTGTTGTGCGTCTCTGCAGCTTGTGAGATAGTCCAGAGCAATGTTTCCCAACCAGTGCGTCATCAGGCCTGAGCAGGTGTGCCACAAAATTTTTTGAAGAACTACTAAAAGAGCTCTGGATTGGTTCATTGGCTCGCGAATATTCATGAATTCATTTGGAAACTATATAGTGGTGTGCCTCAAATTAATTAAAGGTAGCAAGGTGTGCCATGGCAGAGAAAATGTTGGGAACCACTTGTTCAGAGGGTCTGAGCTATATAACATACTTCACATCTGTACACATACATGAAGTGTCAGGAAACATGGTACCATAACGATATGGTAGAGCATTCAAAAGGGAACCTTGCATGGCATAATTGGTATCAAACCTTACAATTACATTGCAAAAGTGAACAGGAAAGTTACATAGATCACAACCTAGGGGTACACAGATGCGCATCTTGTGACACAGTAAACTTTTCAATAACATCTAAATGATTTAGGAGCCCAAGGATTGTGCCTTGGGTGAAGGTGATCATGAAATGGTAGAGATCATGGTTTTAAGGAATAGTTGGAGGGAGAAGAGCAAAATAAAGAGACTGGATTTCAAGGAGGCAGACACAAGCAAAATCAGGGAGTCAGTAGGTAAGATCCCATGAGAAGCTGAGTTAAGGGAGAAAATAGTTTGGGATTTGATAGTTTTTCAGAGAGATAGTATTAAGTGAACAAGAGCAAAGTATGTTCTTGCACAGGAAAGATAGGAAGTATGGTAAGAGACCACCTTGCCTTTACTAGGAGATCTTCAAAAAGAAAAAGATCTACAAAAAGTAGAAATTACATCAAATTATGAAGGGTGAATATAAAAATGCAACACAACCATGTAGGGACTTAAGAGTAATAAAACCATTTTCTACAAATACATTAGAAGGAATAGGAAGATTAAAAACAAGGGTGGGCCCATTACTCAGCAAGCAGGGAAGAAATAATTATACAAAATGCAGAAATGGCAGAAGTGCTAAACAGCTAAACATCTCTTGTTTATTTCCATGGCAAAGGTTTGTAGGAATCAGACATGTAATACAGTAAATACCAGTGAAAATAAGGTTGGATATGAGGTTAATGGAGGGAAAGAATGAGTTAAAATTACTGAGACAAGATGAATGTCTTCAGATTGGCAGGGCCTGATGAAATACATCCTAGAAAGGAGCTGACTGAGCAGATATCTGAGCTATTAGCAATTATATTAAAAAACTCATTAAAAACTGGAGAGACTTCTGAGGACTGGAAGAGGGCAAATATAGAAATAAGATAATAAAGAGGAGAATGACAGCCTGGGAAATTACAGCCCACTCTGTTTAACTTCAGTATTCAGAAAGATGATGGAATAAATGATCAAGCAATCAATTTGCAAATATATAGGCAATCATAAGGATATAAGTAACAGTCAACATGGAGTTTTTCAAGAAGAAATCACATCAAACCAACAAAGTAGCCTTCTTTAACTGTATGACAGCCCTTGTGGATGGGGAGGGAAGAAGTAGGTGTGGTGTATCTTGATGTTAGTAAGGTTTCTGTTACTGTCCTTCTCGATGACCTCCTCAGAAATGGAGCTGATATAAGCAGGGAGGCGGCATAATGGGTTGGAAAACCATTCCCAGACAGTAATCACCAATAGTTCAGAATCATGCAGAAAGGGCCTATTGTGTGCGGTCCTGTAGGGATCAGTTCCGAGTTTGGTTCTGTTCAATGTCTTCATTTGTGATTTTAGATAATGGCCTAAAGAACACTTATAAAGTTTGCAGATGGCACTAAGCTGGGTGGGATTGCGTGCTGCAGGTGTTTTGAGGATAGGATTAAAATTCCAAATGATTTGCAGAAATGCAGAAAAACTACTTCCATTTAGTAAGGAAGACTCAACATGCAAAATGAGAAATGACTGCCTGGGAATGAGCACTGTGGAAGAGTGATCTGGGATTCTACTGACTCCCAAGGTAAATATGCAGGAAAAATATATCTGTTGCACACTTCAAAAAAAAAAAAAAAAAAAAAAGTCAAATATTAGAAAATAAGAATGGCTATAGTGAGTCAGGCCAATGGTCCATCTAGCCCAGTATCCTGTCTTCCAGCAGGGGCCAATGCCAGTTGCCTCTTCAGAAGGAACAAAAACAACAGTCAAGAATAGATCCATCCCCTGTAGGGTTGCATCCCTAGCCATGGAGATCTATTAACCAGGATGAACTTACCTGGTTACTTTAAACCCAGTTACAGTTTTGGCCTCTCCACAGATACAGGGTAGCATTATGATATTTATTGTCTAGTTATCAGCCCCTTTCCTAATTTTTTATTCCTGGCTTTGTTAGCTTTTTTGATTGCTACTACACATAGTGGATCAGAATTGCCTATGTGCTTCTTGACTCCTAAAAGATTTCTAGTAGATTGATGAGCCATGATTTCCTTTTACAAAAGCTGTATTGATTTTTTCCTGAACAAACCGTGCTGATTTATTCTGATTTTTGTCTGATAATTCTATTCTATGCTATAGCTTCAACCAATTTGCCTGGTTCTGAACTTAGGCTTACTGGCCTTTAATTGCCAGGATTGCCTCTGGAGCGTTTTTAAAAAGTAAGTGAAATAATAGCTATACTTCTGTCATCTGATACAGAAAGCTGATTTTAATGATAGGTTATAGACCACAGTTGTGAGTTCTGCAGCTTCCAAGAGTTCTGAAGGAACTCACTTATGGTGAACACCATCTAGGCCCAGTGTCTTGTACTGTTTAGTTTAGTGGTTCCCTACCTGTGGCCTGGATACTAAAAGTGGCCCACAGCTCACCTCCTGCTGGCTATGGAAGGGAGCCACCACCTAAGGACCCAGGTGGTACGTGTTTCTGTGGGACTAAGACTGGTGCAGGCTCCTTGCTGCAGCCAAGAATGGGAGATGAGTGTTCGCCTCCCTTACTGTAGCAAGGAATGTAGCAAAGTGCTCTGCCTTTGTCTATCCTGCTGGGTCCCTGCCAGAGCCAGAGCACTGATCTGCCATCTCTCTGTCTGGGAAAGGGAGACACTGCCTAGGGACCCAGGTGACATGCAAAAGGATACAGGGTGCATGTGATTTCCCTGCTGGAGCCAAAGGGACAAGAGATCAGTGAGAAGGCAGCTAGCCCTGTCCCTGAACTCCTTCCTTCTGACTGCAGAGGGGTAGCCTGTTGGTGGAGACTGGTGGCCCTTCTGGGTTGTAAAAATGATATCAAGCCAAAAAAGTTGAGAACCACTGGTTTAGTTTATCTGCGTGTTCCAAAACCACCTCTGCTGACACCTTGATCTGGGATAGTTCTTCAGATTTACCACCTAAGAAAAAGGCTCGAATATAGGAATATCCCTCACATCTTAGCAGTGAAGAGTTGTGCTAAGAATTGATTTAGCTTCTCTGTAATGGTTTTGTCTTTCTGAAATGCTCCTTTAGTATCTTCATCATCCAGTGGCCCTATTGCATGCTTGACAGGCTACCCGCTGCTGATGTACTTAAAAATTTTTTGGCTGTTAGTTTTTGAGTCTTCAGAAAGTTGCTCTTCAACTTCTTTTTTGGTCTGCCTTATTATACTTTTATGCTTGCCAGAGTTTATACTCCTTTCTTTATTCCTCAGTAGGATTTACCTTCCAATTTTTAAAAGATGCATTTTTGCCTATTACCACTTATTTTGTTGTTTAAACAAGGTGTCACTTTTTTCATCCTCTATTTTTAAATTTTGAATATACATTTAGTTTAAGCCCTGATTGTAGAGTGTTTTTAATGTTTCTATGGAGATTGCAGGGATTTCACTTTTGGCACTGCCCCTTTTAATTTCTATGTAACTAGCCTCCTCGTTTTTGTATAGTTGCTCTTTCTGAAGTTAAATGCTACTTTTGTGGGCTTCTTTGGTGTTTTCCCTCTCCACCAAGGATATGAGATTTAAATATATTATGGTTGCTATTCCCACGCTATTCAGCTATAGTCAGGAGCAGATGGAGGCTCAAGTTTTCCATGAGCTTTTAAAAGCAAATTCTTGAAGGTTAGAACTATAACTTTTCACCTAATGGAGAGATGGAGTCTGTATTTAAAGCATAGTTTCAACTGAGACAATAGCTTTTACTTAATGAAAGCATTAAGCCAAAAGCAAGATCACAAATTCCACTTCTGAATCAGAAAAAACCTCAGAAAGGGCAGAGATTTTATCAGACTGCAAAGAGGTTTTTGCCCCTCAAACTTTGTGTGTCTCCTGGCACAAAACATTTTCTTTCAAATCTCTGATGTTCAGAGGCTCATAACTTTCTGAAGGAAATTCTTTTTGAGTATTCTTGATGACTTTTTTGAGAAGTTCTGAGTGGTTTGTTCTGGTTTTTGAATAAAGCACAGTTTGCATGTTTTAAGTGCAATCTACTTCCACATTTTCTTAAGTGGTGATTGTAGCAAAAAGTGCTGCATGTGGAGAGGGGAAGAAGAGACCACTTTTCTCTGGTTGTGGTATAACCTAATGGTAGGCTAATAGATTGCGAATCAAGAGCTATAGGTTCAATTCCTAGCTCTGGTATTAGATTCTTGAATGACTTTGGACAAGTCATTTCTGTCTCTGTACTTCAGCTTCCCCATCTGTAAAAATGGGGGTAATAATCCTAACCTCTGTTGTCAAATGGTTTGTGATCTAAAGATGACAAGTGCTATATAAGAGATAGATGGTATTGATGATTATGTTTTGTATATAGTAAGTCCTCTGTGTGTGGCTCCAAACTGTTTGGTTTGACTCTATCTATGTAGCCTCAGCAAAGTTGAATTGAAAGACATGCCATGACCTCTCCAGCAGCAGCATCCCCAGCAGACTCCATTTACATAACCTTCATTTATACCAGAAAATTCATTTTAGTTGTGTATTCATATTATCAATAGTTGGCTGCATCATGGAATATTCCCTTGTTTCATTTCGTATTGTAGCAATAGTTAGCCCCATATTTCCCATATTTTTTAAAAAGAGACAAATGCAAGGAGGGAATACTGGCTGGAGACCCATCAGGTTAAATCAGGAGCCGCAGCTCTGTCCATTCTCTCTTCCCTCTACAACTAGATTGTTTTTCTTCTTTGTTTGTTTCCTTGAACTCATCCTTCATGTTTTCCTACTCAGCTTGCCCTGCCAAGAGAAGGGAGAAAATGGGGTGTGCACAGGCATAAAAATTTGACCCCATGTGCTTTCACTATGGCTTTGTATCTACACGAGCTTGCTTTCTCCCCCTGACACCACTGGGAATCCAGGGTTTCCTTGCGCCTGTCCACTTTCACTGCAAGGTATGCTGTGTTCCCATGACCCCCAAAGGACTCCACTTCACTGATGGCTTTCTTGCCTGTGCCACACAAGAGGCTCTGCTCACTTCCCCTGCTACTGCTGGCTCAAAGGATTGTTATTTTGTTTTGTCTCATCTGCTGATTGGAGGAGGCAGAGAAGGGGGCATGATGGGTGAGCACTAGAGAATGTCGGCTCCTGGAGCAGGGAGCTGGCTGCCCACTGCTGCAGCGAGTTGTGCCTGGGGCTGGATGTGCACTGTGGGCAGACCTCTAGTACCAAACTCAGAACAGGGCAGGTGTTCCCTCCACCCTCCATAAATGGCATCCCTGCACTGGGACCAGAGGAGCTGTGAGCTCCTGTCAGGGGCTGGAGAAGCTCACTCTCCCTGGGGCTGGAGGAATTGTGTATACTTGTCAAGTACTGGGTGTGAGGGGGCATATTCCTACTTGCCCCCTCTGTGCATGCCCCTATGTGACAAAGTTTCTGACATTTCCTCCTAGTTTTTAAATTCATGGCTCATCTTAGTGCAGAACAGTCCAAGTCTAATGGGCTTCAGGACATAAAACCATAGGACTAGAAGGGACCTGAAGGTCTTGTTGTCCAGTCTCCTGTGCTCAGACCGGGGTTTAAAGTAAGCTGGAACAGGCCCACAAATCTGACAGGCCAGAGTTCTGGGGCCCGGATTCCAGAATCTAGAAAAATAGGGCCCACACATAAATGACGGGGGCCCAGACAATATTGGAAGGGGGTCCAGACATTACAAAGGTTCCAGGGCCACTCAAATTATACTTTAACCACTGACTCAGACATAACTAAATATTATCTAGATCATTGTTGACAGCTGTTTGTGTAATCTGTTCTTAAGAAAACATCAATGACAGGGATTCTGTGGCCTTTCCAGGCAATTTATTGTGGTGCTTAACTATGCTCACTGACAATTAAGAGTTTTCTCCCTAATATCCAGCCTAAACTGCCCTCACAACAATCGAAGCCAATTGCTTCTTGGCTTATCTTCAAAGGTTAACGAGAACAATTTTTTTTGCTCTGCCTTGTAACTGCCTTTATATACTTGAGGGGCAGGGATGTCATGGGTATGCACAATGGGCTGTGGTCCATGTAACTTCCCTGTTTCCTTTTGCAGTGTAGTTGTATTGTTTGATGCAAAATGTTCCATGCAAGGGTTTCCTTTTGCATGCCCTGCCTTATTGTTATGGTATCCTGTTATCTACAGCATCAGGTATGTGCACAGTTGTGAGACGTGTTGCTCACCAGGGAGAGGGCCAATCAGTTGTCTCCAGCATCAGGGAGGCAGTCAGAGCCATTTCCCAATCAGCATTGCAAGCAAGTAGTCGAAAAAGACTAAGGGCCTAGCTAAATCCCTATAGCCCCTTGGCCCAGGGAGCAGGAGAGGGGCAGAGAGGTATGGAAATAAAGAGAGATGCTTTGAACTGCTCTAAACTTTTGGCCGGCGACTCTCCATCTTGAAACATCTAGAAGGATCGGGCCCTTCCTAGAAATAGGCAGAGAATGACTGCAAACCATCACAGATGGACTTGAGTGGTGAGGTGAGCATAACTGCAGTAGTGTTGTTTGGTTAGCATGTGTTTTATGTCTTTTATTTACTTGTGGTAATTCCTGACTCCTTTATTAAATGCTTGTGTGTTGATTTTCTATATGCTCACTTAAAATAATATCCAATAAATGAGTATTAGGTTTAGCTAAAGCTGTGTGGATTTTAGAGGGTGTGAATCAGATAGGCTGGCTTTATCAATTTCAATGTTAAATGGACAGATATGGGTCTATGGTAAATGGGGAAGGGTCTCAGTCCGTGTAAAATGGAAATTTCTGGTGTGGTGTATGGGTGCTTTCAGTTGGGGACAGTCACTTGAGTGGCCAGAGGTTGCACACCCACTTCCTGGGACCAATTACATGCAGCAGGCCAGTCTAGACTGATTCAGGAGTGATCGGTCATCTGGCAAAGTGGGGTAAGTCAGGGTTCAGGAGTGGAGTTCGGGGGTTAGAGCGGCACACCAGATCAGATTGTGGGAGTGGGCTGTCAGAATGGGGGTGACATGATAAAAATTTTCAGACTTCTTATCTCCAGACTGAAGAAATGGGACTTGTTTAATCTTTTCTCATAGGTTGTATTTTAGATCTTTAATAATTGTGTTTGCTCTCCTTTGGACTTTCTCCAATTTCTTGTGTTGCCTGCAACATGGCACCCAGAACTGAACCCATGAGGCAAAGTTGACCATCCAGACATTTAAAAAGAGAGATGGAAGAACTGTACTAGAGTGGGGGATTATAGCTAAAGAGAGAGATCTGAGTTTCTTAGTGACCTGGTTTGCAGGCAATGGGTTGTACTGAATTGTGTTGCTTTACTTTAATTATGTTTGACTATCCAGGTAGCTGTGAATGGCAAGGGTGTATAGAGCACAGCAGGAGCTTCTCTCATTGTGTGTTGTGTAAATCTGAACAAATTGTCTAGGAAGCTCTTGAAAGACCTTCTCCAATGTACCTCAAACACACTTCTCCCCCACATCCACTCCATTTCTGAGCTTAATACTAGTCACCTTCTGCAGCTCAGGAAACCTATCAGAGAACAGACTGGTGGCTTAGATAATTGAAACTCCTGATGTCAGCAGTGTTCATTTACTGAGAGACATGAAATAAAGGAGTTTGGGCTATTCTCTGCTAGTTTGTGATCTGAGATGACAAAAGATTGATTCAATAGACTGGCAAGCCCGAACATGTTTTTTCTTTATGGAGAGATTTATGAGGTTAGCTTTCGTAACTAAATGCAACAATGAGCACTGTTATTTGACCAGACTGATTTGGAACTGCTTAAGGTACAGTAGCTAAGGCTATATCTACACTTACCATATCAATTTGAATTATTCAATTTGGATTAGTCAATTAGAACTAATAATTATTATTAGTTCAAATTGAGTCAATTCGAATTGACTTAGCTAGACAAGAAAATCCAGTTTGAATTGGCACATCCATGGGCTGGACTTGCCAATTCGAATTGGAGGGGCACCATGGGAAGTGTGGCAAGATGGCTGTCCAGGACAGCCACTGCCATGCCAATCCCTTGCCAGGCTCCAGCACTCTGAGCCTGGCACAGGGAAAAGCATCCCTTCCCCAGCTCTAGCAGCACTGCCGCTAAGGCTGGGGAGGGGATGCTTTACCCCATGCCAGGCTCAGAGTGCTGGAGCCTGGCAGGGGATGTTTTCCCTGCAAGGGGGGCAGGGGACGGACTTCCCCTGTCTCCTCCTAGAAGGGCTGCCCCTGCAAGGAAGGGAACCCCCCCACCAGGGCTGGAGCCCCCCTCGCCGACCAGTGGGGCTGGAGCTGTGCTGGTGGCACCACTCCATCCCTGCTAGTGGTGCAAGAGGAAAGCACCCCTCCCCACATGGCTCATGTGGGGCTGGCTTTGTGGGAGGAATCAACCCCGCACACTGCTCCTGCGGGCTGGCTGCGCAGGGGGAAGCAACCATCCATGTGGCTTCCCTCTGGGCAGCTGCATGTGGGGGAAACATCCCTGAGCGTGGCTCCTGTGGGGCTAGTGGCACGGGGGGAAAGCATCCTCACGTGCAGCTCTTGTGGGGCTGGCTGTGTGGGGGCGAATTAATCCCCCCGCGTGGCTTCTCGCTGGGCAGCTGCGCGCGGGGGAAAAAAGCATCCCTGGACGCGGCTGTCTGGGGAGAAGCCACACGGGGGTGTTGATTCACCCCTGCACGGCCAGCTCCACAGGAGCTGCGCGGGGGGGGTGCGGATGCTTTCGCTCCGTGCCGCCAGCCCCACAGGAGCCACGCATGGGGATGCTTTCTACTGCATGCAGGGGGAGTTGCTTCCCCCCCCCGTGAGGCCAGCTCCACAGGAGCCACGTGGCGGGGTGCTTTCCCCTTGAGGGCCAGCATGCCTGAAGCACTGGCTGGGGTCTGTGTCCCCAGCCAGCGGATGGAAGCCTCATTTCCCACGCCCCAGCCAGATCTGGCTGCGAGGGAGGCACCTTTGGGGCTGCCTGCCCCAGGTGCCAAAGGACTGTTCTTCCTTCCAGGGTGTATGGCACCCTGGGATGAAGGTCAACCCTTGTCAATTTGAAACTCAGTGAGTTCGAATTGACATGGCTACACTGGGTCAGTTTGAACTACTGGGTTCGAATTGACCCTGACTTCAATGTCAAACGAGGTGTGGCTTAACAGAGAACTCTGCACTGAGTTAAAGCATAAAAAGGAAGCTTACAGGAAGTGGAAGCTTGGACAGATGATTAAGGAGGCATATGAAGATGTTGCTTGGGACTGCAGGGATAAAATCAGAAAGGCCAAAGGACAATTGTAGTTGTGGCTAGGAAGGGATGTGAAGGATAACAGGAAGGGGTTCTACAAGTACGTCAATAAGAAGAGGATGAAGGATGGTGTAGATCCCTTACTGAATTGGGCAGGTATCCTCGTGATGGAGGATGAGGAAAAGGCTGAAGTGCTCAATGCTTTTTTTTTTTACTTCAATTTTTACAGGCAGGGCCAGCTCCCGCCCCACTACACTGAGTATGGCAGATTGGAGAGAAGAAGAGAGGCCCTTGGTGATGGAAGGTCAGGTTAGGGACTACATAAAGAAGTTGGATGTGCACAAGTCCATGGGTCGGATGACCTGCATCCGAGGGTGCTGAGGGAGTTGGCTGATAAGATAGCGGTACTGCTGGCCATTATCTCTGAAAACTCGTGGTGAATGGGGGAGGTGCTGGAGGACTGGAAAAAAGCAAATATAGTGCCTATCTTCAAGAAAGGGAAAAAGGAGGATCCAGGGAATTACAGACCTCTCAGCCTCACCTCAATCCCTGGAAAAAGCATGAAGCAGGTTCTTAAAGAATCCATCCTGAAAGACTTGGAGGAAAATAGAGTGATCAGGAACAGTCAGCATGGATTCACCAAGGGTAAATCATGCCTTACCAACCTCATCACCTTCTATGATGAGATGACTGGATTTGTGGATGCAGGAAGAGCTGCTGAAGTGTCATATCTCGACTTTAGCAAGGCTTTTGATACGGTTTCCCACAGCATTCTTGTCAGCAAATTAAGAAAGTGTGAGTTGATTGTGTGGACTGTAAAGTGGATAGAGAACTGGCTAGATCAACCGTTTCAGAGTGTAGGAATCAATGGCTCCACGTCTAGTTGGCAACCAGTAATGAGTGTTGTGCCCCAGGGGTCAGTCCTAGGGCCAGTTCTGTTCAACATTTTCATTAATGATCTGGATGATGGGATTGACTTGCACACTCAGTAAGTTTGCAGATGACACCAAGCTGGGGGGAATGGTAGACACACTGGAGGGCAAGGATAGGATTCAGGGAGACCAAGACAAATTGGAGCAGTGGGCCAATAGAAATTTCATGAGGTTCAACAAGGATAAGTGCAAAGTCCTGCATTTGGACGGAAAAGCCCCACGCACTGCTGCAGGCTGGGGAATGGTCAGCTAAGTAGCAGCAGTGTAGAAAAGGACCTGGGGGTCGTGGTGGATGGGAAGCTGGATGTGAGTCAGCAGTGTGCTCTTGCTGCCAAAAAGGCTAATGCCATAGTGGGCTGCATCAAAAGAAGTGTTACCAGCAGATCAAGGGATGTGATCATTCCCCTCTATTCTGCACTAGTGAGGCCACATCTGGAATACTGTGTCCAGTTTTGGGCTCCCCACTACAAAAAGGACATGGACAAATTAGAGGGAGTCCAGAGGAGGGCAACCAAAATGATCAAAGGGCTGGAGCACAAGCCCTATGAAGAAAGACTGAAGGAACTAGGCTTATTTAGCCTGCAGAAGAGAAGACTGAGGGGGGATTTGATAGCAACCTTCAACTACTTGAAGGATTGCTCCAAGGAGGAGGGAGCTCGACTGTTCTCGGTAGTAACAGAGGGCAGAACGAGAAGCAATGGTTTCAAGTTACAGCTGGGGCGGTCCAGGCTGGATATTAGGAAAAACTTCCTCACTAGGCGAGTGGTGAAGCATTGGAATAAGTTGCCTAGGGAGGTGGTGGAATCTCCATCTCTGGAGGTGTTCAAGTCCCAGCTGGACAAAACACTGACTGGGATGATCTAATGGGAGTGGTCCTGCTTTTTTTGGCAGGGGGTTGGACTAGATGACCTCGTGGGGTCCCTTCCAACCCTATGATTCTATGATTCTATGCTCCAAGGAGGGTGGAGTTCAGCTGTCCTCAGTAGTAACAGAGGACAGAAAATGGAGCAATTGTTTCAAGTTGCAGCTGGGAAGGTGGAGGCTGGATATTAGGAAAAATCTTTCTTATTAGGTGAGAGGTAAAGCATTGGAATGAGCTACATAGGGAGGTGGTGGAATCTCCATCGTTGGAGATGTTTAAGGTCTGGCTGGACAAAAGTCTGGCTGGGATAATTTAGTGGGAGTGGTCCTCCTTTTTTGGCAGGGAGTTGGACTAGATGACCACATGAGGTCCCTTTCAACCCTATGATTCTATGAAGTCAGTTTTCATCAATTTGAAGTGAGTGCCTCACTTTGAATTGATGAAAGTGGGCGTGTCCATGAACTTAATAGAATTTGAATTGATGGCAGTCAGTTTGAATTCTGCTCTAAGATTAGGCATACCCTAAGTGATGTCTGTACAGCTTTTAATCATTATTATTTATATTTCTGCTTCTTTCCTGGATTTTACAGCTAGGGTCTTGACTTACTGATTGCAGAAGTGTGGCCTCTTTTATACCAGTTCTGAGTATATGAACAGCCCTTTGGAGGTTAACTATATAGAGACAAGGTGAATGCATTTTTTTTACTCTTAGAAGCCCCGCTGAGAAGATGTTTTCCTGCATTCTATTTTTGAGGAAATTTAGATCTCTTTCATTGTTAAATCACTGTGTAAATCATGTTATCACAGTTCCAGGAGCAGTACATTTTTCATATAAGATTCTTGTATTTTCACTTATTAACCTTAAAACCTTTGGTAAACATCCCTTTGACTTTTATGTTGGCTGAGACAGCAAGGAGGACAAAGATGTATTTTATTAATTGTGATCCAGGCTAGCTTATGTGTTGACTTACTGTTTAAATATGAAGTATTTTCTTGATCTGAAAAATAAGTGATTGTAGAGAGTGTCTTTTGTTTTATATCTCTGGTACTCTTGCCATGGTAATACTATAGTAGCACCATTCAGTGAACCTGGGTTAATTCAGTTCTTGTAAACAAGGACTTAACCTCAACCCCTTGCCTTGATTTTTATCAAAGCAAAAGGTTCAGTAGGGACACTGTGGGTTATGCTGTACCAGGAAACTTAAAATTGCAACTTCTCTGCTGGAGGTTGGTGAGGCAGCACAGACGGAAAAAAATATATGGAGAAACTCACGGCCAATAATTAAGACAAGTCTGAAATACTGCTGTTAGACTATTCCACAAAATGATGATACTTGTCCTATTGTAAAATTGCAATATTAGGTTTTCACTACTGTTTTGATGGGGTGTTACCCTGAGTTCTACCAACCCAAAGCTTATGGTACCTTTACTTTGTGCAAGGAGGTATGAAGAAATAAGGCAAATGTAGATACAGTGGTCCATCTGGTAGATGAACTGGTAAACACAGAATGACACACACATCTTTTTACTACAAAGCTGTTCTTTACTTAGGCTCAAACACAACGTGAGAGGGCTCTTACTTTAAAACTTACTTTTTCTTAGGCTCAAGCATTTACACACATTTGCAACAGGTTAGTAAAACATCTCAACCAGAGCCGTAATTAAGGCGGGGAGAAGGGGGCAAAGCTCTAGGCGCCAAATTTTAAAGGGCACCACCAGACCCTGCCTGGCCCCAAAGAGGAATGTGCCTTCATCAAAGGCACATTTCTCCTGGAGCCAGGCAGGGACTGGGGGAGTTTCTCACACCCTGCCCTTAAATGTGGTAGAGGCATCAGATCTCTTGCTGCTCTCCTGATAAGTGGAGGAGGCTCCCCCCAACCAGGTCTCTGACCGCTCTCCCGGTGGCAGGGTAGGCAGCCCTTCTGCTGCCAGGACGGATTGGGCCATGGGGCAGATTGGGGCCGGGGGGGGGTGCCCTTGTGGCTGCCTGCCTCGGATGCTGGAAGCTCTAGTTACAGCTCTGATCTCAGCACCTAATAATTACCTAAGTCTGGGCCAGCTTTGAAGTAGAAAGAGTGATTTGAGCTGACCAGTATTTTTTCTGACCTTTTATTGTGATTTTTTGTTGTTGTTGTTTTCTTTGTTTGTTTGTTTGAATTGCCTGCAAAGTGAAAAATTAATTTACACAGCTCTCTCCTAAGTATTTTACTGCAACATTGCTAGGTGAGGTCAGCAGTGGGTGAGGGATTTAGGGTTGATCTCACCTAGTTCAACTGCGTTTAAACACAGGTTATGAATGTTCTCCACAAGGATTTTATAATGAGAAAGCTGACATACATTAGTTGTCTTGTTGTGAAAAATGTAACTCAGAAATGCCTCATCTTTTTGGTGGTGAAACCTTGGCCTGTGTCTTAGAGTAGCTTGGTTAGGGTCATGTCTACACCGCAAGGAAGTACCTATAGTACTGAGTCTCAGATTGTGAGTCAGTTGACTCGGGCTTGTGGGACTCATTGCAGTGGAGGCATTTGGGCTCTGGCTGGAGTCCAAGCTCTGGACATCTCTCCAGTTTTCCTAACCCAGATTCCAGCCTGAACCATAATGTCTACTCTGCTATGTTTAGTTCCCCAGCCTAAGCCATGTTAGCATCAGTCAGTTGTCCTGGGCTCTGACTTTTGGCCTTGGAGGATTTTTCTTTGTAGTGAAGATGTACTCTGAAACCCTTTGAGTCACTTTTCTAAGGGTTTCTGAGCCTTGCCACTCCATTTCCCAAGTATCTGTCTGGAAGATAAGAAGCCATGTGTGTAGTCTTTTTCTTTAACACAGTAGGCTTTACAGGCAAGGAGTTCTGAGGCACCCTTAAAGACTAACAAATTTGTTTATTTCATGAGCTTTCATGGGAGAAAATCCCACTTCTTCAGACACTTTGAAGATGGGGAGCTTACAGAATGGAAGTAGGCTTTGCAGACATCTAGTCCAGTGAGTGATTGTCTTAGCATTGGGAAGGCTTTTATTTTTACTCCTCCAACAGTGAATAATCATCAAGGAATTCATCTCAGTAGAGCTACTGATCTCACATCTTTCACATTCTTGTTACACATGCTCGGCAAAATCCGTCTTCGTACACAGAGGGAAATAAGTGAAGTAAAACAATGAAAGGTCCATGAAATTCTTCATGCTGCCGCTTTTCTAAGCTGAGAAATCAACAGTGTTTTTGTTCATAACTGAAAAGATATGGAATGAGAGAGTCCCATGCATGGGCAGCAAAGAATAATACAGATAAAACTGTATTTAAATGATAAAGATATTTGACTTTTGTTGTATTAGAGGGAGGGCAGAGAGAGTGAGAGTTTTTTTAGACTTGGTTTAGAAATGTGGAAAGCTCCTTCTTTCATTTTAATTATTGTCATTGTCATGTAATGACTGAATTTGGAAACATAGATGGAATTGAAACAAGGAGTCCTGTGCTGCTTTGAAAGACTAACACTACTAGCCCTTTGGAATTTGTCATAGATGGTATTGGGTAATAAATTTTAAGATTATGGCAAATCCCTGCCCCCTCCCTTTTTCTGCGGCAAGATGTTGGTTTTACCAATGAACTATAATCCAGCTGTTTTGCCCAGCTGCACATGAAGTCACTTTCATTATGTATACTTACAATATTGTGAACTAGGGACAAGTTTTCTTCTCTGTTAAAGCAGAGTAATCTGGTGATATCCATAGAAATTTTCCAGATTTCCTTTCCATAATCAAGACCACAGTTTGGCCATGTTGCACACCAGTATATACTGAAGTTTTCCAAATACTGGTGAGGTTCTACCATCTTTATTAACTTACTGAGATTCAAAGTATATCCTATTTCTTTTACAATTCAAAACGGTAGCAATAACAGCTACCCTGCTATATAGTAGTTATCCAGCACTTGCTAATTTTACGTATAATTTGTCTTGTTCTTGGGAAGCATAAGAAAGCAAATTTTCATGCCTTTGAGATTTTGCCTTTTGTTTTGTGATAGTGATTATATTTATTCAACAGCAAATGTCTTTAGCTGACGTTCTTTCTGTAATGCTTAACATGTATGGACCTGTATTTATTAAGCACTGTGTTCTTAATGATTTGCAGTTTTGTGTATAGGTTAGCTATTTTATGTATGTTAATAACTATTTAAGTTGTTCTGTACAGTTTTGATACACATGTAACATATATATATATTTTCCTTTCAGAAAACGTACATTGCTGATCAATAATGTATTTGCAGTTGTGGCTGCATTATTGATGGCGCTTTGTCAGTTAGCAGAATCGTTTGAAATGCTCACATTGGGCCGCATTGTGATGGGCATTGATTCAGGTAAGCTTTGTTATGCTGCACCTACGTTTACAGTTCATTCTCTGCCAAGGTGTAATTTCTGTGTATAATCCCACTGATTTCCATTGATCCAATCAGCATGAATAAGGATGGCAGAATCTGCTGCTCAGTGAAGAAATGCAAATAAATATTAATCATGACAGCAATTTTTTTAAAGCATTCCCCTTCATATAGGATGTCTGCCTTCACAAAACAGAAACCCTTTGGGTAGGAGTGCAGGGACTGTCTGTTAAAGCAGCTTAGTACTTTGCATTTGGTGATGGCAGGTGCCATGTTGATAAGAATATGATTAGACTGAAGGCATAGATTGTTGCTATTCGTTTGTCATAAATGTTTCCCAAGCCTTAAAATACTGTATGGAAGCACCACTTCTATCAAAATAATCTAGCTGGTTACTCTATGAACAGCAGAGGCACAAGATCTTACTCTGCTGTTAGAAAATGTACCTATTTTGAGAGAGACAGCATGCCTTGGAGGAGGCATTAAAAATGTTTGTAGCCTCTCAGGGCACTTCTGACTGTGTGAAATTTTATTACAGGATATTTGATTTGACATCTATGTTGCTAAGTCCATTTTTCTGGCCATGTGGTTTGTAAGAACTAATCCCAGCAGTTAGAAAATGTATGTATTGTTTGCTTACAGATTGGTAGCCTATACTGGAAGTTCTCAGCCTTTTCCCTGCCGTGGCACACCTTGATACCTTTAATTATTTTCAGGCACACCAACATATAGCCTTGAAATGAATTTATGAATATTCATAAGCCAATCCAGAACTCTTCAAGTAGATTTTCAAAAAATTCCCTGCATACCTGCTCAGGCCTGACAGCATACCTGTGTGCCATGTCACACTGGTTGGGAGACGCTGGCCTAGACCATTGGTTCTCAACCATTGTGTTGGGACACATTACTGTGACACCACACAGTAGTAACTGTGTCACGGAGAGTCAGGGAGATGGCTGCATTTGGCCTAGAGTGGGTGGGCTAGTGTGTCCTGTAGGGTCACGATATGTTGCCATGTGTATCATGACCTGCAAAATGTTGAGACCCACTGGCCTAGGCCAGTGTTGAGTCTGGTGGCTGCTGGTATTTGTCTTGGATGTTCAAAGTAGGGTTGTCAGTGCCCTAACCACAGCCATTTTTACTTCCCCTCATTTTGTGCTGTGTTCTCTTCATTAACTCATGCCTGCTCTTAAAGACGATCAAAATGGTTAGCATGTTTAAGGAAGTCTCCTGGTGATACCAAAAAAACAAGGTGTCGTGTGGCACTTTAAGACTAACAGATTTATTTTTCACATGAGCTTTCGTGGGAGAAAATCCCACTTTGAAGCATCTGATGAAGTGGGATTTTCTCCCACAAAAGCTCATGCAAAAAATAAATCTGTTAGTCTTAAAGTGCCACACGACTCCTTGTTTTTTGGCTGGACTAGACTAACACAGCTGTCCCTCTGGTGATACAGTCAGGATGCATTGGTAATGTAGAGGTGTCAAACTCATTCTGTGTAGCAGGCCACATTAGAGGGCAAGACACCTAACGTGGCCATGCAGACTCCCTGACTACTTCCTGGCATAGTACCACACAGGCTCCACAACCCTTATCCAGCCCCTTGCGGGGCCACTTCCCTCACCCCTGTCCCTTTACCTTGCTCAAAGGGGCTTAGTCCAGCCCCCTGGAGTAGACATTCGGGGCATGGCCCTGGGCCCAACCCCTCCCACCCCATGCATCCCCCAATCCAGTGATGTACAGACCCGGGGGCGGGGGAGAGCGCCATGCATCCAGGAGCTGGCCTGCCAGGGACTGACAAGGAAGCTGCTAATGTGTCTGTAAATATCCTCCTTTGGGCAGCTGGTCTAGTGGCCTCAGCACTGGAGCAAGAGCCCCTTCCTCTCTTGTGTGTCTAGATCTCCCCAGGCAGCAGGAGAAGAGGTGGAGGGGGGATTCCCTCAGGACCAGTATGGTAATTAAGGGAGGTGAGGAGTTCCTGGGGCCGGGCGTAGGTGCGCACTAATGGCTGTCCTGGTTTCACTGGAATGGGCTGCTTACAAGTGGGAGAGGGGAGGAAGTGCTGCCCCCAGTCTCTCACTGCTGCACCAAGACTGAAAGGGGCCTCCAGCCCTGAAGGAGGAGGAAAAGGAAAGGCAGGGCTGGGAGCTGCAACTCCGTCCTCTGGACCTTTAGAGCTGGACATAGGAGACCCACCGTCATGCCAGGTGCAGTAAGAGCTTCCAAGTTCCCTGGCTGGACAAGTCTCAAAGGGATTCCCATTTTCTCAGAACTGCATTGTTGTAAGGAAGGGAGGGTGGAGGGAAGGGAGCCATTTGGGGGACTACTGAGGCTTGTCGCGGTGTAGGCTAAGGGCTAGAATAGATGCAACTTGCTGGGGTTAGGGCTGCTCCTGCTCCCATCTCAGTCTCTTGCTGCAGCTGCAGAGATTAAGGCAGTGAGACTGAAAACCCTGCCTACAGCACCAGCAGCTGGGAAGAAGTCAGGGAGAAGGGACCCCGAACCCCCCAAATGTTTGACACTTCCTGGGAGTCAGCTCCATTCTGATTCACAGGAGACAGGAGAAGGAATTCACTCAGCATAGGGTTACCAGAAGTCAGGCAAAAGGACGACATGTCCTCCTTTTTTACCTTCAAGTCCTCTGTCCGGCAGGCATTTTAAAAATACATGATTTTGTCTGGCTTTTTACTTAGAAGGGACAAAGTAAGCTGGAATGCCCTAAAACATCCTATTTTTAGGGGGAGGCATTCCAGGCCCCCTTAAAAACAAAAGAATATTACATAAATACTACATTTTCTCCATGTGCCCCCCTTTTTGTACTTCCCTGACCTGCTTTCCATGCTTTGGTATCTGGTAACCCTAACTCAGCAACAATATGATAAGTAAGGGAGGTGGAGAACTCCTGCTGGGGCCAGGCATAGGTGCAGGTTAGTGGCTGGCCTGGATTCCCTGGAATGGGCTGCCTAGAAGTAGGGGTGAGGTGCTACCCCCAGGCCTCCCACTCTAGTGAGGCTGAAAGCTGCCTCCAGCCATGGAGAAGCTGGGGAGGAGCAGCAGAGCTGGGAGTTGAGACCAGAGCTGTAACTATAGTGGGGTGAATGGGGCTTTGCCCTGGGTGTGCCAAAGTGGCTAGTAGAGCCGCTCTATTAAAAGGCATGTTTCGTGGCGCCGGCTCTGGCCTTATGGCTCTGGCTGAGAACACCCTCCTCTCCCTCAGTCTCTGAAATGGCCACAGCTGCCCAGGAGGGAAGAGAGGGGAAGAGCATTTCCCTGTATCCTCAACTTTGCATCTTCAAAGAACAATCAAAAGCATGACAAGCACTTTTTTACCAGTAGGAACCATCTATATTTACATTGCCTCTCCTGCAAAAGTACAGAATAAAACTGACTCTGGAAAGCTCATGTGCCTGAGCAGTGAGCACCATGCATTGGGTAAGAGCAGGGGATAGGGGGAGTCAGAGCAAAGCCTGAATTTGCACCCATTCCACCCCCCATAGATACAGACCCCTTCCTAAAGGTATTTTGAGGGTGGTACCTAGACAGCTGTGCCGGGGGCGTGGAGGGTGGCACAAATGTAGGTTTGCCTCCTGGGGGCTGGAGACCCTTGGTACACCAATGCCCCGCTCCCTGCATCTCCTACCCCCATCATGCTTAAGCTCTGCTCCTCAGTCATGCTTGCCTCCCCAAATCTCCTTGCCATGCTAAACCACCTCCAGCCATGTTTGCCCCCCAAATTTAGCACCACCTTCAGCCACATGCATCCCCCCAAATTCAGCCCCCCCTCCAGCCACGCTCACCCCCCAAATTCAGCGCCACGCTTGCCTGCCACTAGGGCCCACCTAGTCTGCCCCCTCAGGTCTACTGGCCCCTGTCTCACTACCGGGGCACCCTGTGTGGTCTGTGCCCTGCTCTGCCCCCTGCCCCAATCCTGCTGGCTCCTGTCCCCCACCCTTGCCATCAGGAGACTCTGTGGCCTGCACCTAGCTCTGGGATCCCCTATCCCTAACACCAGGCTCCCCCTGACACCAGGGGATCCTGTAGCCCATGCGCATCTCAGGGCTTCCCCCCACCCAGGGCCCTGCATCTACTGCCACGCCAGTTCTTTCCTTCCCCCTTGGCCCGTCTGCAGACTATGCTGGGCTGGAGGGGGAGCGTTTAAAATTTCCCTCTCTGCCTTGGCTACTAGATGAAGAGGGGTAGGAGCTGACAGCTCCTCTCACAGATTCCAAAGGGGTAGCCTTGTTAGTACAGTCTCATTGCTCCCGGCAGAGCTCAGGGCAGACAGACTGCTGTATGAGTCTGCATTGCCGGGAGCTGACTTGAGAAACTGGAACAGGCAGCAGCTCTGCAAGGCTGGGTAAGAGCCCTTGGCAGGCTGGATCTGGCCTGCGAGAGGCAAGATTGATACCCCAGCTGTAGCATAAAAATACTGTTTTAATATCGTCTAGTTGAGAGATTTGACATGTTGCTAAATCACACTGTTTGGATTTTCTTATTTATTTCTGTCTAGGCGACCAATAAAGTGACAAGAGGCTTTCAGTGTGTTCAGTTTACATGTTCCTCTTCCTTTGTCCTCCAGTGGTGCTGGTGGTGGTTGCTCTGGTGATGTTGGAATCAGTCTAGGGAATATTTTAGGTGTTGATGTCTTTCAGACATCAGAATCTCTGATACCCTTCACTCCATTAATACTGTTAATAATAGAAGAGCAAAGGGAGGGTTCAGGCATAGCAGGTGTTACCCTGGGTTTGTTGGTTCACTTTTTTCCTACACTGCATGTACATATCCTTCATAACACACTCTTTGGCAATAAAACACAGCCTGAAAGAGGGTGAAACGAGCTGTATCAGCATCCTCTCTAGTGCCCTTCTTTGGCAGGGAGCAATATTCATGGCCCCTTGATAGCCAAAAAATTGAGAAAGGAAAACTCAGGCCGGACAGGCATCCTGTTATTACTCTCGCATGCTCCAGATTCAAGCTGCTTTCTTGAAAGGATGGTCGATGCTTTTTTAACCCATTCCTTCTTTGCACACACATGTATTCCATCAATGGAGAGCTTAGCCTTTCCTTCCTTCCAGTTCTTCAGCTTCCCTATCCTGCTTATTTGGATATCTGTCTGAATAAGATAATCCCCCACTTCAACAGATCCACTAGGATGGGTAGCTATTTACAGGTAATTTCAGCGCTCCACATATTGCACCAGTGGTGCCCTGACCTGCATGCATCATTTCAGATCGGTCATTGAGACATTTGGTCCCTGTCATGATTATATGGTACGAGGATACCAAATGCTTGCATGGATTCACACGCACAGCATGCATAGATTCTGTTCTGCTCTGTAAAGGTTCTTAAACCACCTTCATCATGCTGGTGTCTGAGATTGGTATTCAAACTTTTCTGAATAAACTCTTGCTCCTTTATTAATTCAGTGTAAAATTAATTGTACTTAAAGCAATTTCTCTTCTGTTTCCTTCTTTCACAGGTATCTCTCTCAGTGCCCTTCCCATGTATTTGAGTGAAATCTCACCTAAGGAGATCCGGGGTTCTCTGGGGCAGGTCACAGCAATCTTCATCTGTATTGGAGTTTTCAGTGGTCAGCTGTTGGGACTGCCAGAAATATTTGGAAATGTAAGTACTTGGTGGATCTTGCCCTACTATAATTAGCATTTAAAGAGTTACATTGAGGGTTGTAACCATTCCTTCCGAAGCTAAAAGACCAAGACCCAACTCTTGTGCTTTCTAAAATGGTGCTATGGACAGCACTGTCTTGAATTTTTCTTTTTAAAATTTTGTGAGAGATATGCATGTACTTAATTATCATGAGAGAGGCCAGCATGGGCAATCCTGGAGACTGGAGACTGTTTATCAGTGCCACAGTTGCAGGCAGCAAAGGTATTTGAGCTCAATACCCCTTGCTGTAAGAAAGAGGCAGCTGACATGGCATTCCCTGAGAGGACTCCAGGACTCTGTAACCTGTTCCTGTGTTGATCCAGAACAGTCCAACTTTGCTGCAAAACCCAGCATGCACCAAAAAGAGGTTCTGTTTGATAAGATTTTAAGAGAGCTGAAGATATACTTACCTGGGGGATAGGGTAGTATTTTTTGTTGGAGACTGCCTAGGGCAGGTGTCTCAAACTCAAATTACCACAAGGGCCACATGAGGACTGGTAGAGGGCTGCATGAGGACTAGTATGTTAGCCTGAGGGCTGCACCACTGAAACCTCTTCATACAACAATATTGCAAGTATCGGTAATGATAGTGTTGTTGCAGGCTGCAGGAAATAGCTTTAGGGCCTGCATGTGGCCCACGGGCTGCATGTTTGAGACCCCTGGCCTACGGTGAGTTGCTGTTTGAATGTTTATTAAAATGTTGCTGGGTTTTTGTTGTATTACTAACTTCTATAGTAGAGAGCCTGGGAAGCTTTGTGTGGAATTTCTTAAACTTTTTAAATCTAAAAAATCGTTCTTCTCAGAACAGTTACAGCATGGACAGCAGCAGAAGGTCCATGCAGCCCCACTGATGTCCCCATTCTAAGTTGGAGAGGCCTGCATTTAAAGCAGTAATTAATGAGATGGAAGAGTGTGGCTTGAGGTAGTGGGTCATTCTGGGTATGCAGGAGTCATTGTGAAGAAAATAGTTACAAAAGTGGTCTCCAGTCTTACAACAGATTCAGCAGCCCAAGTGGCTGAAGTAATGGTTCCTTTTCTCCCGTTTCCTGATGGAAAATTGCTGTTTTTTCCCAAAATTGTTTTCATTGGTTATATTTCTTAAGGTATGACTCAGATGCTTAGAGCTTTTTCATAGCTGCTTTCTAAATGACTTTGGAAAAATTAGGTAAATTAACAAAGAGGATACTATATGAGCTTGAAAAGAGTGACAGTGCTTCTAATATAAATCATCTTACTGTGTGGTTTTAATGTTGCTTATAATACAGCCATACTCCTAGATGACCAGAAGAAAAAGACATGGCTGCTTCTGGTGGCTAGTGGAATGAGAGTATCCTCTCTGAACTGGTAATACCGAGAACCCTTCAAGTAGCTGAAATTATTGTAGTGGCCACTGGATGTCACTGTTATCCTGAACACAGGAAGCTGACACACTGGTTGGCACCTGGCAATTGTTTTCATATAGAAATTCTTTTTCAAAGTATCGTGTAAAAAATGCATAAAGCAATCCTGCTGCAGTTATACCGGAACCAAAAAACCAGCTCTAACAAACAGATCTGTAGTAGTAATTGCTTGAGGAATGAAAGGAACGTGTCCCTCACATAATGATATTTCAAATGCCCTGTAAATATTTTCTTTGATAAATAGCTGCAGGACTCATGCATCACTTCTTTTATATGAAAAACAAACAATGAATCCTGTGGTTCTTAAAGACTAAAATATGTATTTATTGCTTGAGCTTTTGTGGGAGAGAATCCCACTTTGTTTGATGTTTTGAAGATGGGGGATCTTACAGAGTGAGAGGAAATAAATGCAGGGAAGTGTAAGTCATGGGATCCGGTCACACTGTAACAACAAATCAAAGCAGTTGTTAAGATTCAAACACTGGGGAACAGCATATAGAGGAAGATGAGGTCAAATTACCTGTTGTAATGAGAAAAAATCCAAAATCCCTGTTTATCCCAAACTGACACAGTCAAATTTGCAAATGAATTCTAGCTCTGCATAGGTGCATCTAGACGTCTATATGGTTGCATTTTTGGGCAGCACTCCTTAACCACTGCTTCATCTTGGTCTTCTTTAAATTACTCATAGATGAGTAAAGGTCAGAAGGGGACCATTATGATCATCTAGAGCTGGTCTACACTGCAGGGGGACTTCAGGGGAATACACAAAGTATTTAAAGTACCTACTTATCTCCCATCCACTGCCTAACACCTACTCAATGCACAGTCCCCACGGTGCCGATTTAACAAGAAATACCTTCTCCTCATATCAGCGCTATGCTACTTGTTGGGTAGGTCTTAACAAATTGACCTCCGGCTAACTCTGTGTTCGATTTAGTGCCTCTTTACAGGTGCTTAATCAAAGCTGCATAATCAATGTAGCCAAGTCCTTAGTGATCATCTGTGATCTATTTCCTAAGTAGTGTAGGCCACAGAACAACCATCCACTCAGTTGTGCTGTGGGGTGAGCATCAGCAGCTGCTGCTTTCTGTCCTTTCTTTACACAGCTGAGGAGGAGAAATGACCTGGATGCAAGGAGTAGTAACTTTGCTCCTTGCTCCTCCCACATCAAAGCCAGTTACTGGGTGAGTGGAGGAGTAGCATTAGCTGGGGAGCAAGGAGAAATACTGGCTTCCTTAGGTGGGCAGCTGATGTGTGTGAACAGGGGTTAGGAGTGAAGGGGAAGTGAAGAGCCCAAAGGAGCCAAGGGTGAACAGAGAGGGGAAACTCAGAGGCTTGCTGAGTGAAAAGGGTCACCAGTACAAAAAGTCTGAGAATCACTCCTGCTTGAGAGGCAACTGGAGTCTAGATCACTGGTTCCCAGCCTGTGGCCCGGGGACCCTCAGGGGTCTGTGGACATGTTGCAAGGGGTCCACAGAGCCTCTCCCTACTGGGACTGGAATCCAGCTACAGCCCCAGTGCTTCCCACCAGGGCTGCCCTTGCCCTCCCATGGCTGTATCCTGGAAGAGGGATGGGTCCACGGCAGCTCACTGGCAGGGGCAAGAGCAGGGGGCCGTAGCTGGCGCAGCTTGGCTCCCCAGCAGTATGGGCCATGGTGGCAACAGCGCTGCTTGCCAGTTGTCCCAGTGGTGCCGCCAGAGTGGTGCGGGTCAGAGTCTGCCCACATGGCCCAGATTACATAATCAGCTGGTGGGAGGGGCGCAGAATTTGTTGTTGTTGTTAAAAAGAGGTCCCCAGCCTGAAAAAGGTTGGAAACCACTGGTCTAGATAAACTTACTGAGGTCTGCGTCAATGCCCACTTACTTCAGAGGGGCCAAGATTCCATTCTCCTTGAGCTTTTACATGTGCGCTGTTCCCACTGAAGTGAATGGGAGTTTTGCACATGTTGTAAATGCTGTGGAACTGGCAGTAACTGTGGAATTGCTTCATTATTGTCTGTTCCAAATTGCTTTTGGAGAAGCTCTGAAGTGTCAAACTTATTACTGTGTGTTCCTTTTCCAAAGGTACTCCCTATCTATTTATCTAACGTAACATGTTGCACCTCAAAAGCAGGTGTAAGGCATTTGGCAAGCTCATTCTAGTAGTTCAAAGACCTCAATTTCACAATAAGGTCATATTATGACTTCTGTTCGTATATGATGTAACAGATGCCTGGCAAATGATTGCCACCTTGCTTTATTTTTTACCTTTAATTTAATTGTGAAATATTTCACAAAACATTTGAAATATGTTCGGTATTTCCCACTGACTGTACATTGAGTTCAGGAGAAAATTGAGCATTCGTAGTGATTATTAATGGATCCTATTGTCACCACAAAGCAAATTCTGCCACTTGTCAATGTATGAATTTAATAACATCCTAATTGATGGTGTCATGGACTGAAATGTTGAGAAATAAGTGTGCACAAATGTGCAAGTGTGAGATTTTTAAACCAAACAGACAAAAATACCCCCAAGTAACAGTGTCTGATGAAACCTGCAGGGCCTCACTAAAGGTTACATCCCTTGCAGTTGGTTGTGCTAAAACATGGAAAAATAAATCTTCTGTTAAGTTATCTAAAATCAATTGGTTTTGTTTGTTCATGATTGTTTAAAAAATGACCTGTCAGTTTTTATTGCTGCATGTTGGATTGTTAGTTTCTATCAGAGATGGTTGAAAATAATATTTGTTACAAATGTAGCACCCTTTTCTATTAATGAATTCTTAACAAACTGATCTGAGTTGCTTTGAAGATTTGGTGTTCATAAGTATACACTGAACAAATTGGAAAAAAAAAACCTTCTAGACTATAGCTTTACACATTGTTCTATCTGCTCTTCATTTGTGTTGCATGGTTGGTCAGTTACATCAGATGACTGGGACTTTTTAAATACGAAAAGACTAAGAAATTTATTTATTTCATAAGGTTTTGTGGGAGAGAATCCAACTTTAACAGAAGTCCATGTGATAAATAAATCTTAGTCTTTAAAAGTGCCACCAGACTCCTTGTTTGTTTTGCTGGAGTAGACTAAGATGGCTACTACTTTGGAACTTTTTAAATATAGAAACCCGAGGCATGCAAAATGAACTTTCAGAGCAATAGTCATTCATACTAAACTCCATAACAGTTTCAGGAATTTTAATGAAGGCAGTAGTTGTACTTCTTACAATGAAAAATAAGATTCCTGCACACGAAGTAAATAGTGTAAGGGCTTGGATTTGCCAGGAAGATGTTTCAGTATTCCAGTAACACTCTGTGCTATGAGGACTTGATCCAAAACCTGATGAAATCAGTAGGAGTCTTGATTAGTTGCTTAACTGTCAACTTCCTCTGTAACAGTATGGCACTGTCCTTCTAAGTCGGGGGAAATGCCAATGTACACTGGGAGTATGAAAAACAAACAAACAAGAAGTCCAGGGACACTTAAAGACTAACCAGTTTATTTTTTGCCTGAGCTTTCATGGGAGAAAATCCCACTTTGTCAGACGCTTGTCTGACGAAGTAGGATTTTCTCCCATGACAGCTCAGGCAAAAAATAAATTGGTTAGTCTTTAAGTGTCCCTGGACTTCTTGTTTGTTTGTTTTACTGAACTAGATTAGCACGGCTACCCCTTTGGACCTGGGGAATATGAAAGTGAAAAGCCTATTAAATGAAACTAAACTGGAAGTAGAAGTGGGTTAAGGGGCCTTGGGGGGGCCCCCACTAGTGCCCTCCCCACATCCTGAGGCTCCTCTCCAGCCTACGGCCCTGGCCCTTCACCGGTGGCCTGCAAATGGGCTGACACTGAGGAAGGTTCTTGGGCCCAAAGGCCAGTCTCTGGCCCTACCCCAGTCTTGCTGGTCGGCCCCCGGGAACTTCAGGGATGGCTGGTGTGCAGTGCAGCTTCCAGCGGCCATACTATACACAAGCTGTCCTTGCCCCAAGAGTGGAGCAAGCAATCATGCCAGCCTGCCCCGCTGCCAGAGCAGACCCTGCCTCCTCAGTGCCCTGGACACAGTCCCTGTAGGCCCATCCTGTAATCCACCTCTGACTGGAAGTGAATTTTTCCATATGTACAAAGTATGTCATGTAGCAGTAAAAGTGATCTGTTATTTATGTAGTTTAAAGCTGAACACATTTTTATGTTTACATATTTTTAGATCTAGTAGGATGGTTGTGGCTGTGATCCTTAAAGAAGTGCAAAATGTTTTTATGCCCTCATATGCGCTTTTGGATGGCTGTGGGTAGGAATACTGAACAGGGAAAAGTTGAGCTCAGTTAAGGGAAACCTTCAGAATACCTTGGTGTTGTTTAAGTTGTAATCAGAAATTGGCTGTGATAGCTTGCAAAAGGGTCTCTTTGGGGAGATACTTTTAACTAAAGTAGCTGTTACGGACTCTCACTGGTAAAACCATTTCAGTGCATTGTGTTTATATTCTTTGGGTTCCATGGGTTGAGAAATACAGGTGAAATCATGGCCCCATTCTAGTCAATGGGAATTTTGTCACTGACTTGCATGAGGCCCAAAATTTCATCTGTATTCTCAAATAAGGTAGCTAGAGTACAGGACAGTATAAAACTAGCAAACACCACTCAGAACCAATGTTCCCTCTAAGAGCCACCGGCAGCTGAGCAACTCCTGTTGCTCGCTGCACCCCCCCCCCCCCGCGGGCCGGATCCTGGTGCCCCCCCCACTCCCCTGGGAATCCCCCAGCCTGCCCAGCCCCTCCCCACAATCTTACCCTGCATGGCCCTGCCACAGCTCCTGGGGCCAGAGAGGCACTAACGGAGCATGCTCAGATATTCTGGGCATGCTCCATTAGAGCTTCTCTCGGCGGGAGTTTTAATAACTCCCTGCCCCACAGGAGCTCTGAGCAGGGCTTCTGGCTGCCGGCCCTGCATGACCGGCAGCCTTCCCTGTGTGGGTGGGCTGTGGCGGGCTGCGCGGCCGCGCAGCTTAGAGGGAACATTGCTCAGAACTACAATATTTGATTTTGAACCATTTTAATCATCTGATACTTAGCCCTCTAAAGGAATTATGCCATTTTCTCTTCTTTTTTTTTTTTATTAATTCTTGTTCCGTTATTTCTAGTAAATGTTTGAGTATCTTTAAAACAAAACAAAAAAAAAAACTAAGAATATCTGAGATCCACCTTAAGTCACCTTATCAGAGTTCTGGTTGACGTTTCAATTAGAATTATTGCAGAAAGAGATACCATCAAGTGAATGGGCAGTAAGTAGGCAATAGAAACTAAATGAAATGACGTAAAAAAGTTAAAACTAGAACTCTTGTAAAAGTAAGAATAACTGAAGAATAAAAGAATAACTTAAGGTAAATGAAGAAGACATTTTATTTAAGTAAAAATTCTTTTCATTGTAAGAAGGTAAAATGATAGAAAATATAAATAAAATTAGATTGTTGTCCTATTAATAAAGCCAGATTTAAAGCTAAAAAATAAAACCAAGAAGATTCATTTAAAATGAACACATAATACATAAATAGAAAAAGGCAGACTGGAATTGAAACAAATGAAGAGGCAAGACAGGGTTTTTCCTTGCATAAGATATGAAGATTACATTTTGAAAACATTTTAAGAGTGTATTACTGTAACAATAATTTACAGACTATGTAAGCAATAAATCTTTGAGTGATTGGGGTGTGCAGGACAGAGGGGTTATAGAGTTGTATTTAAATGTGCAATATAAAGTAAGATTTTATGTAAATATATACAATTTTGTCTATCCAAAATTGGGGGGGGGGGAAGGATTTGGAATGATTGAGGGATATTGACACAGCAGATGCAGTAGAGACCCAGCACTGTGACTGCTTAACTTGATTTCCACAGAGTTATTTATGTTTAATAAGAAAAAAAAAAGGGGGGGGGGGTCCATGCATACTGTCATTTAACTAGCTTCAGTGGCAAAGGCAGAAAGCACCATCTAAGAATTCAAACATACCTGTATTTAATCTCAGAAATCAGCTACCTCAGTGGCCTTTGCATTCATTCTAACACGTTCTGTGCCAAAAATTTAGTTTGCATACAACTGTGAAGTCTCTAGTCTAACATATGACATTGAAATAGCTCAGAATGCTTCTCTAAAATGTAACTGCCAGTGTTCTTCTTCGAGTGGTGTCCCTGTGGGTGTTCCACTTGAGGTGTCACATCCCGCAGCACCCAGGATTGGAGACTTGTATAGCAGCATGAGTAGTAGAGCTACACGTGCCAATGCTGTCATGGGAGCCATTGGCGTGCTCCATTGGAAGCGTGAATGGCTTGAGCCCTCCATTCCTTCTCAACCACTGGTCCAGACAGAGTGTCTTCTGCAGTTTCTTCAATCTCCTTCCTTATCTTCAAAAAACCCCTTCCTTACTTCAGTTTTCTCTTACATTCCACCTATTATTCCTCACCCAACCAAAAAAGGAAAAAAAAATTATCCCCCCTTCACATCCTTCCTCTCTCCCAGTTTCTTCCTCTTCCCTTTCTCTGTTTCTTTTATGTTCGTTATAACTACCTAAAAATAGAAGAAGAAAGGAGAAAGAAAGAGGGAGATAAAAGATGGAGAAGGAGAAAGCAAAGGGGAGTTAGAACAGGGGAAATGACAGCACTGCAGGCTAAATAACTCAAAATACTGGGCTCTCCTGGATTCAAGTGCTGTTCTAAATGTAGGGCCGCCATGCCCACTTCCAACGGGCTCTTCTCTTGTGTGCAATGCCTGGGCAAGTCACCCATCCTTTTAAAGTGCATGCACTGCAAAAACCTGAGTTCAAGAGCTCATAAGGACCGGGAATTATGTCTCAAGCTATGTCTACTTGAGAATTCCCTAAGACCAGTCTCAGACCCAGGCCTGACCAAGCAGCCATCATAATAGTCTCCAAGAAAACACTCTTGGTGTCCAGTTTTGAACCCTTCTGCTAAGAAAAGGAGAGGCTAAAGGGTCCTCAGGTACGAAACGGACTTCCAAGACAAAGGACTACAAGCGTCCTACTTAGGAGCTGAGAGACCTTAATAGGTGCTCTTCCCGGTCTCCTCTTAGGCTAAATAAACAGCCAAACCGCCCATCAGTGGCTGCTACGATGCCGTCTTCCACCTCGGCACCATGTGCCGTGGCTCCAACAGCGGTGCTGTTTCATGTTACTTCTCAGTCAGCACCTGTCACAGCACCTATGTCCCTTCAGGACATACTGCACCCATTGGCACCGTTAGCCTCTGGCATGGCACTGACCAAGGAACCATATCACATGACCACCTTCCAGTGTCAACATCTAAGGGTACCCAGTGTAGCAAGAGAAAATCTGAACAAAAGCACACAGAGAATTCTCCCAGGTCAGTTGCATCTAGAACCTCTCATGCACACAATGACATCCATTCACAATCTCACTCTCCTGATTCTGCACACGGTTCTGCAGCCAATGCTCATTTTTCATCGGAACACTCCTCCCCAACCAGACTGATCACGCCACCTAGCCAACATTCTCATTATGGGAGACACCCTCCACCATCTTACTTCTCATATTCATGGTACCCTCCTTACACCATCATATCAAATGCATTGGAATCTCTATCATTCATACTATAGTCATTACCAACCACCACCTGCTCGTATTCTACCATCTTCTTATTCTAATAGACCATCAGCATCAGGAGCTTTTTCCCAGGCAACATCTCATTCTCAGACAGAAACTGCATCTGTATTTCCAGATGCTTCCCGAGCTCCATGAGTCATCTTCTTCACCAGATGACACTGTTGTGCCTTCATCCACACCTATTATTGATGATCCCAGACTGTTTAAAGATCATTTGAAACAAACAGCCTGTGACATGGGTGTTCCTCTGAAGGAAGTAAAGGAGTCGCAACACAAGCTTTTAAAGATTCTTTACGTAACTGGCTTCTCAAAAATTGCAGTCCCAGTGGACACAGCACTTATAGAACCATCCAAGCTATTATGGTCCACACCAGTTTCAGAACTATCAACCAACAAATGTGATGACAAAAAATACTATATCTCCAAAGGAGATGGTGTTTTTGTTCACCAATCCAAATCCAAATTCACTCATTGATGCCGCCACCCAAATGGCCAAATGATCAAATCCTCCCCTTATGACAAAAAATGGAAGAGATTAGATTTATTGGGCAGAAAAATTTATTCTTCATCCACTTTAATAGAGTATCAAATTATGAAGCACTTTTTTCTAATTACAGTCATGGGATTTACAAAACACTCTTGCTCCTCTCCGGCGATCTCCCTAAAAACAAAGGAGAGCAGTGCAGCAAGTTGCTTTCTGAAGGCCAATTAGTCACCTGCACATCAGTCTGAGCTGCACTGAGACTTCAGTTGGCTACTCCACATCTCTTAGGATGCAGGCAGCATTCGACTCTGGCACCTGAAATGCATTGTGGAAGGCTCTGAAAGAGAGAGGAGTTCCATCACTACAAAAAGTTTATGGACAAATTGGAGAGTCTAGTGGAGGGCACTGAAAATAATTAATGTTCGGGAGCTTGTGATTTATGAGGAGAGGCTGAGGGAACTAGGCTGTTTAGTCTGTAGAAGAGAAGAGTGAGGGAGAACTTGATAGCAGCCTTCAGCTACCTGAAAGGGAGCTCCAGGGATGATGGAGCCAGGCTCTTCACAGTGGTAGTAAATGACAGAACATGGAACAATGGTCTCAAGTTGCAATGGGGGAAAGTCTAGGCTGGATATTAGGAAAAATCTTCTTTACTAGGAGGGTAGTGAAGGACTGGAATGGGTTACCTAGAGAGGTGGTGGAATCACTATCCTTAGAGATTTTTGAAATGCATCTGGACAAAGTCCTGGCTAGGATGATTTAGTTGGAGTTGGGCATGCTTTGTGCAGGTGATTGTACTAGACAACCTCCTGAGGTCCCTTCCATCCCTAATCTTCCTTGATTCTATCAAATACTAGATTGAACTACCAGGCTCTGATTCTGATCTCCTTTACACTAGAGTAAACTATGTAATACGAACAACAAATAATAAAGTCATCTATATCTTCATGGAAGCGGGTGCAAATATAGAAATGTAAAACTGTTTTGAGACCAGAACTGGACACAGTACATAATTAGGCTTTTACATGGTGGTGATCTACTTCTCTATATCCTCCCTGTTGCTATGTCATAGTGTGCTAATTTGACAAACATAATGCTTCAGCCTTCTGTAACCTGAAGCCATTATTTATTCAGGAAGCTATAGCAACTGCAAATGTCAACTTGTGCTGGCCCATAAGAACGTAATTGTGTTTTCATCAGTAATATGGGGGATAAAATATTGCCACTGGCTCCAAAATTATTTAATTTTGAGCATTCTTGGCTTTGTACCATGTGCATCTCTTAATATGTTCTTGTGAGGATAAGGATATTTTATATAGGAAAGAATATTTCAGATCTGTCAGTTCTTCAGAAAGCACTGTTTGGCAGATGTTTCTGTCCTGTGTCTTCTGTGATTCTGTCCTTAGATCATTGAGTTCATTTTCCTGTCAGGATTGTTCAATACAGAACACTTTGTAGTGTTTCAAGCAAGTCTTTTTTAAAAAAAAAAAAAAATCAAAGCTTATACTACATCTCCTGGGAGACCGTTCCATGATCTAATGTTGGTACTTCCCACTTTTTGAAAGATTTCTCAAACGTTTTTCCTTTCTCAGTTTTATCCCATTGATCCTAGATATGGGCCCATGAACACACCTTTCCCATTGCTGGGGTATACATGATATGTGTGAATTGTGTCTGTCTACTCATTTCTATCTTCTGTGTGTGTGTGTGTGTGTGTGTGTGTGTGTGTGTGTGTGTGTGTGT
>ML681996.1:33567678-33611111 GCA_007922195.1 Podocnemis expansa
GTGTGTGTGTGTGTGTGTGTGTGTGTGTGTGTGTGTGTGTGTGTGTGAGAAAGAGAGGGAGGGGGAGAGAGAATATACACAATCGGAGATTACAGACATCTATTTATATGGAGGGATGCTAGAGCTGTCTACAACTAAGGTTGCCCAGTATTTCATATTATACAACCCTGTTGTTGTTTGTTATATCATTGGCAAAATTTAGTCATTTACCCTGAAAATTTGCATGACAATAGGCTGCCTGATGCAACATTTTTGAGGAAAATTTCAGCTATTTCAGCAAATGATGCTGGGCAGAAATACTTTGTTTTACTCCTGTAAAACATTCTGACAACCCCACCCCAACTCCCCAAGCAGCTTTTGTGTCCCCATACTTGGAAGAAGGGGCTTGAAGTTTGGCTGTGTTGTGGTCTTTGTCAAGGATGTACTTTTTATCCTCCCTGAGAAAAGAGGCCAAAATTTGATCAAGTTATAAGCCTTTTTAAAAAATTGCAGATTGCTCATGCTCTATAGAGACTGCTTTGATTTTAGCATTAGAGTCCATCCTCCTGACCGTCCTTGGCAGTAACAACTCAAGCACTCTGTAAGTGCCACAGAAAAGCCCATAAGAAAATGAATTATTATTTTCTTCTCTGGTCAGAGGTTGCATAATGTATAGTAAATAAGGTCTAGAGTCACACACGGACCACTGAAGGGAAAACAAGATATTGAATAGCTGCTCATTAAATGAGTAGCCTCTGTCTTGTGTACTTGATGAGGCAGTGAGCCTATGAAAAACATAGTATGGGATCACATAATTAAGATAGTACCATAAAGCTTACATATGAGAGGGAATTTTTTTCTAGGGTATATGGGCTAGAGCTCTATTGGTTTTTTTTTTGCCTTCCTCTGTAGCTTGGGGCATGGCTAACTTGCTGGTGGATTCTCTGTATCTTAAAATTGTTAAATCATGATTTGAGGACTTTAATAATTCAGTCATAGGTTAGAGGTTTACTGTGGGAGTGGATGGGGGTGAAGTTCTGCGGCCTGCATTGTGCAGGAGGTCAGACTAGATGATCATATTGGTCCCTTCTGATGTTAGTTTGTTAGTCTATGAGAGCGATAATTAAAGTTGCATAGACAACGTTAATTCTGTCACTTCCTAACTTTTAGTTTTTGTGTGTGTTATGTGATTATATTAAGCTAAAAAAGTCAATTGGTTGTGTTTTTTTAAAAAATTACAAAAAAGTTTGATATAATTAAATCAGAAGGGATAGGTTAGTTACCAAATGTACCACACTCACTGTTCACATCATGTTCCTCTGTACTGTCTAATGCAAAAAGATTTACACATGCAGCTCAAAAGATAGAAGGCTGTGCATTTATTGGACATAGTCCCTAGTGTTTGATACCCCAGCACATTTGACAGAGACTGATTAGCTGATGTCACTGTATGCAGTGTTGTAACTCTTGTAACTGATTACTTATGTCTAATGATACAGTATTTTATTTCTCATTTGTGTCAGTTTGTCATGAAAACATTCAATATAATATCAAAAAGTCTACCTCAGAACTGAATTTCTAGTTACATCGACATTACTTTGCTGTTAGGTTTTCCTGCTCTGCCTAATCATGCTGTGTTGTATTGGAATCTCCATGCCACAGTACAGAAGAGAGACATGTATAAGCATTTGGCGAGGATTTTTAATTGTATAATACTCATCTACAGCACCATTATAGAGGCTTTGATGAACGGTAATTTGCTTCTACAATGTCACCTGAAAACCACTTCCAAAGGGGCAGCCATGTTAGTCTAGTTCAGTAAAACAGACAAGGAGTCCTGTGGCACTTAAAGACTAACAAATTTATTTATTGCATGAGCTTTCATGGGAGAAAATCCCACTGATGAAGTGGGATTTTCTCCCACAAAAGCTCATGCGATAACTGAAAATCAGTGTGAACTGAAAATTTATTAAGTAGATACGGTTGTGCATAATTCTTTAGCTGTTCACTTCCATGTTTATCAATATTTATTTTTATCTTTAACAGATCTTTACTTAATAAGGAAACCTCCTTACTCTTTGTGCTTTGGACATTCTGGAGAATTTCTTCTTTCAGCAGTGTTTACATTTACAGTTTACATGAGTTTCTTCCAATTACAGTTAGTCAGAGTTACATGTGCATACCTCTGTGCACTGATGGGATAGCCTCCAAGGAATTCAAATAAGTGTGCATGCATGTATGCACTTGCAACTGGGGTAGTTTGTCCTTCTTTGATTGACACCTGCATAAATGAGACATAGTCCCATTTTGAGAAATGGTATTACACCAGCAGAAAACCAGAGTGGCCAAAAGCATCATCAAACTTGGGTTTCACTTTTTTTTTTAAATGTCAACATGCTAATTTTGCTGTGGCTGTGTTGTGCTTTGCAGCTGTCACTGAATGATATGAGCTAATCAACTTTTTGTTGCTGTTTTGTTTGTTTTAAGAACAGTAATGCTCCATCCAATATTTGAGGAATAGGAAGCAGTCTTTGGCCAGGCCTACACTATAAATTTTGCCAGAATAGTGTTGGGCAGGGATGTCATTCTTTTCAACTTCGTTATATGAGCCAAAAGTGCTAGTGTAGCTGCAATTGATACAGAAAAAAGAGTCCTGTCGCCAATATGACATTAATTCAGGGAACTGGTATAAACTATACTGACCAACAAATTCTTTTTCTGGTATATGCTGTGTCTTCCTTGGTGTGGGTTGCTAGTACAGCTGTATCAGCAGACACGCTAGACTAAACCTTTGTGACTGGTGAAAATTGTTCTGCATCAAATGGGATCTTAAATCAAATGGATTTTACTTAGGCATGTATTTTATGTAAAAATACCAAGAGAACTTCTATAGTTCCCTGTCTGTACTGAATCTTATTTATTATCCCCCAAAGAAATTCATGATGTTAGTAGTGAGATGTTAGTTTTTAAAACCTTTTACATATGAACATTTTGTATTTTGCTGCTTCAAATTCACTGAAGTATGCTCTACAACAAGCTACCGTATAATTTTCTGCATCATTGAAGGCACTATTAGCAGTCCAAAAATTAAGCTACATTGCTTCTCAAACCCTCATGGTTTGTTTGATCTGCTTTTAAAACTGCTCCTCTGTAAGACTTTGTACTTGAGTTGGACTCAAAGGCTGCCTGGTAATTAATGGTATGTTCTAAGTTTAGTAAAGAAAACTAAAAAAAAAAAATATTTTCAGAGAGCCACAGCTTTCGGGTAGAGACTTAGGACAAGAGGATTGTGACTGAATGACTATTAAATGTTAGCATGATAAGATGAGGAAAAATCCATCTATTTTCAGTGCTATTCGTCCTTTGTGTGTTTTATATACTTTCTAATATAGGCTTAAAAGATATTAGGCTCCAGTCCTTCAGTGGAACCTGCCTGGAGGGATTCTTGATCCCCTCATTTATATCAATCGGGCTCTACACAGAGAATGCATATTAATTACATCTTTCAAATTAGAGTTTTGTTTTGAATTGCAGCCTTTTATTAAAGCGTTCGTCAGAATCTGATACATGCACATACATACTGACCCACAGAGGGTAGTCTAAGACCCGTTGATTGAGCATCTTTTAGGAGCACCATGCTTTGCTCCCCAGAGTTATATCCCTTTGATCTCTTTAGCATAATTTCAGATTTTAAAGAAACCGCATACAGGAGAATTCCCTAAGGGCACCTGATGAAGTGGGATTTTTTCCCATGAAAGCTCAGAAGATAAATAAATCTGTTAGTTTGTAAGTGCTGCAGGACTCCTTGTTTCCTATACAGGAAAATGTAGCCCGGAATTATGCTCAGATCTTAAGTCAAAAAAGTGACCTTAATGTACAGATAGCTTCTGAGTACTGCACAAAGAACTGTCTTAGCCTTTCTCTACCCATATGGAAAATCTTAAATTGATCATGCTCAATCAGGACCCTAATTCAGCTAATTACTCACATGTGTACCTGACATTAAGCCACTGATAATTGTCCCACTGACTTCAGTAGGATTACCTTCCTGAAGTCAGGCCTCAGTGACTATATTCAAGTGCACTTAAGTCCCCACCTACCTGCCAGACATGAAAATCTTAGTCACTTGGAAAAGTCTGTTCTTTGATTATTTGTACTGTCCTAGGTGACCCCTAAAGAATTGAAAAAAAAAATATGGTAGGCTTAGAAAAAGACCCTGGTAGGAAGAAAAGGCAAGGATTTTGTGCTGTGCTTCTAAGAAATGGCACAGAATTCAGAGTCTACAGTGATGAGTGGGGTTTAAAGTGGTGGTAAGCTACTTTTTGTGGCCCATTGATTATTAAACACATTAACTGTCTGCCTACGCTTCAGTGCTTACTTGAATTGGAATGGATTTAAGCACATATGTAGGCCTTTCTCTCAACATAGGACCCAGCATTGCATAGTTGTGTCAACATTGCGTTATGGATGATCTTGCTGCCCTCCTGTTGACTGGCACCCAGCTGTACCCTTTCCAAATGTAAGAGAGCTGGATAAGGGATTACAATTATTAACAAAACAAAGTTCCCACTGGGACACATTTGAGTGCTTCCCATTTTATTTATCTAGCAGCCAGGAATGTGATATACCTCCTCCCAGTGGCACATAAGGCAGAGGAAGCTGTTTATCTTAAGCAGTTACCTTGTCATTTCTACCTAATTATAAGCTGTGAGTTACTGAGCTGGAACTCAGGAGCCACCCAGTATAATAACTGCAGCAGCCACCAGGGCATGACCCGATACCTAGCCAAAAGCCTGTGGTTTAGTGCTTGGTGGTGTAGGATTTTAAGTCAAGAACCATGTGTATTTTTCTCTGTATTAAATTTGTTTTTATAGCACTGGAGTTGTACACAGGATTTTACAAAACCTACTTTGTGGGGGTTGCTAGGATCAAACCACGAGTGGGAACACTAGCATAGGTTCTCTGCAGCTAGCCTTTTGAGTGCTGATTTTGCATGTGACAGCCACAAATATCAAGAAATTACCCATACTATTTTGCTTAGTCTCATATAATCTGTCCATAAATATAAGTATTGCAAAAGATTAGCAGTTAATATATTTTATTAATTTGAGGATTTTTAAATTAGGTAGATTCTAGCATGTTCACAAAATTGTCTGTGTTTGCCTTTCTGTTACCCATGTGCAGTTCATTAATTAATACCATATGATATTGCAGCAGTGAATCTCTACATATGCAAATAAAAGTTCTGATTTTTTAAAATATATTCTAAAAATTAAAAATAGTGGAGGACTCAGGTCATGAGTCTTGCCCACATGTTCAGGGTTTAACTGATCACCATATTTGGGGTCAGGAAGGAATTTTTCCTCAGATCAGCTAGGCGAGGACTCTGGATTTTTTTCACCTTCCTCTGTAGCACAGCAGCATGGCTCATTTGCTAGTGGATTCTTTGTACTTTGAAGGATAGGTTAGTTACCAAATGTACCACACTCACTGTTTGAGAACTTTAATAACTCAGTCATAGGTAAGAGGTTTATTACAAGAATGAGTGGGTGAGGTTCTGTTGTCTGCATTATACAGGAGGTCAGGCTAGATGATCATATTGGTTCTCTCTAATGTTAGTCTATGAGTTTAAAGAGTTTCAAAGTAATTCCCGGCTGACAGTCCTTTGCAACATGACTTGTGCTCCATTACTACTCCCGGTGCTGCATTCTTTAAGCCTAAAAAGTTCTAGTTTAGATGGTTTGGCTCAGGGCCACCCCTGGAGGAAGGGGGGGTCAGCGAGTGTGGCGACCGTCTCGGGTTCTGTGGACTCCGTGCTGCTCCACCTCCAGCAGGGCGGTGTGGGGCTCTCACCACTGCCCCCCCTGCTGCCCACTGTTGCCCACCCTAGGAGCACAGAACCAGGCTCTGGGAAGGCCCTCCTCATCCTCAGAAAGGAACAGCTGGCCCAGGGGTAGAGCGAGCCGGCCCAGAGGCCAGGCTCCACTCTACTATGGAAAAGGAAAGTCCTTCCCCCCCCAAGACAACTCTGGTTCATCTGTGTGGGGACTGAGCCCTGTATGTCAAGTATGGAGCTTTATGCTGGCGTTGTTCATAGTGGAGTGTGAAGGTAAAATTCTCTGATGCAGATTTCTCTTTTAGTGGTGCTAGAGCATCTGCTGATCCTTGCAAGTCCTTTAGTAAGCAGTGGCTTAGCAAGTATTTTGTTTCGTGATTTCTTTTCACAGTTAAGATAACCACCCTTTAATCATCCCATAAGCCTGGAGTTTTTAGAATTTCACTTACAAAAAACTAGTAGCTTTCTCCCTGATGTGTAGGTTTGCAGTCTTCCTACTGATATTTCAGGAATCCTAGAGCAGTTATTCTGTTGAGTGATGGGATATATTTTTTCTAATATTACTTTCCATAAGAGTCCATTTATTTAAAATATTTTTCATTTAGACCTTACTCACAGACAAGGCAGAAGGGACCAATATAATCGTCTAATCTGACCATGTGTGCAACAAAGGTCATAGAATCTCACCCTCCCACTCCTTTAATAAACCTCTAACAGAGGACTGAGTTATTAAAGCCTTCAAAGCATGGTTTAGAGACAGAGAATCCACCAACAAGTAAGCCATGCCCCATGGTACAGAGGAAGGTGAAAAACCCCCAGAGCCTTAGCTGTTGAAAATAGGCCCTCTCCCCATAAAAACTGTTTTAGTAAGAAAGGACTAAATAAATGGAGCTTAACAGAAATTATGGAAATGATGCAATGGTCACTTGCGGAGTGCAGAATTTTAGCATATGACGTGAAGAGCAGCTGTTACTTCAACAGGATAACAAAATAGGCTCAGAATACAAAACTGAATGGTAAGCTAATTAATTCTCTGTATCCTACATATTATGATCTTCTAGTGAGTAGAAATGTGAGACATTGTTCATCCTAAACTGTTTTTGATTAAAAATGCAGATTCAGCAACACCAAAACATTTTGCAGCTTTTTGTTGATTTGGTCAAATTTTTTGTAGAGTGGGGGGAGGGAGGGAGAGATGAGAGGCCAGAAAGGAAGAGTACAGAAAAAGTTTAAACATTTTGGCCTTTTTTCTTAAATGGAACACTTCAATTTTTCAGTTCAAAATGAGTGTTTTGAAATTTTCTTTCCATTTTATTTAAAAAATATTTTGAAATTTCACTGCATTTTGTTTATCCCAAATATTTAGGTTTTTTTGTTTAGCTAAAAGTTTTGGGAAAAAATCAGTTTTGGGTAGACCCCAAGTCATTTTTTTAAAAATTGTGAATACATATAATAAATGCATTATTCACACAGCTCTATTAGTGAGTAAAGTGTGTAGGAATTAAGGAGCTGCTTTTAAAGTGGTTGCATTTTGCATCTGTCTTTCTGTTGTACTTCTGTAGGGCCTAAGACAAACCCTGCCGAAGTCAATAGAAAGATTTCCATTGAATTCTATAAGTTTTTGATTGAATTTTGTAGCGTCACCAAGGTCTTGATGGCCTTGCCAGCAATTGTCTTTATTGAACTTTGGAATGCTCAGGCTGAAGACAAAAGTCCAAGAGCCAGGACACCAGCAAGGGAAACACTAAACAGAAGAGAGAACCTCTAATTTTAGCTTCTCTATCCAATGCATTAGTGGACTGCAGCAGCAGGGAAGAGCAACTGCGTGAAAGTCCTGCTCAGTCCCTGCATTACAGGGCCATTACACTTACTACATATGGAATATCCAGAGAATTTAGCTGTCAAACCAGCAAATCTCTACTGGACAAATGCAAACAGATTTCTAGAATACCTTGCCAGTTTATTTGTTTTTGGGCTTTTTTTCTGCAAAAGAATTTTTTTTCTCTAGTTCCACTGAAGAAGTTGAAAAATTCCAAACCTTTTTCTAGAATGTCTTCAGTGGGTATAAGAAACCTGTATATGGATAGTATAAATCAGGTGAGAAGTAAATAAAAACAGAATGTCATTTATGAAGTATTGTAGAGCATAACTCAAAGCTTATTGAAGTCAGTGGAAAGGTTCACAGGCTCTTAATGTCAAGAATAATTCTTAACACATACATAGGAAGAAAACAACAGATTGCTTAATTTTCCTGTAAAAAAGGGCTAAAAATCTTTAGCCTACAGGAGAAAACAGTAGACTTGGCAGTTCTGTATGAACTACAAAGCCAATGTGCATTAAAATGCACTGTTAGAAGGTGAGAACACTTTTATTATTGCTGTAGATAAGGACTGTGTCAGAAGTTCTTTTTTCTCCTCTTAAATTACAGTAATAAAAAGTACAACTCCTGAATAGAGGAAGGAAGGAAGATCAATGTCTTGTACAGTAAAACTAGATTTTTCTATGGTACTCTGCCAAGCCTGAAATTTATTATAAGGGCTGTGTTCATTTTGTTACAGCTTTTCACAATAATAGTTTTAAAAGATTAATTTAGAGAAAAAAGTGAAAACTGAAAACCTATAGAGTATAGATTTTGTAAAGGGTAAAGGTTTATTGCAGACAAGGCTTCCTAACTTGGCAGAAAATTAATAATAATCTACAAAAGCAGGTAAGGTTTTTCTTCTTTGCACAATGTCCTTGGCACTATGATAAAAATGTATAAGAAATCTGTGAAGGTAATCAAGTGTCAGATTTTTATACATCACTTTCACAGACTAAATGTAACTTTAGAAAGATTTTATGTTTCTCTTTTACTTTTTACGGTGTTTTGGGGAACCACGATGAATTCTAAATGGAAGATAGGTTTTTGGTCATTAAAAATAAAGGTATTGCTATCTGCTTCTAGCTGCCCACAAACAAAAGAGTTGATTATAATAGCTGTGTCACCTTTTATTTTATAAAGGTTTGCTATTCCATTAATAAGTGCCCCTCTTCTGCACAGTTGTCTTTACACCAATTACAATGGCTATCTTATTTCATTATCCAGAACAACAAATAGCAGGCAACTGTTCATGCCACCTCAGTTTACATCTATGCTCTAAGCTCAGGGTGTGATTCACCTGCTTGTATGCACTTACTTGTGCTAGCTGTCATTGAACTTGCACCAGTAGCTGTGGTACCAAGTGTAGCTGCAGTAAAAAGCCGGCCATAAACCTGCCTGAAACAGATAGGTGGGTCCACGGAAGGACTCCACTGTGTCTTTGCTGCTGCCTGCTGTACTCCACAGCTCTTTACACTAGCTTGATGGAGCCTTGCACTGGTATCCCTAGCCCATAGTGTAGATGTGAACGGAGCTGGAGCTAGCAGTAGCCCATTGTTGGTTGTATTGGATAATGAAATAAGATGGCCGTTTTCATTGGTGTAAAGATGACTGCACAGATGGGCACTTGGTAATGGAATAATTAACACCAACCACCATTCCTAGCTGATAGTGTAGCAATAGCCATAGATGGCTAACAGCTCCTGGTGTTCTTAATGTAAATAAAATGCTTCTCTCTCAAACTCCTTTCTTTCTAAATACTTGAGAGGAAAAAATGGGCTTGCAGGATGTTTGGTGAGGAGTGCTCTTATAGATAAATGCCAAGAGATGAGCAGCCTCAAACTAAGTGTAAAGCTGGTTGGAAAATCTTTTTTTTTCCTTTCTCTGTGGTGAGTTTTGACTTTTCAGTGCAAAATCCAAAACTGAAAATTTTGATTCAGAAATGCCACTGCAGTCCATCAGAAGAGTTGTTGGATATTCCATGTTCCCATTCCCTGTGGTCTTGGCTACATCTCTCAGGATGCACATAATCTCCTCTCTTGCTTGACCCATGGCCACAGAAGGTTGTGGGAGATGTAGTCCTTCTGGTGAACCTGGCCCCTGTAAGGGAATGCAGGCATGAGGCCAGCACTTGGACAGCATTCCAAATTAAGTATTTTGGGGGGATGTGTGTTCAGCTGGTGATGAAAGGTCAAAATTTCCACCAGAAAGCTGACATGTTTCACTAAAACAAACAAGGAGTTCTGTGTCGCTTAAAGACTAACATTTATTGATTGCATGAGCTTTCGTGGGAGAAAATCCCACTTTGTCAGACTGAAAACTCATGCAATCAATATTTGTAAGTCTTTAAGTGCCAGAGCAAACTCCTTATTTGTTTTGCCGAGGTAGACTAACACAGCTATGCCGTTGGAACTTGGCTACATTTCACTAAGAATGTGTTTTGATGAAAACCTAATTTTCCATTCAGAAAGAGATTTGGTACTAAAACTGCAGCAGGTTTGTGGTTTAAAAACAAAGGAAGGTGTGGGATCTGGTTCTGATGGAGAAATCAATTCTCAGCCATTGGAGCATTGCTTCTAGGGCTTGATTATGCGAGGCACAGAGCATGCTGCTCTGGTCCAGGAAAGCAGATAAGAACACATACCAGTACTTGGGTACAAGTAGCTCTACTAAAGTCTGAGCTGGTATAAAGTCACCAATTATAATGAATGAAATGAGATCACCGGTAATAGGCAGAATAGAAATTATACTATATGTTCATCTTAAAGTCAGACAACTGGTAAGAATTGTATCCCAACACTAATTGTCAGATTAGAACATAAAACATTTTAAGAACAGAAATCCAGCAAAAGAGCTTTTTGTTTTTGTCAGTTAAAGTTAATCCTCTTTTCTTTTCTTTTTTTTCTTTTTCTTTTTCCCCCCACCATACTCCTAAATATTTCCATTCTTTCTTCAAAGGCAAACCAAGATTTCCCCTGGTACATTTTCTTTTAAGCTATCTTCCTCAGAAACCCTTGTTTTGAAGTACTTTTCACTGGGTTCCCCGTCTCCTCCTAGTTTTATATAATGACAACATTCAGTGTTGTGATCAAAGTTCAGTAAACTTCTAAGATTATTATGAAAGAAAAGCTAAATCTAAAATTCGTTAAGGCAGTATCTTTTCATGATGTCTCCTAGACAGCTCTATAGATTATATTTTCACAGTATGATTTTCCTTCCTTGACTGAATGCCAGTATGTTACATATATCTCTGTGGAGAGAGAATCTAATGTTGAATCTGGAAGACCTGAGTCTAGCATGCAAGGTTTCCACTTTCTTTTAAAATTATAGTCAGTATTATGAAGAACAGCAATGAATTTCTGTTTACACTGTTAAAAATTACTGCTGCGAAGGCTGTCTAGCTTCTTGTCAGTACAGGATTTTTCCATATTGCTCTCATTTGTCGATTGTTCTGTCAGATTCTTTGGCATGTCCAGATTTAAGTGATTGTACCAAAGTGACACTTCACTAGTGATGGTATCCCAGTGTAATAGGCTTCATTTTTAAGATTCTCACTTTCCCAATAGCCAGTTTACATTTTTCTTTGCTAAATGTTATTTCATTATTGCTAGTTATATCCCCTCCCATGTCCTGAGATAAGCTTAGACCAGTGGTTTTCAACCAAGGGTATGCATATCCCTTGGGTAATGCAGACATCTTCCAGCAGTTAATGTCAACTCATCTAGATATTTGCCTAGGTTTACAACAGGCTTCATAAAAAGGGCTTGAGAAGTCAGTTCAAATGAAATTTCATATAGGTAATGACTTGTTTTTATTATTCTGTATACTATACACTGACATGTGATTACAATGCTTACATTCCAATTGATTTATTTTATTATAATATAGTAAAAATGCAAAAGTAACAAAGATTTCAGTAATAGTATGCTGCGTGAGCCTTTTGTATTTTTGTCTCTTTTTGTAAGCAGGTCGGTTTTAAGTTAGGTGAAGCTTGGGGTTATGCAGACAGGTAAAACTCCTGAAAAGAGTACAGTAGTCTGGAAAGGTTGAGAAACATTGGAGTATATCAAAGGGTTTCAAACTAATTTGGCTACAGAACACATTTGGACTTGGAATATATTGATAGAACACATGCATACTAGTCGGAGGTGTGGAGGGAGATTATAAAGGGACCCGATAGGCCCTTTTTTGATGGAACACCTACTCATATCTCCCAGAAAGCAGTGTTCTGCAGAACACCGTTTGGGAAACGCTGATGCAAACAATTCTGTCATTCCATTGAAGCTCAAATAATATAGGAATTGCCAGACTAGATCAGACCCAATGTTCACCTGCTTCAGTACCTTGCCTCTGATGGTGGCCAGCACCAGATGCTTCAGAACAAGGTGTAGAAACCATGCAATAGGCAGATGTAGGGTATTCTGCCTTCAGTACAGCCTCATCCTCATCTCTAATAGTTAGAGTTTGGTTTAATTCCTAAAACATGAGATTTTATAGTCCTTCCAAAAGGTTTTGCTAACACTAATGATGATCACTCTGAAGACTCTTCTTAGCCCTATAAATGTCCAATCTCTATTTGAACCTTGGTAAGGTCCTTGGTTCAGTGATTTTCTTGCCAGTGATATCCCCATTAATAATATGGAGGTGCTTGGATAAAATATCTAGATTGATGATGGAAGGAAAACATTGAATCTTTATTCATGTTTCTATAATTTGTTTCTTTCAGTGCAGTGTAATAGAGAAATCATCCACCTGGTGTGATGTTATTCCTCTTCTATTGTTTACTGTCAAGCAATCTTTGAAGAATGTAACTGAAACTACAGTAAAAAATGCCTTTAAAATAATGTAACTGACTGTAACTAATATATTTTAATAGCTGCAGCTGTTTAATGGTCACAGATTGTCAGTTCTTAATGTCTTATGTAACACAGTATGAAATTATGGGCCTTATTACTAGGGAAAGTCCAAGATAAAGTAGCATTCGGTCATTTTTCTAGCTCTTGGTGAATGTCATGCATGCATAATGCTGTTTAAATGTTGTAATAAAATCATAATATTAGAATTAAGGCACATTTCTTATTCATTCTGCCAGTGAATTATAAATAATCTTGGAAGTGCAAGTTAGATTAAAAGGTTTTCAATTACTTTGCTGCTTTATTTTTTCTCTCTGTTTTAGAAAGAGAGAATAGAAAAATTAAAATCCCTTGTGCATTTTACTGTCTTTTTAAAACAGAAAGCAAGGAAATTATTAAAAAATTCAAAACAGGTTATATTCAGTTGCAGAGAGGAAAGCTATTTTATTGGTGGCTTCATTTTTCCATTTAATAATTTTAAGCCAAATAGAGAATAAAGACATTCTCCTCCTGCTTGAGCCATTTTTGGGGTGGTTGCAGGAATGTTTTCTAATTGCAAAATAATCTACAGTGTTTGGTAAATATTGTCTAATATTATTTTCATAATTCAGAAACCTACTGACTGAGTGCTATGTTCTTGTGCTAGAGCTAGATAATAATAATAAATAAAATACATAGCCAGGTCAGGGCTACAAGCGGGGAAGGGCATGGATTTGATGAATTGTGTTTGTATACCCTCTACTGGATGGGATTAGAACTGATCAACTGTATGTGAGTGGCAGAAGCTGGTAAGGCAAATTTTCCTTTTAGCTAAAATAGAGAAGAGCCTTAGGGTGAAATTGGGACCTCTTTGAAGCCAGTGGGCATCTTGATGTTTTGAGGCAGGAGTAGCTGAGGTCAACTGCTAAGGTTGATGAAGTTCAGAATGGTCACAGTGTGCAGGATAGTGTCAACCAGACTTTAATTTAGGTCATCCACCAATTTGTTACAGCAGTGGTTCCCAATCTTTTCTTGACCATGGCAAACTTTACTACCTTTAATTATTTTGAGGCATACCACTGTGTAGTCTATAAATGAACTCATTAATATTCATGAGCCAATCCAGAACTCTGAATAGTTTTTCAAAAAATTCCATGGCACACCTGTTCAGGCCTGGCAGCACACCTGTATGCCATGGCTCCCTGGTTGGGAAGCACTGTGCTATAGTACAGAGATTGTGATTGGGTACAGTGTCTACATTCAGGCTTAGAAGTACCCCATTCTGAGCCCTATGGTTTTATGTCTAGAAATAAAGACAATGAGATGTAGAATTTTTCCTGAATATAATTTTTGTCCATTTTTCATGTAGTGTTGAATGTGTTGTAGCCAGTCTGAACACTTTTTGAGCAATTAGATAGAACTAAGGTGCCAAAAGCAGCAATTTATAACTGTATCACCATTATGACACAGTGCTGCTTTCTAAAGCTAATGAATAATGTGGCAGTTGTGGCTCGTTGTGGTCATTTTGACTCTGTTAACATTGGCTCATGATTTTAAAAGGAGGTTCAAACATGTCATGTATTTGATCTATCTGAAGTCCCTTCCCAGTTCTGCTCCCCACCCCCTTTTCACTGATGCTTAGTCAATTGATTTCTTTTTAATATTCTCTCTCACTATTCCCCCCCCCCCCCCCCATCCGATCCCCTTCCCCTGCAGCTGTGTTCAAATCACTGGCTAAACTGAAATGAAAGAAATATTACAGTGCCCATTTCATAAAGTTATCTCTAAAGGTGCAGCTTGCTCCCTCAGAGCTATTTTCATCTTGGCTTTATGAAACAAATCTACTAAATGTCATGTTTGCATCTATTTGTAGGAATCTCTCTGGCCCTGCTTATTTGCAGTGATTGTTGTTCCGTCACTGATCCAAGTTGGGATTTTACCTTTCCTCCCTGAAAGTCCTCGCTACCTACTACTTGAAAAGCATGACAGACAAGGAGCAGAAAAAGGTATGAGGTATTGTTTAATCGTTTGCCACAAAGTATTAATTTTTGTTAGGGCTGTTGAGTGATTTTAAAAAGAATCTTAATTTATCATGGGATTAAAAAACAGTAGTTGTCTTTAATTGCAGTTTTAATTGCACTGTTAAACAATAATAGGTTACTAAATTCAATTTTTTATAAATATATTGGGTGATTTTTCTACTTTTTTCAAATATGTTGTTTTCACTTACAAAACAGAATGCAAAGTGTGCAATGCTCACTTTTTATTTTTATTACAAATATTTGCGCTGTAAAAAATAAGACACGGTATTTTTCACTTCACATCATACAAGCATGGTGGTGCAATCTCTTTATGGTGAAAGTGCAGCTTATAAAGATAGAACTTTATTTTTCCATAACTGCACTCAAAACCAAAACCATGTGAAACTTCAGAGCCTACCAGTTAAAGCATGAAGGGTATTTGAAGGTTTAGCATATCTGGCACATAAATACCCTAGAACAGTGTACTATGAACATCTGTTCTCACTTTTAGTCTTGGTAATGAGCTGAACAAGAAGTAGGACTGTATAAGGTGTACTTGTGTGAGATGAATTTAAAAATATTACTTTTGTTTATCTTTTTTATGGTACAAATATTAGTAATCAAAATAATACAGAGTAAGCACTGTACACTGCATATTCTGTTCTAATTGAAAATTGTGTATTTGAAAATGTTGAAAAACATCCAAAATATTTATGATCAATTTAAAATGGCATTCTGTTATTGCTATTAAAACTGTGATTAAATGCAACTGTTCTTAAAATATAGTTCGTTTCTTTTGTGGCAATCACATGTATTAGCTGCAATTAATTGACAGCTTAAATGTTTTTGATAGATGGATACTTGCTGGCAAGGAATTTTGAATACTCTGCTTTCCATAGCCTGAAAATTAGATATTATCTTATTTGTTTCTTCCCTTCAACATTTTTTTCATGTGCATGAAACAGCTGCCAATTTTAATGTATACCCAAAGACTTCTAATTATCCACAGAACAAGTAAGGCATAGAGAATGGTAGTGGAGGCTCTCCCACATTGCCCTACCACAGTCTCACTCTTTGCCTGTCAGGATCTGTCTGTATTTAGGGCTAAAAGAAAGTTTTTTCTGAATGGCTGTTCACTATGTGGGCTTGCTGCCAGCAGGGCCACTAATTGTGATGCAGGTTTTGTCTGATGGTAGGAGGACTGAAGCTATTCATTTATGTAATTGTATAGATGATAGCTGGTAGTTCTACTATGTATTTAGGCAGTATTTGTTAAAAGGTAAAAAGCTTCAATACCCTCTTGCCACTTCCTAGAGTTATCCAACTATAAGTCCCAAAATCATCATCCTTATTGATATATAAACAAAACTGTACATGTGGGAGAATTACTATCAGAAGAGGTATGCCCAATTTTGGGCCAGTTCAATGCTAATATTTATAATTGGCTTTTGCCCCTTAATATTGCTATTAGCGCAAATAAATCAATTTGAAAATCCAGCATATGGCTATAGCATAGCTGTGATGACATATGCAACTATGGAGAACATCTGTCTTAGCCTAAGGTAGAAGCACTTGCCAAATAGAAGGGTGTCTCAGACTCTAGAATCTAGCAGGGAATGAAGGAAATGTACGTGATGAATCTTGATACGTTGTTTCTGACATCAAGGGACCTACAGACTGTGCCAGAAGTCATGTCCCCAAACATCCACTTGAAGTGTCTTGCATTTTTGACAGCCTCTAACTTACCTTACAAAACTATAAATTGTGAACCAACCACTGAAGTTTAATATTAAAAAAATAATAATTTAACATCAAAACATTCAAATGACTCTGTCTCCTTTCATTTATTGAAAGAATGAGCAACGGGCCTTTTTTTTTTTTCTTCTTGGTTGGTCAGGAGTCTGAAATTAAAACAGCAAGTGATTGAGAATGCAAATACATTGCAGTAGTTCTGTTTTTGAATAGGCTTTCGGACAAACTAGATTCCCAAATGCTTTAGTGAGACAGTTACAAATAGTACCAAAGGGAGAGAAGGACAATTGGTCAGTTCTTTGCTCAGATTTGAAAAGAGACTGGAGATTCAATTATATGGAAAATGTCTTTCCTGCTAGGAAGTGCTACAGGGCCACCTTCCTACCAGTAATTATACAGTTGGGTGATGGGGACGTAGGTGCTGAATGAGACACGATGATGAGCAAAAGATTGGAGAGAAGGACTAAGGCTGTCAAACCTAAATGTCTTGTGCTCCTAAACCCTCATTTATAAACTGAAGTAATCGAACTGAGTCAGTGATGGCTGGTTTCTCTCAAAGCTATGAGGTGCTCTCCACTTCTTGAAAATCCAGTCATGTGGTAGGTGTCTAAATCAGTGTTTCCCAGCCCGTGCGCCATGGCACACAGGTGTGCTATCAGGCCTGAGCAGGTATGTCACAAAATTTTTTGAAAAACTTCTCTGAGTTCTGGATTGGTTCATGATTATTCATGAATTCATTTGGCAACTATGTAGTGGTGTGCCTCAAAATAATTCAAGGTATCAAGGTGTACCACAGCACAGAAAAGGTTGGGAAGCACTGGTCTAAATATGGATAGATGCCTCACTGTAGATTCCTATTTTTGAAAGTCTTGACGAGCCTCAAGTAAGTCTAAGGAAAATTTTAAAGAGAGAGAGAGGTTTGAATTAAAGCTGAAAAGGAATCTGGTGAGCTGTTTGTTAGAGTGTTGCAATAACTCTCTTAGTTACCTTTAAAGATGATGTTTTTTTTAAGGTGACTTGTACTACTGTTATCTTTTTCCAGCAAGGCCATAAAATTGTAGAATATTAGGGATAGAAGGGACCGCAGCAGGTCATCTAGTTCAATCCTTTGCCCAAAGCAGGACTAAATCATCCCAGCCAGGTCTTTGTCAAGCTATAGCTTTAAAACCTTTAAGGGTAGAACTTCCACCACCTCTCTAGATAACCCATTCCAGTGCATCACCCTCCTCATGAAAAAGATTTTTGAATATTCAGCCTAGACCTCCACCATTGCAACTTGAGGCTATTGGTCCTTATTTTGCCCTCTGCTGAAAACAGCTTAGCTCCATCCTCCCTCGATCTTCCTTTTAGGTAGTTGAAGACTGCTGTCAAATCTCCCCTCACTCTTCTCTTCTGCAAACTAAACAAGCTCAGTTCTCTGTCTTTCCTCACAAGTCACGTGTTCTAACCCCCTAATAATTTTCACTGCCCCATGCTGGACAATGTCCAATTTGTCCACCTGCTTTCTGTAGTGGGGAGTCAAAAGCTGGACACACTGCTCCCGAAACTACAAGAGTCCTGAGGCACCTTATAGACTAACAGATTTCTTTGGCTATAAGCTTTCATGGGTTACAAGCCACTTCGTCAGACGCACCCCTCCGGAAATTATTACTCCCAAATGTAGCCTCACAAGTACTGAACAGAGGAGGAATAAAAACTTCTCTCAGTCTGCTGGCAATGCTCCTACTAATGAAGGCCAATGTGCTTTCTTGGCAATAAAGGTACACTGTTTACTCACATCTAGCTCCTTGTCCACTATAACCCTCAGGTCCTTTTCTACAGAACTGCTGCCTAGCCAGTCAGTCCCCCATCTGTAGCAGTGCATGGGATTATTCTTTCCGAAGTCCAGAACTCTGCACTTGTCCTTATTGAGCTTAATCAAAATTTTTTGACCCAAGTCCTCTAGGTCATTCAGTATCCTATCCCTACATGTATCTACCACTCACTCTAGCTTAATGTCATCTGCAAACTTGCTGACAGTGCTGTCCACCCCATCTTCCAGATCATTAATGAAGACATTGAACAAAACTGGATCCAGGACCAACCTTTAGGTCACTTTGCTTGTTACCAGCTGCTATCTAGGTGTTGTGCTGTTGATTGCTACCCAATACTACTATATTACTTTATAAAGTAACTTAAATGGCTCCAGTGTACTAAGTTGACTTTATTAAGTCGACTTAATGGGCACATTGTGTTAAGTTGACTTAAGAATGTCATCTTACCCCTTAAAGCAGGAGTTATTAAATCGTCTTAAGCAAGTGCTTAAGTCAAATTAAGGAATTCCAAATGTGGCCAGAGAGTTGCTTAAGTTGACTTAAGCCTCAGTGTAGATATAACCACTGAGCCTGATTATCCTGCCAGCTTTCTGTCCACCTTACAGTCCATTCATCCAACACATATTTCTTTAGTTCTCTCGCAGGAATACTGTGAAAGATGGTATCAAATTCTTTGCTAAAGTCATGCTGACTGCTTCTGATCACCTCTTCTAAGTGTCTGAGAATGAATTCCTTGAGGACCCACTCCATGATTTTTTGGGAGGATCAAGGTGAGGTTGACTGTTCTGTAGCTCCCTGGATCCTACTCCTTCCCTTTTTTTGAAGATGGACACTACGGTTGCTTTTTTCCAATTGTCTGGGACTCCCCCAGTTCCCACAACTTTTCAGAGATAGTGGCCAGTGACTCTGCAGTCACATCAGGCAATTTCCTCACCAACCTGTGCTGCATTGCATCCAGACCCATGGAATTCTGCATGTCCAGCTTTTCTAAATAGTCCTGAAACCTGTTCCTTCAGCTCCAAGGGCTGCTTACTTCCTCTCCATTTGGTGCTGCCCAATATTGTAATTTGTGTGCTGACCTTGCCTGAGGAGATAGAAACAAAGAAAAGCATTAAATACTTCAGCTTTTCCCATATCATTTGTGATTAAGTTGCCTCCATCATTCAGCAAGCAACTTTCTCTGACCACCACCTTTTTGCTAACATACTTTTACAAATCATTTTGTTACCCTTCATGTCCCTTGCTAGCTGTAACCCTAGTTGTGCTTTGGCCTTCCTGATTTCACTCCTGAATGCTTCAGCTCTGTTTTTATAATTTTCAATAGTCATCTGACCAAACTTCCATTTCCTGTAAATCTCCTTTTTGTGTTTAACCCCACCAAAGATTTCTTTGTTAAGCCAAGCTGATCACCTGACATTTTCTATTCTTTCTGCACATTGGGATGGTTTATTCCTGCACCCTCAATAAGATTTCTTTGAAATAGAGCTGGCAATCTTGGATTCCTTACCCCCTCATATTACTCTCCCATCTAATGGGATCCTGCCCATCAGCTCCCTGAGGGAGTCAGTCTGGTTTTTTGAAGTCCTAAGTCTGTTTAAAAATACTGTGGATGACTATGGTAATTGTACTGAACAAAGCTGGTATGCGTGTGCTTTTTGTACCATAAACTAATCCATTACTCAATAAGTTAATTATCTGACTGTTCATTTTTTACCTATTTCCGTGGTAAATTCAGAATTTTGAAATATGTCATAATTTAGTATGTCCAAAGGAAGAATCCTAGTCATTCAGTCCAGGACTGGAGCTTTGTGGCTGTCAGATACTTGATCATTTGTGAAATGTCTTCAGGTGAATTTTTGCTTTCCTTTTGTGTGGGTCAAGCTTTCAGAATATATTAACACATTTGGCATTAACAATCTGTGCCACTAGATGGAGAAATGATCAATGTACAGTACAGGTTATAGTAATTCATTTACAATAAACTGGAGAGCTAATGTTGCTTCTAGCATAAATACTATTCTATATTCTATTCCATTTTGTACAAATTATCTGATAATTTATAAATTATCTTATACCTTTGTTGCTATAGCATCTGAGTGCCTTCCAGTAGTGCATTAAGTGACATTACTAACATTTGTCATATGTTATTGTCGTTCTTTCTCTCTCTTATGTGCTCTCCAGTGGGAAGAATTGTGCATGCAAAGGAGGGTTTTGTTTTACTGTGAATTTATTTATTTATTTTTATTGGATGTACTTGCTGCTGTGTAAATACTTAGAATACTTTTAGGATTTATTGTAGGTGTTTTGTATTAATCCACATTCCTCCCACCTGGGCAAAAATCTCTCTCTTTCCACCTATGCAGTTTTATAAATAGCAAACACACACTATATGTAAACAAATAATTTTAATAAACACAAAAAAATGAAAACCATAGAGGACAGCTCCCTGGCCTGGTTTCTGGAGAGTACAGCCTCCTGAAGCCAAAATTCATCCCTGTGGAAGAAGGGTCAGCATGAGAGCTGTGCACCACTTCAGTGTTATTTTGAGGCATTAAGTTATGTGTAGGTCTGTTCTAACACTCCATCTTGAGAGATGCTGACTTTAAACAAGCCCCGCTGCACCTGATCGAATCTCATCTGTTAGTTCCATCTCTGAGCTGCCTCTGGCTGTGAAATAACCCTTGATCCTAAAGGTTATAATCTGGTTTGTGAGGGCCTGTTCTTGGAGACATTATTGGGTAGGGTTCAGCAGAGCTTTTGAGACTTAATCCAAGAGGTGCCTAAAAGACCTGAATACTCTACTTTGTTTATACTGATGTTAGTGGGACTGGGGTTACTCACATAGAAGGAAGATTTATCAAAGAAGGAGGGAGAGAGTGAGGAGAAACTGACTTCTGTGACCAGCATATACAGAGTAACAACAGACAGATTTGTCAAAATAGGCTCTTTTTAAAAACAACAAGGAGTTGTGTGGCACTTTAAGACTAAGTAGCTGGATACCCTGTCATCTTGAAAGTAACATGACACTCCTACCGTATATCATCGTGTATAAGCTGAAAATTTTGTGCCTGAAAATTGGCTTCAAAACAGGCTCTTGGCTTATACTCAAGGGAATATGGTAGACAGCCCCTCCCAGGAGTTTCCCAGACCATGTGGCAGGCCGGAGCCCCAGTTTTGCCGGGCGGCCATCTTGGGCAGTCGGCTGGGGCTGGGGCTGGAGTAAGAAAGGGACCCTGGCATCTGGAGCGGCCACGTAAGGGGGCCCGGGGGGGCGTTGGCCTGGACATTGAGGGGGGGATTCAGGAAGGCCAGGGAAGCGGCAGCCTGGAGCGTGGGTCGGGGAGTTGGGGAAGTGATGAGACGGCTGGGAGGGTTTGGGGGGGTTCAGGGAGGCCAGGGAAGGGGCGGCAGGGCTCGGGCATGGGGGGGGGGGGTTGGGGAGTCCGAGAAAGTGGCAGGAGGATGCAGGGTTTTTGGGGAGCCAAGGGAAGCAGTGACAGGGACTGGGGGATGGGGGGGTGCTTGGCAGGCTGGGAAGAGCGGCAGCAGGGGTTGGGGGGTGACAGGGAAAGGGTGTTGGGGAACAGGGGAGCAACAGCACCAAACTGAGAAGGGAGTAGGGGGGCAGCAGTGAAGAGCCAGGGGGCAGCAGTGGGGAAGTGGCAGAGCAGGGGGGGCAGCAGGTAGCAGTGAGGGAAGGGCAGGGTAGGGGGTGGCAGTGAGGAGAGGGCAGTAGGAGGAGCAGAGAGCAGCAGCGAGAAAGGGGCAGAGCAGGGGGCAGCAGTGAGGGAAGGTCAGAGCAGGGGGCAGCAGGAGGAGCAGGGGGCAACAGCAGGAAACTAAGAAGTGAGCAGGGGGGGTAGCAGTGAGGAAAGGGCAGAGCAGGGGGCAGTAGGGGTGACGGCAGTGAGGAAAGGGCAGAGTAGGTGGGAGCAGGGGGGCAACAGTGAGGAAAGGGTGGCGCAGGGGGCAGCGGCAGGAAACTGAGAAGTAAGCAAGGGGTGTAGCAGTGGGCATTAGGGGTGAGGAATGGACAGCGAGGGGGCAAGGGAAAAGCAGCAGCAGAGATTTTGGGGTAGGGAAGCTGTCAGAAACTCCAGAGGAAGCCAGCAGCAGTGGGTGGGAGGCTAGGGGCCAAGACCAAAAGGGGACCGCAGCTTATACCTGAGTCACCAATTTTAGCTTCTTTTTTGGGCTCAGAATTGGGGGGTCGGCTTGTGCCCGGATCAGCTTATACCCGATTATATACGGTAGTTTCCAGTGATTTTAACTGTTGAAATTGAATGAGTTTTAGCTACAAACTTATTGGAGGGTACTTTTCTTGAATACAAAAAATGATGGTAATGGGCAACCTCATCTGCTCTTCTAAATGTGGAAGCTTTTTTGAAACACAGATCTTATACCTTTAAAGCTTTCAAACAACTTCTAAATTGAAAGAGGACACTACTAGTTTTCATTAACATTTTGGACCCAACTCACTTTTAAATCAAACAGCAATATCAAGATGTCTTCTAGTATGGAGCAACCCAAATTTCTTTAGATTTTTTTTTTTTAATGAATCTGTGGCTTAAGGACAGAATGAATTAACACTGGCTTTTTAGTCTGGGATTTACAAAGGAACCTTGGAGATTTAGGCACCCAAATCTCCTTGAAATACAGTGGGATTCAGAGTGAACTCCCTCAGTTTCTTGGGGATTCCCAGCCCTATCGTCTTCATTCACCCTTCAGGAAAATGTGGTCCATAAAGTTTGCGTGTAAATCACTATAAAGCACATGTTTAATTAAATTAGGTCACATTATGCTACCATATAACAAGGGCTATTATATATTAGCAGTTCTCCTACCAATATCCACATATCTTGGTGGGTCAAGAACAGGAAAATGAATGTGAAAGAGAAGTGCTCTTGCAGACCTGTTAAAAACAGGATGGTGCAGAAAAGAAGCAAACAAGTGGGCAGATGAATCCGGGAGTGAATTATGGGAGAAGCAAACGAGTGGATCGGGCACCATGGGTGGAGGGCAGGAAGAAGTGACAAAAAGAGACAGGGAAGGACGAGGGTTATACAAAGTCAGGCAGCTTGAACTGGATTGAGTGGAGGAGCTGCAACCAATGGAAAGAATGAGGATGTGTGTGCCTGGTCAGATCAACAGGCAAGGAAGGTGCTTTTTGTGTCAGCTTTTTCTGTGGACAAGCAAGAACAGTACAGGCATCAGGAGCTGTGTCTATACTGCATTGTAAAACCAGAATCAGATTCCAACTGTAGCCCAAGCCTGCTAGCATCCACACACAAATCTTTCTGATTCAGGTCAGGAGGCTTTGAGGACTTAGATCTTAGGGTTCACTCATTGAGACTCCAGTCTGAGTCTTGACATTTTGCAGCGTGAATGCAAGTCAAGCCGCAAACTTGAGTTGGAAGATCTGTGTACTGAAGTATGGATATGTGAGCATGGTTTTGAGACAAGTTAAGGAATTGTAAACCCAGGTTTACAATACAGTGTGAGCTCTCAAGCAGGGGTTTGAAACACTGATTTCATAAACCTGGGTGTCTCACCCTGTAATACCTAGGTTTACAGTACAATATAGATACATGCAGAGGGACCAGGGTAATATATGGCTGCCATTAAAATATCTACTTTATCTATTAATTTATTGCTATCAGAGTACTCTCTATTTTAAAAGTGACCGTAATAATGTGTTTGAATCATTTGACTTTTAGGGTTCCTCCCTAAGATGTGCAGAGAATATATTTATATCAGGAATGTGGAAAACTTACTTATGACTAAATCCTTTTTATAACAGTTCTATGTAACTATTATATATTTTACTCTGGCTTACAGCTTGTCACAGTGCCATCTATGAGCATAAAAAAGAGGAGTGCTAATGGAGGCAGAGAGAGAATAGAGTGTGAATGGAAAGGAAGTATGGAGAGATCTGATAGATGCATAACTAGAGAGGAGAGAGAAGCACCTGGCAATAAGCCACCTGTTTGATTTCTGTTGTTAACACAGGCCTTGACAAATTCTAGGCACCGGGTTGCTATGGCACCTAGTATTTTGTCCGTTAGGTGCCGGGGCAAAGGGCCTCCACACTGCCATGCACTGAGCACACAGGCTCCCTCCACCAAAAAGCTGCTGCAAATCTTTTAGGCAGCCAGTGTGTTGTGCTTAAGACACAAAGATGCGCACACGCACACCCGCCACTGCCAAAAAAAAAAAAAGCCACTGCCAGTGTTTTTTTCGGTGGTGCTGGGGGAAGAAGTAGAGATGACAGTGCTCTCTCCCTCCAATGCTGCCATCTCTTTCCCCACTCCCCACCCCCAGCGCCACCAGAAGAGCTGCTGACAGTGACTTCTTTTTTGCGGCAGCAGTGGGGGGCCTCTTCACTGCTAGATACCTAGGGGCACCCAAGTTTTTGGGCTGGCCCCTAGGTGTCCAGAATATTTGTTGAGGCCTTTGTTAACACTAAGATACTCCAATGATTGATGAAAGATGGATGGATACTTCTGGAGTGGGGTCTCTGGAGATACATGTAATAATAAAATGAAAAAATTGAAATAAAGGATGACAGTGGGGAACAGAATGATGGGGACAGAAAGAGGGGTGAAAGGAACTTACTGCCTTAGTCAGTGTCTCAGAACTTAGGTTGAAAGGTCCTTGAGGCAGTGACCATCCTTTTTGTGGCGTGTTTGTACAGCACCTAGCACAATGGGATCCTGCTTTAAAACTGGGTTCCTTAAGCAATACAAAGAAAAAATAACGGTAAAGTGATAGAGAGAAATTTGTAAGTTCTAGAAATTGGAGTGTTCTTTGGCTGAACAATTAAAGAAATCTCTCTAAATATGCACTCTTTAATTGTGAAAGAGTAGCCCTTAGCCAATAATTAGTTTTAAAGCAGTTGTGATAATGTAGCATATAAATAGGCAGGGAAATTCAATGAGCATTCTAACTTAAAAGGAAAAATATTCCTGTGTGTTTAAGTGTCAAATAACTTTACACATCATGTCACATTAACACCTACTGATAACATACAAAACTGATTCTCTAGTACGTTCTGTCATACATTAAAACTCCCACACTTCTGAAAAGAGGGATACAGCTAGTACTTAAAACTGCTTCAGTGCTCTAGCACTGCCTGGTCTCCTGGGTAAGAGGCATAATACACATATTTTTGAATGGTTAAAGGGATGGATGTGAGTTGACATTATTTGACGTGGTGAAGGAACAAATCAGTTTCTGAAAAACCAAAAATGGCTATTTTTAAAAATATTCAGGTAGGAGACACTGTTACACCAAACTCTCAGCTGTCACAAGTGGCTACAAATCCATTGACTTAAATGGAGTTGCTACTGGTTACACCTATGGTGAATTATTATTTATATTCCCCTGGCTCTGAGAAGCCCTAGTTATGGTCCAGGACCTTATTCTGATAGGCACTGTACAAACAGAGAACAAAAAGGCGTCCCTATATAAAACAAGAGAACAAATGGATACAATCAGGGGAGCACAGGGAAACAGTGAGACAGTATTGATTGGGATGATGGGCTCTGTACAACAACAGACTAGCTGTTGTCAGCTTTTGGGAAGCAACACAACAAAGGAGGGATTTGAATGTGATTAATGAGGTAACTTTGTGGATGTTCATCAGGAGCCCCTCCTGAGCACGTGGAAGCAGCAAGAAGAAAGGACAAAAATGTTTGCTTGAGAATGCAGAAGTAGGGAGTGGAAGATGACATCAGAGGCTGATTGGAGGTTAGCATTATCAATTTGATAGCAAATATGAGATGAGAGAGAGTGAGTGAGGACTGGCTGTGAAGGACCTTGAAAGTGAATACGAGCGGAGTGTTTGGTGTGTTAGAGGAGGGATTCAAAGAAGGGGGTGGGAGTTGTAATCCTAGCACCAGGCTAGGAAAACGATCTCTGCAGCAGCCTTCTGAATGGACAAGAAGTATTTAGTTCAATCTACAACAATGTATATTTTAGGTTAGATACTGGGTTTGATCGAGAGATGCGTGATCCTGCCTCAAAGCAGGAGGTTGGCCAGCATGACCTTTGGAGATCTTGTCCAGCCTTACATTTATATGATTCAAGTAGATGAGGGGGGCAAGGCTGAATTTATCAAGACCAGAGAGAAGGCCCTATACTACTAAGGGTGCTGTAGCAGTCAGGCCTCGAGATGAAGAAGACGTGGATGAGACTTTTGTTGTGTGAATGGCTAAAAGAGGCCATACCTTAGAGAAGTTATGATGCAAGAATCAGCAAAATTTGGACATAGCCTAGAAGACCTAGAAAGAGGTCTCTTTGGAAGATGAATCCCAGATTGTGGGCCTGAGTGACAGACTGATATGGCAGTAATGTCCACAGTGATGGAGAAAGGAGGTAATGGGAGGGCTTGGGCAGAAGGTGAGGAGCTCTGTTTTGGCCACATTTAGCTTGAGGTGGGAACTAAACATCCATAAGGAGATTCTGCCTTTCCTCTGGACTTGTATTTCATTTTAGGCACTCTAAATCTTTGTTCACAGAAAATGAGAGAATAAAGATAGCTAGTTGGCGTTAAATGTGGAAATTTCATTATGAAATTTGTAAGCCATGTGATCCTGCTTTGAAAACTTTTCTCATGTCTAGTATCAAGTGAATCAGGCTACAGTTATGGTGCTCTGTGGACATTATGAGAAACTGGAGAAAAAACAAGGTGAAGACGCAGTACAAGAACTATGACCCTAATCCTGCAAGGAGCTTCATTCAGACGCAGGTCCCGGATATGCAGGAAGATTACAGAATGAGTTGACTGTCTTAGCTTTTGATATCAATTATGTTTAATAAATCAAAATAGCAAGTTCCAGATTTATTCTTAAACTTTGCCACAGTTTTTTCCGCATGTTAATAGTTTGTTGCACCCTTAAGAAAAGAATAATCTCATGCTTCTGCTTTAGCAGGCTTGTAAATCTGAGTCACTAAAGTGCATCCAAATGATCTTTTTTGGCCACTGCCTACCCCAGTAAAGTCAGTGGTCTGTGAAAATACTAATTTTCATTTTGCAAAATATTTTGATGCAAAGCTGAAATGATGATACGGTTTCCATTACTGTGAGAGGAAATAGCTTTCTGGATTCAAAAGTCTGTGAAATTGGATCAACTTGTGTGGAACTTGAGGTACTATCAGGCTATGTCTGCATGAGGCTTTCAAATTGAAACAATAATCGTTGTTTCGATTTAAAAGTTGTCATCTCCGAACGACATTTCCTTATTTCAAAATAAGGAGCTCCCTTATTCTGAAATAAGGAAAATCATTTTGATATAGTAAAACCTACTTTGATATTGAAATCAGGGTTATTTCAAAACTGTGGTTTCAAAATAACCTTGTCTGGCTCTGTTATATCGATATGACCCCACATATCAGTATAACAGTAGACCTTTTTCCCAGGGTGCATGGCACCCTGGCAGGAAGTCCCACCCCCCTTCAACAGGCTGGCCAGGGAGCCAATCAGCACCCTGGCCAGGGTGCTGAGAGGAGGTGCAGGGGGTTACAGGGGGGCGGCAGGTCCCGGAGCTGTTTGGCCATGCAAGCTGGGCTTGCCGGCAGCCAGGGGAGCGGTGGGTCCCACAGCTGGCTCACCGCGCAAAGGAGGCTGTCCAGCAGCCAGGTCTCCCCCCGCCAGGTCTCCCCACTGGCTTGCTGGCTGCTGGCCAGGCGGTGGCTGCAGGACCCACCACCCCCCTTGCTGCCAGCAAGCCCCCTTTGTGGAGCAAGCTGGCTGCAGGACCTGCCACCCACTGGCTGCTGGCAAGCCGGGGCAGCGGGGCGAGCCGGCTGTGGGACATACCTCCCCCCTGGCTCCCAGCAAGCTGAGGCAGCGGGGCGAGCCGGTTGCGGGATCTGCTGCCCCCCTGGCTGCTGGCAAGCCCCCTTTGTGGGGTGAGCCAGCTGCAGGACCCGCCACCCCCCTAGCTGCCAGCAAGCTGGGGCAGTGGGTCAAGCTGGCTGTGGGACCTGCTGCCCCCCTGGCTGCCGGCAAGCCAGGGAAGCGGGGCGAGCTGGCTGCGGGACCTGGTGCCCCCTGGCTGCCGCCAAGCTCCGCTTGCAGGCGAGGCAGCTCTGGGACCCAGGTGAGAGCCAGGCAGGAGATTGGTTGGCAGCATGGCCCTGCCAGGGGGCCATGTTGCCACACCTCCCATGCTGCCCCTCTCCTGATTCGAAATAGCAAGTCCTATGCCCAGACTTGCTATTTTGATTTGAGGTTTTTGCTTATTTCGATTTAAGTTAATTCGAAATAACAATTTTATTTCAAACTAACTTATTTCGAGTTATCTTATTTCAAAATAAGCGTCTACATGTGCACATAGCCTCAGGGCTCCTAATGAGGAAGCAATGAAGCATCCGGGATGTCTCCTCCTACATGGAAGAAAAACCTAATGTTATCCAGAATGAACTTAATAATTTGCACTTAACGTAGCACCTTGTGTCCAAGGTACACATACTGTTTTACAAACGTAAATGAATTGTACCTAGCCATACCACAGTGAAGTAGTTAATAATAAGACAAATGTATGTGTTTCCTTTTGAGGACTTAAGTATGGTTATCCCTGCTACTTTTCCTCTTTGACACTTCTCCTCATGTATTCCTGGTTTATTTCACTCTCAAGCCTCATGCCATCTTCTCCCACACAGCCCCTATGTTTGTAATATTGTCCCCAGCCTCTGCCACAAAACACTTTCCTTGAAGTCCTTTTCAAAATTCACCTCTTTCTTGTATCTTTAGAGCAATGATTCTTGCTCCTTCACAGTCTTAGAACCGTTACAGCCATGATTTTCAAAAGCAATTAGAAATTTGAAGTGTCTCCATTTTCGCACGCTCAGTTTGAGCTGTCTAAAATGGGTTTGATTGTTGGAGGCCAGTTGCTCAGGTACACTGCATACCTGTGGCACTCAGATACTTTGACTCTGCTAGTTTTCTGTGCAGACGGAAACCTTGGCTGAGATTGCCAACAAAGTTCTGAGTTTGTGATGGTGAGCTTTGGTGGTGCGCACATGTGAAGACTAACCACCAGATTAAGATATCAACTCATTTCTCACAGGCCACCGAACTGCTGTCATATGTTAAGGACCTTTCATCTTCACTGATCTAAAATCAATTTGAAGTTGTGGTTTAAAGTTGAAAGTTTTTATGTCCTATTAACAGTCATTGGAGCCATTAATTCTTCTGCTATTTCTGAATAGCCAGCATGTTAGCATTTGAGTGCAATGTACCTGGCACATTTGCCTGAGAGAGATGAAAGATCTGGGGAAAAGTCTGAGATGCCAGAGAATTGACCCCTTAATCATTACGCATAACAAGAAAGAAGTACAAATAAAAATGTCCCATAAAGATAAAAGCCAGCCAGCCACAGATGGGAAAAGTAAAAATTCCAACTGGGGTAAAAGTGAAACAAATCACTCCTCTTGGCCAGGACAGAAATGGCCATTACATTCCATTTTAACAACTCAATTTAAAAAAATAAAATTAGTAAAATCAGACAGAGATTGAAAGGCCCCATTGCTGCATTCTAGTCATCTCCCTGCCTGTGCAGGACTTAGTTCCTTTAGTTTATTTTCTTTGTGCTTTGCTGAGTTTAAATGATGCTAGTATCATGGCTTTCCACTGCTGCTCCAGGCAGCATACTGTGAAGCATGCTTGAAAAATCCTAACAAGTAGGCTATGTCTACACGGCACTTTTATTTTGAAATAACACTTGTTATTTCGAAATAAAAGAAATTAGGTCTACACGACGTTTTCTTATTTCGAAAGGATGGATCCCGTCCTTTCGAAATAAGAATCGTCATTTTGAAAAAGTAAAACCTGCCCCCCCCCCCCCCAACGGCCGTTATTTCAGAAGGGATATTTCGAAATAAAGCTGTTTAGACCTGTTCTTTCGAAACAACACTGTGTAGACCTGTTGTTTTGAAAGAGCTGTTTCGAAACAAGAGGTCCAAACGGCTTTATTTCGAAATATCCCTTCTGAAATAACAGCCGTTTGGATTGCAGGCTTTCCCTTAATTCGAATTAACATTTTGTTAATTTGAATTAACTTATTTCAAAATAAGGATTTTATTTTGAAGTAACTCATTTTGAAATCCTTATTTCAAAATAACAATGCATGTGTAGACATAGCCGTAATGTTAACTTATAAAATTATATACAATTTTGTTTCTGATGTTGTTGGAAGAAGGGCTTGGAAGAAATTTCAGGTTACGTGCTGAGTAGTAAATCTTGTTAAATCTGCTGTAAAGAATTTAGTATTGTACAGGTGTTCTCTATCTATACTACATACTAATGTGGGGCCAATAGTGATTTGTTGGCATTCATTGATTTACTGATGTTTCAAGTATTTGTGAGGTTTTGCTATTGGCAATTACGTCTGTATTCTTCACATTAGAAGGGAAAGAAAACTAATTTATTTTTTTTTCCCTCTCCTTTGTGCTTGTTTGTTCCATTTCTGTACTTAAAATTTTTGACTTCCTCCTACAAATATATCAAACCCCCTGTGTGGAATGGTCAGGTTACTTCCTTTTCACTTGACTGCACCTGTATTTTGATTGTGTGCCCTACAGGAATGTTGAGGGTTCTGAGGAGAGTAAAAATAAAATTGTGCACTGACCTGGTTTACAATGATAAAAATAAAACAGATGCGTTAAAAATATGTGAGAATCATTTGAAATTAAAGCCCTTTGATATTGTAACATTTTTACCTTATTTATATGGGGTTACTCAATATCAACATTCTTAACAAAGGAGGCTATGATATCATGATTTGGTAGATGGGTCATTAAATATACTATACCTTTATTTACTTGTAGTTTTGCAGCTTATACAAAGTTCTAAATACATCAGTCATTTATGGAAGAATTTACTATATCATTTACAAAGTATTGTTCAGTGAAGAATAACTCATCTATGAATAGAGGACATGTGCTTTGCCCCAGCCACGTTACCAAGATTCCCAAATCTAAGTCCATTAAGTTACTTTGCTCAAAACCCTGCATAAATAGATGAACCTAAGCAGGGTGCCACAAAGTATAAAAATTTTTTTGAGATGTGCTATACCAAAGAGAGAACTGAATTGCAGAAGAAAAATCCTGGATATATAATGGTCTGCCAGCAGCCCCCTTCCTTCCAAATGAAGGGGGCTCTAGCATGAATGACCCTCATAGTACGAGTTGTTGTAGGTGGAACATGGAGAGAGGAGGCCTCTTGAGAAGACAGGTCTCAAAGTGGTTAAGGCACTATAGGTTAAAGCCAATGACCCAAGATTTTTAAAAGTGACTATGGGTTTTGGTTGCCACCATTTTGGCTGCTCACCTTGATGCATCATATTTTCAGGAAGTAATGAGCAATCACACTTGCAAATTGGAAGTAAAACAAATGAGTCCTGTGGCACTTAAAGACTAACAAATTCATTTATTGCATGAGCTTTTGTGGGAGAAAATCCCACTAGGTCAGACGCTTTTAAAGATCTGTCTACACTCCAGTTAAAGACCTGTCCTTGGTCTTGGCAGCAGACTCATGCTCTTCGGCTTTAAAATTGCACTTCAGGATGAATTCCAGGCTCTGGGATGCCCCAACTGGGGAAGCTCCCAGAGCCCAGGTTCCAGCCTGAGCCAGAAAGCCTACACCACAGTTTTAGAGCCCCATAGCTCAAGCCTCAAAATCCTGCGTCAGCTGACACTGGCCATCTGCTGGTGTAGGCAGACCATAAGAGGTCTCAGATTGGACATAAAACAAATGGAAGCACCCAAAAATGCTAAACAGTTCTGAATATTTTGGCTAGCTCCTTTTCACTTTGTACTGAGGATTGAAATGAGAGCTAGTGCAGGTCCTGAAACACTGATATTTTGTGGTTTTGGTTTGATTTGGGGAGCTTACATGTAATAACATGGAACTTCCACAGTATGCATTATTACTTTGCTAAATAATGCTACAGTCCAGGAATTTCAGACTTTAAATAGAATGTGGGCATTTCAATTATAATTGCTCAATGTATTTGGCTTTATTAGACATCCAAGTCCTTTGTGCAGTCTAGAAGAATGGCTGTTCACATCATATCTCTGTAGATAATATTTTGGAAAGCTATGAATAAATTAAAAATACACTTTTGCGTTTTCTTTTTCTTTCTTAAAAATCAAGGCAATGCTATCACTTTTCTTCATACTAAAATATTAACTGCTGTTATGTCCTGACAAAGAGGTATTTTAAGTGGCCTGCTGAGTAAATAATTGTTTTTGAGACTAGCCTCCTACAGTGTTCAGAACAGCCTGGTTACAGGAGTCTTCTCTAATGCAATTGATTCTCTGTATCAAAAATAATTCCACAGTGCCACACATATAAATACATGTTATAAAGCCAGCCCCCAGGATGTGTTGAAGGGATTTTAATGAAAATATCAGCAATTTATAGAACACCCATAAGAATAACTTCAAAATTAAGGGTTCTTTGAAAAGTGACTAATGCTTCTGGAAATGCTTTGCATGTGTGTGGTAGAAAACTTCTGTTGTTCACAGTGAAAAGTTAATGCAGTGAATCTTCCCATTGTGTTGTTGCATCCAGGTGATTGGGTTTTTTGTTGATGCATGTTAACAAGATAGAAACACTGACATAAGGAAAGCTGTGTGAATTAGATCCCTAATTTTCTGTGTATGGGAACTGGGGAAATACTGTTTTGGGCAATACTTTCCAACCATTTAATACACCACAGAGTTGAATCTCTTTCTGTAATCTCTGTGTATAACCGAGAAGGTGGTGATATTTTATTTTAGGAAGGGTAAAAATCTTTCAGCCCCAAATGTCTATCCTTTTTTGGTTTATAATAATTGCATTTTCTGTTTTTTCTCAATGATTGAAAAGTAATTTCTTCTCCAGAAAGTCTTTTGATTTCATTGCTATCAGCAGTAGTTAGGTAGGATTTTCACAAGTGCTTTGCATGTTTTAACATGGCTCCCTTCAAAATCCATGGTAAAACTCCCATTAACCTTCATGGAACTGAGCTAGGCTAGTGCTTAGTGTTTTGGCAAATCCCTCCCTTTGTTCTGGGTACTATTGTGATAGGTGCTATAGAAACAGTGTAGATGCATTGGATATGTAGATCTTTGTTCCAGGCAGCGTTAAATTTTTTCTCTTCTTTAGTGTAAAGAATTGCATTGTTTTAAACTTAGAACATAAACAGAGAGAACAGGAGGAGGTAGCAGACTAGCTGCACCAAAAGTAGTGAAAAACATTCAGTATTTTTAAATGTATTCCCCCTTCTGTGAAAATCATGTCTTTTAAAATAAAGCATATCAGGTTTCTTTCTAGAATATGTCGTTGTACATTTGCAGCATTCCAAACCTTCCTTGGGAAAGATGATGTGTCTCAAGAAATAGAAGAAGTTCTGTCAGAGAGTCAAGCACAGCAAAATGTTAAATTAGTTTCTGTCCTTCAACTTCTGAGGAACCGCTCTGTGCGCTGGCAGGTCATTACTGTGATCATCACCATGGCCTGCTATCAGTTATGTGGGCTAAATGCTGTAAGTACTGCTTTTTACTATGCTGCTTGCTAGTGGGTCATCCTCATGTCTTTTGTTAATCCGTATTTATATATGCTGGTACTTGACAGTGTTCAGAATTCTTCATTCCTCTGCTATTCCTCATTATTATTATTTATTCATTATTTGTGTTGCAGTAATATTTTAAAGCCCCAACTGAGTTGGCAGATTTTTTGGATAAATACTGTATTTGTTGAAAAATGCAATTAAAATTTTCTCAAAACTGTTACAGAATTTGACATGAACTTGCCAAATAATTTCAGCCTGAAAAACAGGTATTGGGAGCGGTCTTCCTGTAATCCTTAGCTTAGCCATTAGAGCAGTCACCTACTGGATAGAAGACAAGGGTTCAGTTCTCCCCTCTGCCTGATATACTGCAGGGGCTTGAAGTTGGGCCTCTTGTATTGAGAGAGGGAGGCCCTAACCACCAGGCTATGGAGCATTCGGCTGTTTCTCTGTTTGGAACTGTTTGAATAAATATTACTCATTGGAAGAGAGACTTGAACCTGACTCTCCAACAAACAAGGTGTGCAATGGCCACCATGCTTGTGTGTCTGTGTCTCCTTTTTTTCCTCCCCTCCATGTCTCCCACAGTGACTTTTCATTGTCATTCATAGTGGAAATTTACAGTCATTCACATTCAGTTTTTGGATTTGGATTAGCCCAGCACAGTGATTTTTTTAACTGCCAGTGAACTGAAAAATCAGCTATTTGTGGTCCCTTGTGGTAATATTTTCACTTAGGTGTTTAGGGTCTTAAGGCCGTTTTAATTTTCAGTGAGACTCATGCTACTGTAAGCCAAAGTCCCGGTTTTCAAAAGTGAGCCCATAACTGTACGTCTGCTCTCCAGCTGGAGGTGAATTTCCAACCAGGTAGACAAAATCACATTAGCGGGGCTCACACTGGGGTACAGAAAATAGGAATGTGGATGTTGCAGCCCTGGTGCAGGCTCAGGCTAGCTACCTGAGCTGGAATCCAAAAGATAGAGTGGGTTTGAAAACAGATGGTTCGTGCAAGCCTCCCCAGTGTTGACGTTACTTTGTTAAGCATGGTAGTGGAGGCCTGTTGACCACTGTCCCTTCTAAGCTGTGTGCCATGAAACCTGCACACACAACAAAATAAAGTGTGCACAAAAAAATTCAATAGTGCTAATATTGGTGCTCACAAAGAAATGTTTTTGCACACACAAAGAAATTGTTTGTGCACACAGTCTACAAGTAATTAGAGGGAACATTGCTGTCAACCCAGCCTGGGAGGCTCACTTCCAGCTGCAGGGTAGACCTACCTTTAAAAGTCACTTAGGTGCTTTTGAAAATGTTACTTAGAGATTTGTCATACTGCAGAATAGTAAAAAAAACCAGAAATGTAACCCAGGTAACAGAAGAATTTTCCAACACATACTAAGAAGAAATCTAAAAGATTGTCTTCAATTTGTAGGGAAAACTAGAAAAAACATTGCACAGTAGGTATTGTTTTCTTCTAACTGCGAGACTTCAGTGCTAATGACAGGCTTTTTTGTTCCTTGTTGTGGGTATTTTGCTAAGAAATGAAATGGAATTATCTTGTCACCCATTCTTTGTTACACTTATCAACTCAACTTGTAAGTGAAATAAATGACACCTACAGTCATAATGCAGAATATTAAAGTTATGTGCTTGCTGTGCTTTAAAGAAACCCACAGACGTATTTTCAGGGATGGAAGAAAAAATTTGTGATATTCTTTTTTTTTTTTTTTGGCTTTGAAAGACCAAAATGACCCATTCTGCTGAAATGTGACTCGTATTAAAAAGTAAAAAAAATAAAAATAAATAAAATCCATGCCTTTGATGGTGAGGTATAGTTTTTGTAAAACTGTCATACATGTACCAAAAAGTAATACATTTATTTTAGGCAGACCACATTTTGAATCCATGGCCCATGTGAAAGGATCAATTGGCAATTCTTTAGTCCTAGGAATTTGGTGTTTTTATCCTTTTGTTTTGTATTCCCACGTGTAATTCTGCCAATTATACAATATTTGTTTTGTAATTTGAAATTGAATCATGATTTTAAACTAATTTTCTAGTTAAATTATTATTGTTTTAAAGCCTTCTGAGGCGCCTGCAAGAAAGGTGCTATGTAACAGAAATTGGCTAATGTACCTATGAAATTAGTGTTTCACTTGCTTTGTTATGCTGCCAAGAACTTAAACATACTGAGAAGGTGGTAAAAGTGTCTGGACTTGGACAGTCCTGCTTCTTCTTTTCTTAGGTTGATATTAATTTAATAACTTTCCTTACTCTTTTCCTCCAGAATCAAATCATAGCCAAATTCAGCACGCCGATATCTTTACAGCACTCCCAGGATTTTTTTTAAAAACTTAATTACACTATTTTCTTCTATGGTAATCCCCAATAACTTATCCAGTATATATATCGTATTACTCTTTGTGGGAAATGTTTCCCCCTGAACTCCTTATTTAGGACTGAATTCAGCAAGGTATTTAAGCACATTCAAGATATACTTCAAGATATAAATACATTTTATGCTTTGTTATATTAGGACCTTATTTTTGTACCTGTGCATACCTTACTTTTTAATTCTTCACCAGCATAAGCAACCACCACAATTTTGAAAACATAATTAGAGATTTAGTTTGAGGAATACTAAGAATTTAAAAAAAAAATGTCTTGATAAACAGAAAGCACAAGAGGACATCAATATATGTAAAGTGTCCTCGCATCTGAGCATATGCTAGAATCCCAGTGTCTAGTGAAAATTACCTTTTTTTTGTCTACTGGAATCTACAGACTGTTCATTATGTAGTAGGGCACAAAGAATGAGCAGGTTCTCCTTCAAAAGTAGAACAGGGTAAGTTTCATTATGTTTTGCATGGTGTATACTATTTTCTCTGATTGGACCAGATCCAAAGCTCACTGAAGCTAATGAGAATACTCCAGTTGATTTCAGTGAATTTTGGATTAGGCCTCCAGGTGAGACCATTGGACTGAGAAAGATGCAGCTATTCTTTTGGCAGGAAAAAAAGATCATGCACATGCACACACATCCTCACCTATTGCAGGTTTCTTGAGAACTTTGTTTTAATTTTGAAGGAGAATGAAAGTCAAAATAAATATGGTCTTTCATTTCTCAATCAAACATGCATTATTCTTACAGACTTGACACAACTTTTGTAAATACACAGTCACTCTATTCATTGTACACAGAGGGGAATCCCACTGGTTACAGCAGAACAATGAGGCAATCAGGATTTGGCCCATAATCAGTCATAATGCATGGCCAAGTATTGTGCTTGCTCAGTCACAAGCACACAATAAATCCTTTCTCACATGGACACAATTTTTAAGTGGATTCGCATTTTTCTGATTTCATCTGAGAGTTCTCTTCAATGTGAAAATCTCTCAATACTGTATAGTAAACTCTAAGATCCAGTTGATCTATGGTGGCCTACTAGCCAGACCATGGTATGCCATATGTCTTGCCCAGATGGTTGTCACAGAAATGGTTGGAGTGCTTTTTCCACCTTTGTCCAAGAGCTTCAGGTCATTCCCAGAGGAAATTACAAGTGACTTCCTTCTGTAATTGTGCAGCTGGTGTCTTGAGGACTATATCTAGCAATTATTCTCTTCTATGGTTTTATCTTATAATAAAGATTCTCATTATTTAATTCCAGTGAGTACATTCTAAATGTACCAGAAACTGTAATAAAGACAGTGATGATCATACTAGTAGATGTACTTATATGAAAGATTGAACGATCAAACTCAGTATTCAAAAGAAAGTTGCATTAGTTCCTTTTGGTTCAATAAAACTTTATCTATGATAAATCTATATACCAGGGACAAGGAATTAATTTCAAAATACAAATTAATAATAAAATATCTCAGCCCAAAAGTACATCTAAAACTACAAAGAAGTGAATATAATTTCTAATCACTGGTGGATTGTATCTATTCCTTTCCTCACTTGCTTCATATTTCATTTCGGATTCCTCAGTATGAACCACGTTTCTGCCATATATAGTTGAGCTGAACTATATTTAATAAATCATATTGGCCATGGATCAGAATGAGAGGAAAAAAGATGATGGTAAACTTCCAGGCTGTTTTCGTAAGAGACTCCACTGTCAAAATATGGTGTCACATGTGCTTTCTGGGATCCTTAGGTGCAGCCATCCTCATTAGGATCCAATAAGACCTATGTGTTTTGGTGGGCTTTCAGTCTTGGATTCCACTTGGTGAGGCTCATATGTCCCACTGGGCTTTTTGAGTTTATCTCCCACTAGAAAGGGGCTCCAGTGATCTGGAAGACACCTCCTTGTTTGGAGTAGGATGATTGGTAGTATCGCCCAAACCTTCTCATTCCTGGCTCCAAAATGATCAGTCACTCATGGTAGATTGTCTTCATGATACGATCATTCCTCCCCTTTCTTACATTCTTTGATAAACAGTGGAATAGCTAATAATGTTAATTGTCTACACCAGGCGTGGCCAAACTGCAGCTCGGAAGCCACATGTGGCTCTTGAATGAAAAATTGTGGCTTCCGGAAGAATGTCAGCAAATCAATTTAGGAAAGCAGCCCCAGCCTAGGAGTTCAGGAGGAGGTTGGGACAGTGGGGAGAAGTGCAGCATAGTCGGGATTTTAAAAAACTCTCCACTAGCCTGCAGTCTTCTACATCGAGCAGCAGCTAAGTTTTTACTGTATAGGCCTAGTGTTCATGGTAACCTTAAGTAATTATTAGAATCTGACATTAGTAGGATCAATATTAGTCCTCTTTTTATGATAAAATTAAAGTGTGCAATGAGTTTTAAACTTAGTAATAATGGAGCAGGTAAAAGTATATGGCTATATGCCTCAGTGCAGCTCTCAAAGGTTTAATAAACAACTTGTGGCTCTTGAGTTCCATAAGTTTGGCCACCCCTGTTACCATCGGGCATCTGGGTGACTCTCCATTGAGATGAATGGATCAGGTCACATGTCTCAGAGCTATTGTCTGAGGTTCAGCAAAGACAAGCAAAGTTATATGTTATTCATCTCATACAACAAAGCATTTAAAGCCTGTGCTTTAAGTTCTGTTGACTGCCATGAGATTACTCAGGTGCCCAATTTTTTTCCCCCCATTGGTAATTCTTCAATACTGAAACTATTTGTAAAACAAGGTTTGGCTGCAACAAATTTTCTGGCTCGTAATGTTTTTGTGGTCAAAATGTTAATAATAAATATATAAATATATTAATAATAAATAAATATATTTGGGGTCAAAATGTTATTAACATTTTCATAATAAAATTTTTTGGTTCTTTTAGTAGTATCTGTACAGGTGCTCCACTGTAGGTTTGTCTGTATCCTTGCACTGCTGATCACTGGCAGTGTCTTCTAGCCCCACATGTGCTGCACAAAAAGCTAGCCTGCACATGTGGAGTAACTATCCTCAGTTCATTTTCAGCTGTCTCTGTTTAGAGATTATTTAGCTGTCCGTTAGCAGATTGTTACATTCCTTTTCAGTTGTCATTATTTTTCTTTGCAAATCTTCCAGTTTGCTTATGTTATCTTTTATTTAGCCATCAACTGAGGCAAGGGGATGATGAACAAAGGTATGTCTGGCTGTTCAAGCTTCAAGAAGCGTTGCACTTGCAGTGGGGTAATCTAAGTTGAAGGCAAGTATTCTCAATGCATTCATGGTCTGAACAAGGATCACAACCAAAGCTAAAAGTGCCACAAGACTCCTTGTTTGTTTTTTGAACTAGACTAATACGGCTGCCTCTTTGGAACTAACTAAAGCAAGTGCTCCCTCTGCCAACAACTTTGACCATGATCTTGCAAAGACAGAGAACTTCTCCAGAAGATCATCTTTGTAGAGGTGGCTCTCTGACCACAGTCTTTGGGAGGATGTGAATATTCCCTTCAACCTTCTGTGCTGAAGGTTAGTGGGTTGAAAGGATGCTCAGGGGACTCCTCTCATAAATTGAGGAAAAGAGCCAGGAGCCCTCATAGTGAGACCAGCGATAACCAAGGGTGATCTCCATCCCACTTGTTATCCTTGGCATTACAACAATCTGGTGCTCAGTCCTCTCTGTCACTGACTCTCCAGCTTGCCAATAAACCCATGAAGCCTTTGGCCCCAGGCACTGAAGCCACAGTATGCAAGTACCAGAGAAAATGCCCTAAAACTCTCCCAGAACACAGCTCAGTATTTGTACTGCCTTACCCTGGCCCATTTGGCACTGGAGAAATTGGTATGGGAAAGGTCCCATCACCAACACCAAGGCAGTCAGTATTGCCCCTTCCAGCAGTCTGAAGACCAGGCAGTCTTAAAGGACCCTGAATCTCCATATTCTGGTACTGGAAGTCTGGAACTGTGCCACAGCTGCTTAAGGGGCAGTTTTATTCTGATATGTCCTGCTTGACTGTTGTCAAGTGAGGGAATCAAAGAGACAGATGAAGCTTCCATGTATTCCTCAAAGGCTCCCTATGGAACTCATTACTGTTAGGGTCTGGGAATATATCATCAGTTGGCACCAGCAGCATCCTGGTAGGGTCACTCATGGGCACCTTCACCAGGCCCGATGCCAACTCAGTGGCCATACTGGGATCCCTGGACAGCACGTGAGAAACCAGCCTCAGGATCTCCAAGTGTGGCCCAGGATCCTCTCCCTCCCCCAGTGGGCTTCTTCAGCCACAGCATTTGAAGGCTCAGTCCATGACATGGAGGAGTAAGAAGGGTAGCAGAGGAAATGGCCATACCTAAAGCCATATCATCCTTGTCCTTCAACAATGCAGTCTCACCATCACCGCCATTTCTGGGTGATGACTTCACACTATTCCAACAGCTGGCAAAGAGGGTAGCTGACACCCTCCGTATACCTCCTAAAGCAGTGGTTTCAAACTTAGGGTCGGGACCCAGTACTGTGTTGCCTACCCTCAGGGAATGAACTGTGAGACCCCCTGCAGCTGCTGCCAAAAGACTGGAATGCGTTGCTTAAAGATGTAATGGGCATAAATGATTTTTTTCAACTGGGTCAAAGGATGCTTACTACAAGCTGATAGACACCTTACACATCTCAGCTACCTTCAGAATTGCCCTGCTGGTTAATCCTGCTATTCAAGACTCCGGCTTTGGCAGCCCTAACCTGTATACAGGAGGACAAAAAATATTAGGTCCCTCTCAAGCCCTGAGAGTTCCTTTTCCCTCCATTGACTGCAAGCATCCATATCTTTTTCAACAGAAAGGCATACTCCATCTTCCTCTCTGCTGTTTAGAATTGCCAACTACCAGGTTTACTAGCAAAGTATGATTACACCAATTATAATAAACTCATTAAGAGATTGCCAGAAGCTTCCGAGAGATTATCATTGTCCACAAGGGAAAGTTGGTGGTAAAGACAACCCTACAGTTATCTCTTGACACAGCTGATGCAGTGGCCAGGACCATCTCTATGGCTGTGGTGATGAGGTGAGCATCGTAGCTTCATCTCTTGGCATTTCTGAACAAGATGCAGGCTACGGTTGAAAACCATCCCTTCAAAGGTGTGAGTATCTTTTCATAGAAGACCCGTGCTTCTCTCCATTCTTTGAAAGTTTCCAGGGCGACTCTCAGGGCATCTATAATCTAGGACAAAAGATGTAGTTTGGTGTCAGTATCATCAGAGACAATATTGATCTCAAGTTATATCTCCGCATTGTTATGAGCCACAAAGAAAGAAAGAAATTCTCTGGTTGCAAGCTCTTTGGGGTCCAGCCCTCTATTCAACCACCCATTCAGAAACGCTTTTGACAAGCAGGTTGAGGCATGGCAAGACTACTCCCAGCTGCCATCCACAGCGTTTGACCGCCACTTGGTGGCATTCTGCAATAACTGGGAGCACATAACCACAGTCAAATGGGTCTTGGAAAACACTGACATTGGTTACTCCATCCATGTCACCACCCTACCCCCTCTATAGCACGCTTCCCCATCCCTCCTCAGGGATCCTTCTCATGAAAGTCTGCTAAGGCAAGAGATAAATCACCTCCTGAAGTTGGGAGTTTTAGAACCAATACCTCAACATCTGCAAAGTGAAGGGTTCCACTCTTGCTGTTTCCTAATACCCCAAAGAAAAGAAGAGTGGAGACCCATCCTCAGTCTCAACAATTTTATCAAAGCTCAGAAAGTCAAAATAGTTACCTTGTTGACGATTATTCTGTCAATGGAGCAGGGAGACCGTGTTTTGGCCCTCAACCTATAGGATGTCTATTTTTACATCTTGATATTACAGGCTCACAGATGCTTCCTAAGGTTCACTTAGGAAATGATCAATACCAGTACTAAGACCTACTGTTCTGACGGTCTTCAATGCAGAGAGCGTTCTCCAAAGTTCTTTCCATAGTAGCTGCTGATTTATGCTCTCAAGGGATTATGATCTATCCCTACCTTGACGACTGTCTCCTCAGCACCTGGTCTCTACGGGAAGCTCATCGAGCTACTGAGAACATGATACACTTGTCCACGAAGCTAGGCCAGCAAGTCTATTCCCTTATACCAGTCCAGCATCTGGAGTTTATAGGGGCCAACCTGGATGAGCTACAGGTCAAAGCCAACCTTTCTCAGGACTGGGCCTTATCCCTGGTATCACATGTAGACAGAGCTCAGTGCAGCCCTCAAGAGTCGGTCTGCCTCCATATACTGGGCCTTTTGGCAGGCAGTACTGCAGTGATCCCACATGCCAGTGTTCACATGCAATCCCTGCAGCTATGGTTTGACATGGTGTACAAGACAAATGGAGACAATCTACAGAAACTGTTGTTGCTACCCTACAAGGTCAAAGATTGCCTGATTGATGGAGGAACCTGGCCAACATTGGCAAAGGGACTTCTCTTCTTAGATGCTGCCTTTGACATTTCTCACTACTGATGCATCCCTTGTGGGATGATGGAGGTGGATCTAAACAAAGAAAATACAAAAAAAAAAAAATGGAAATATTCCTGCATTCCAATCTCCTCAAGTTGAGGGTGGTCAGGAATGGGTGTGATCATTTCTTACTACATGTAACAGAGACTCACATAAAAATCCTTATGGACAACGTAGCTTGCATGTATTATTAAGGGGGAAGCCGGATTGCCCTCCCTGGGCTCAGAATTCATAAAGTTTAGAAACTGGTGTCACGTTCACTATATCATTCACAGTATTTTTGATGTCTGCCCAGCTGGCATCGGAAAGCTTTTTTTACTTCCTTTTCTGTCTCAACAACTATATACTTTGGTATTGTTTGGTGGGAAAACCCTGCAATTTTATAGTTTTTTTTTTCCTTTGAATTCAGACCCATTTTGGAAAATTGAAATGAAATCCCTAAATCTCAAGGATTTCAATTTTCTTGCATTTAGTTTTTTCACAACCCTCTAAATATTACAGCATGGATTTTGAGAGGAAATTAAAAATCATGTATTCTCTGCCTCATGTGCTTAAATATGAGTCAAATTATGTGCTACTTTATTTCACCTGTTGAGGGCTGTCGGGGTAGCATAGTGTGCAAGTTAGCATATAACTTGATCCCAAATATCTGATTAGTGCATATTTTTTTAAAGGCATTTGAGAGAAAATTCCTGGTCTTCTCCCCCCCCCCCCTTCATTGGCTTTACTGGCCCAAAGAACTCTCAGAGATTATGTAAACAGCTGTGCTGTAGTCATTTATGCATACTGCACAAGTAAAGATTACTGCCAGGACAGTGGCATGCTCTTCTCCTATGTTGTTGCTTTAGCTCAGGGGTACTCAAACTTTTTGCGAGCCGGTCCACATTCAGCCTTCCACCATT
>ML681996.1:33611511-33657150 GCA_007922195.1 Podocnemis expansa
GCGATGCCAGCCGCGTGGGGGGGGCGAGTGGGAGCGGGGGGCGGCGATGCCGGAAGTGGGGGGGCGGCGATGCCAGGAGGGGGAGGTACCACCGGGAGCGGGGCAGCGGCGGCGCAGCAGGCTCCGTGGGGGGGAGGGGGAGCGCAGCGAGCAATAGAAGTTGCTCAGCTGTCCTTAGAGCAGGGGCACTCAAATGGCCTTCATGAAAATAGGCCACTGTTGCGGTCCACCGGAAACCTCTTTGCAGTCCGGATTGTGGACCGCGGGCCGCCATTTGAGTACCCCTGCTTTAGCTAGTCTAGTGGAAGTTTTGCTAGCCTTGGGCATAAAATTCTTGAGACATTCTCAGAAGTATAAAGTGACTTAATGCCTTTGACTTTTGGCCATTGGTATCTCTTTATTCACCTCATGCAGCTTTGTGTTAGACTTTCCTTTGTTTTAAACAAGCAGAGTGTTTCACAGGAATAATTTAGGGTTTTTAATTGCTTTTTTTAAAAGCTCTCTAGCTTGTGTTTTGGTCAGATGCAGCACACATGTAAAATGCTGGTAGAGCAGTTGCAATCAAAATAGTTCCATTCTCCACAGAACTATTCCGTAGAATCACAGAAGTTTAGGACAAGGTCAGAGCTCAGGAGATCATGTAGTCGAACCGTCTGTTCAAAGCGGGACCAACTCCAACATGGGAATCATCCCAGCCAAGATTTTGTCAAAGTGCAGCTTTCTATTTGATAGAGTCTTCTGTGACTGGGAATCCTAGTGGCTAGATTGCTGGTCTTTCAGTCTGTAAAGTGAGAGGGGATAGTAGGGGGACCTGGCCCCTCCTCCTCCACTGAGTCCCAGCCCGAGGTAGATGGATCTCCCTACTGGCGGACATTGGGAAGTGATCAAGACCTGCTTCCCTAGGCTACTTCTCACAAGTCTCTTCAGCTTGTGGCATGCCCCCCGCCCCAGTCCAGTTGCCCCATGGCTTATTTGCAGGCTTTCTTGGGGAGGGGAGCTTTCACTTTCTTTAAGTTGCTGTGCTGGCTGCTGGGTTCTTGATCTGTCCCTTCGGGTGAGTAGACCAAGAGCTCCTTCTTCCTTGACAGGTACCCTCCAGGCTCCCCTTCTTTTCCCCTCCTCCAAGCCCTGGCATTGACTTCAGGTGTAGCAGGCTGAGGTTAGCTGAACTCAGGGGTTTTCTTTAACCTTTGCTGTGCCAGAAAGCAGTTTTTCTGGTCCCTCTCATGTTCTCTAACTTCTTGAGTTTTATATATGTGCAGCATATGGAAAATATACAAACCACTAATTCAGTAAACTTGATTGGGCCAAATTTTTGTTCAGGAGTGTTCAGGAGTTGGTGATTACAGCTTTCTCTGTCAGTATGCATGGTGACAGACTTTATTTTAGAGAGTTAATTTCCTTCTAACAATCAGTTCTTTTCTTCCCTCTCTGATAATCAAAGATATCATCTCTCCCCTTGAAAATTATGCTGCTTTCCATTAGGACCACTAATCACACTGCATGTTTTGGCATCTGATTTTCTTTGTCTCATTTCCAGTAATCTCAGGATTCTAATAAGTGTTATACAGTTTACAGTTTTCACTTCTTCTCCAAACAGAAGTTGATGCTCAGTATTGGCCACATAAGTTATTTTAAAGCACAAACACATTATACAGTGTATGATAGTCTAGGTAGAAAGCTGTGCTTATTAACTGTAGAGACTATAAAGCAGTTTCACCCATCCCTTCATAAAGATCTGTTGGCCTGTAGAGTGTTTTGGACGTGCCACTCTTCTGAGTCATTCGCTCGTCAAGGGCCAGAGCCATCAAAATATTGAGTGTCTTTGATTGACAATCCATTTGACTGACTATCAGTATTACCAGTCCCCCTCAGTATTACAGGTTTCCCTCTGTGTCAGTCCACAAAGGAGATGAATTGATTTTTCCTCTAACTAGAGAGCCCAGACTCTTTATTTTAGCTCTGAAGGTTCCCTAGTTCCATTTGCAATGTGTTGGCCAATATGATAGCTATCACATCAGTTGCTTGCAAGGTTGGGCCCTAAGTATTCTGTACTGCCATTCATCTTGTGTAGTCATTTGTACTTCTGAAGTGGGAGTGTAAGATGCTAGTTTTCTGTCTTGGTAGTGTTTTGCTCCCATTGTTAGTGTTCTGCATGGGTGTAAATATTACAGGTAATCTCACAAGGTGCAAGGAAGTACAGAATTAGACCCAATATCATATTTCAGATTTTATAATTTTCCATTAAGGTTTTATCAATTCTGTGGTCAAAGATCTTGACTTACAAGTGTGGAAACAAAACAAATTATACGTCCATCCTATGCCTTATTCAAGAGTTGTCTTTGAGTGATGTCTCTGTGGGTGCTCCACCTTAGGTGTTGTTGCATCCTGTGCCATTGATTGGAGGTCTTTTAGCAGTATTTACGCAGGTCATGCATCTGCAGAATGTATCTTGTGACAGTCTCAGTGCAGCTTCAGTGCATATGCAACCTCCTCCTCTCATTCTCTTTTCAACTATTTGTGATAAAAGATGGAGTGTCACAGTAGAGAAACCACCTTATACCTGAATCATATTTTGGGGGAGAAAAAAAAAACCCTTAGTTAGTTTTTATCATTTTTGTCTAGGTACTGCCTTTAAAAAAAATCTTTCCTTTAGTTAGTTAACTAGTTTATCCCTCATAATATTAGGTTTCAGTTAATTTTTACTTGTTCGTTGGTTTACTCTTGTAGCCATTAACATGCCAGGCTCACCAGGCTTGAAGAGGCATTCCTATTGTAAGAAGGCTGTGTCTGCTTCAGGTGGACATTCACAGTCCATCCGATGCCTGGCGGAGATTCACATCACCCCAAAAAAAAAAAATCAGTAATTGCAGAAATTTAAGCCTGAGGGCAAGAAAAGATAGGGACTTGCAGCTAAAACTGATCTTCATGGAAACATCCCTTCGAACAGGTGTGCCATCAGGTCTGAGAAAGCGTGCCACAAAATTTTTTGACAAACTGCTGGAAGAGCTCTGGACTGGCTTATTGGCTCATGAATTTTCATGAGTTCACTTGGAAACTGTATGGTGGTGTGCCTAAGATTAATTAAGGGTAGTAAGGTGTGTCACAGCAGAGAAAACGGTGGGAAGCACTGCCTTACATTCTCCTCTGACTTAGGACCAGGATGTAACCTTATGCTTACTACTGTCAGCCTCACAACCAGCGTAGGCAGTATGAACAACAAAGAGGCGGCAGGGAGGCTACAGACATAGACAACCTCCTTAAACAACATCAGCAGTCCAATCGACATCTGCAAAACTCTAATTTTGATTCCTTGGTTGAGGGCTTGAGAAATTTTGCTTACCATATACAGCTAGATTTACCCATCAGAGACTTTGAATTCTGTCTCCAGACATTTCCATTATAGCTGGTTCACTTTTACAGTGGACAAATGGATCATAGAAAGAGTCAAAGCCAGACACTCAATTCTTTTAATATTCACCGTTTCTCCCTTTCCAACTTTCCTGTCCCTGTTCAGGGATCCTATTCACGTGCAAATTTTGCACCAAGAAATAGTCCATCTATGACATATAGGAGCTATAGAACCTGCACCCCCTCCCCCCCCAACACAAGGGGCAAGGAATTTTATTCTCATTATTTTGTATTCCAGAGAAAGAAATGAGGGTTGGAGACCCATTCTGGATTGAAGCATATTGAATAAGTATGAGAGACAGCAGAAGTTCAAGATGATCACACTATCTGTGATATTACCAACATTGGAACAAAGAGACTGGTTCTCAGCACTCAGTCTAAAAGATTGGTGTTTGATAGACCTTACCTTTCTATCTAGAAAGAACAAAGACATTTAAGAAATTGAATAAAATGTTCCTATTTCTGGCTGACTGCTCAAAGGGCAAGGGCATATGCAGTCAAAAACTGTCGAAATAGATAAAGAAATGTTTCTTTGCCTGTTATCAGCAAAAAGAAATTCAGTCTCCCTCTGGTCTTTGAACTCGCTTCCACTAGAGTGATATCCACTATTTCTGTATTCCTAAGCAGTGTTGCGCTGTTGGACATATGGAAGGCTGATATGAGGAAATCACTTCATACATTCCTTGCCATTATGAGCTAGACAAAGCATCTGTGACTGCTGCCACAATAGGAAGGGTTGTACTCTCATCCACTGTTCCCTCTAAGCTGTGTGCATGTGTGCACGCACACAGGTCATGAAACCTACACACACAAAGAAATTGTTTACACACGCAGTCTACGAGTAATTAGAGGGAACATTGCCTCATCTGTATGCCGAAGTCCCTTCACCATTTCATAGCTACTGCTACACAGTCACCTAAAACGGAGCAACCACAGGGGCGCCACTCAAAGAAAAAGAAAGGGTTACTTATCTCCAGTGACTGATGTTCTTCAAGATATGTGTCCCTGAGATGCTTCACTATCCACCCTTCTCCCCTCTCTTCCAGAGTTCAGTTAGTGGAGCCTGAGTTAGAAAAGTTCCAGACGGGCAGCCATGTTAGTCTAGTTCAGTAAAACAAACAAGGAGTCCCATGGCACTCTTTAGGTGCCACAGGACTCCTTGTTTGAGGTAGAAAAGGAACTGAGGCAAGGGGGTTGCACATGCACCAAAGGCAATCTTAGGCTGTCACGAAATACATTTTGTGCATGCGTGACCTGGAGAAGTACTGCTACATAAAGTGGAGCACCCTCAGGGATATACATCTCAAAGAATATCAGTTACTGCAGGTGAGCAGCCATTTCTTTATAGTCACTTTAACCCACAAACAGCTGATTATGCAATGTGATTTGCGTGGGGTGGTGGTCGTGGTGGTGCGGTGGGTGTTTTCTGTTCCTATATTTTGAATGAAATACTAAAGGCCCCTTTTCTAAGCCATAACAATTAACAAAGCATTTGCTTTGCTTTAATCCAGATATGGTACTACACCAACAACATCTTCAGTGAAGCTGGAATACGTCATAAAATGATCCCTTATGTTACCTTGAGCACCAGTGCAATTGAGATTTTGGCGGCTGTTTTTTCCGTAAGTTGAATAAACAAACTGGGGACGTATGCATTTAGTGCTAAATAACTCCACTTACTTAATGTTGAAGTAAATGGTACTGATGTATAATTTCTTTATTCATGTTAAAGTACTTTTTAATATACATTCTCTGTGTGTGCAACCATATATTGATGATTAAATTAAACAGCTTGAAAGCACCATAGTTGAGTCCAATCCTAGACTCACATGCCATGGTTATGTAGGGTGTATAAACCCCAGAATGGCATTTAAATTGCATAGCAACTGGTTCACTATGCCAATTTATCCAGATAGCGAGCTGTGAAACTGCTCTTGTAAATGAGCTAGAAGTGGGACATGGAGAAGTTCATCTTGAAGATTCCAGCCATGGTCTGACACCTGGCTTTCTGTAAAATTATTAACTTTGTCCTGGAAAGAGGATGCTTCAGGGGCTGCCTGTATGGCTACCTCACAGGAGTATTCCCACTTTTTTGCCCCCCAGAGCAGAGGTTGAGAGGATGTTCCTGGGCTGAGGGTTGGGCAAGTTAAAAAAGGTAAGTCATTTTGGACTTCAGAAACTGACACGTCCCTTACTCACCATCAAAAAAATGGCTCTGTGACAATTATTCCACAGGGATTGAGGATTTTCAGGCACAATTCCTCCCCTTTCATAGTGTACATGCAAATGCTTGCTTGTAAACCAGTCTGCCATTTTAAATGGTGATGAGAAAGTTGAGCAAAAGAAGTAAACCAACAATGATGATATGGAGGTTCCAAATTTCCATGATCTTGCTGCTGGCCCTTCAGTAGCAAATGCAAAGCTTTTTAGCACTACATTGTATAAAGCACCACGGATGTACAGTGAATTCAAATGCTAAAAATCCCCATAAAGTTTTGGAGAAAAGGTAGCCACATACAGTGTCTTCCCTCTTTTCTCCCTAGCCTTCCAAATAGCAAACTTGATTAGACAACATGATACTCTTTTGTGACAAGTTTAAAAAATGAGGATACTTTCAATAATTTAATAAACTACTTGCTGTCAGTGCATGCATATTTTTTGTACTATTTATAATAAAAACATAAAATGTTTTCAGAATGCAACATTACAAATCCACAAGATTGTCCACACAAGTAAATTTCATACTTCATGGACTTTTTAATGAAAATCTCTATCTGCATATGGTAATACCATAAATATTACATAATCACCTTGGGATTTAAAGCATTTTTAAATGTCAGAGGAACAATCTTGGCAAAAACCCATTCTATGGGATAACTGCTTGGTAGCTTCATAAATGTTATACTAAACCAAGCTATCAACATTATTTTCATATTGTACAGGACATAAGGAGATCTTAAATGTCACAAGGGCCTTCTCCTGATCTTTGTACTTTTCCAGACATCTGTTTTTAGATTTGTGAAGGTCTTAGTTTAGACACATTTTGCTTTCAAATAAATGGGATGTTATTTTAATTTTTTTTTTGTTTGTTTGTTTAAGATATACATAGAAAAGTGATAGTGGCTGATAGTTTTATATGGGGGAAGTGCTGAATTTTGTTTTCTGGCAAGAATGGAAAATTAAATGAAGTTGGTCCCGATGCATAAAAGCCATTCCATGAATAGAAGCTGCTATCTTTTCAATGGGTTCCATGCTGTCAGTTCGTAGGGCATGTTCAGAGCACATATCGAATAAAAAGTGGATATGTCTAGGGTAGTTCCTGGTATTTTTGATTTTTTCAATAAGTTTCTCATGCCTGAGAGCTTATTTTTAATCCTCGTCTTTTTATATTAGTCTGTTTGCTGCTCCTTTGGAAGTACTGATGTATGAAAATCTCCCACTTCTTCAAATACTCTGAGATACACTGCTTTATAGCCTTATTTAATTTCAAGACTCTTCATCTGTATCGTGTTGTTCTGTTCAAAGGGACAACAACTTAAATTTTATGTTGCCATTTGGAAATGTTGATCTTCTCTTGTTACAAGTAACTCCTAAAACAATTATAATTGGAAGAATTGGAAGAGGTAGTGTTTTTCTTTTTTCCTCCTGCCCCTAGTTTGTTTATTTTGTGCATTTGCCATTTACATATAGTCAGTTTCACTGTTTTGTTGCTGGCAAAGGGCATCACCCTCTTGCACTGCTCTGTGGGGGAGTTTGTAAACATGCTGTTCCCCAGGAATCTGCAATAGGGTTTTTCCTAGTAGAAACCAAGCTGAAGCTGAAGCCGGGTCATCATCAGGAATAGAACCTAGAAGCAGGGCACAGGTCCCTACCAAATGAGCTGACAAATTGCATCCAACAGGAGATTATTATCCTCTTGTGAACTAGTCATTAGTCCTTGATGCAGTTAGGCAGTAAGCTATTTTGTAAAAAGACAACAGAGTGTGTGGTAGTAGTGTTTTGGGTCTTCCCAACAGATAGGAGAAAAGAAAAAAAATATTTCTTTTTGTAAAGAATCTAAAAAGACATTCAATGCACAATATGTTCTTAAAACAGTAACAGAAAATTGGAGTAGATATTCCCAGGACACTAATAGTCAGGTAATAATAATGGTGGATGCAATCCTTGAGGAAAAGCAAATATACAATAATTATAATAATTTGCCCCTTCACAGCACTGTCTTTTTCAAAGCTCTTTACAAATACTGTCTTGTTAGTCTATGGCCATTACATTAATCTGTTTGCTTGCTTTCTATTAGCAAGCTTTAATTATAGCTCCATCACTCTTTCTCTAGAGTAGAAATCCCAATGGTCACATAAGCAAGTACTTGAAAAGTGAAATGCAAATATTGCTGCAAACTCCACTGTTCCTGAGCTTATGTCCAGACCGAAACTATGTTTAGTATGATTCATGAAAAATCTACAGCCATACCACTTTGTGTTCCAGCCCTTATGATTCCCTTCAGTTCAATGGGGACATGTAGGGTAAAAGACCATAGGAACATTTATATGCTGCAGGAAGTTGGGCCAATGATTTATTATAGTATAGTAGATGGCACCCTTGGTTCTAAGCTGTTGTGGTCTCGGTACAGGAGAGATGCAGAGAAAGAGTGCTGCTGGCCATTTGAACTTATTTAAAAATCCCATGGTATTTTTAATAAAGTAGTAGGGGTGATAATCACAGATTGCTGATCATTATGTTCTCCTGATCTAAATGTGTTTACATTTTCACTCAAGTATGGAGTCTTTGCTTGATGAACTATCAGTTATCAATCAGTTCAAAGATCCAGTTATGCAATACATGCTCACATCAGTAATTTCACTTACATGAGCAGCCTAGTTGAATTCAGTTTGTTTGTAAAGCACATTTCAACAAGAGTCCTGTGGCATCTTAAAAGCTAACAGTCTTTAAGGCAGGAGTCTCAAACTCAAATCACCATGAGGGCCACATGAGGACTAGTACAGGGCTGCATGAGGATTAGGACATTAGCCCGAGGGCTGCACCACTGAAACCTTTTCATACAATGATATTACAAATATCAGTAACAATAGTGCCATTGCGGGCTGCAGCAGATACCTTTGGTGGCCACATGTGGCCTGCAGGCTGTGTGTTTTAGACCCTTGCTTTAAGGTGCCACATGACTCTTGTTGTTTTTGCTGTACACAGACTAACATGGTTACCCCTCGATGAAGCACATTGGGATTTTTCAGAATGACATACACTGTAAAAATCTAAGTAACTTTTTTACAGTGATTATTATTTATTAATAAATACAGATTGTAATGAGAAAATAGTCTTTCAATATTAACATTTTATAAAAAGTGACAGCAGCTCCAAAATATACTCTATTACTTTTCCCCCATAAAGAGTTTCTGAAAAGATTTACAGCCTTTTAAAACAGCATTTTCTCCCCTTAATAAAATTAACCATGAAACAAAAAACTATGTTAATTTTATCCAAGAGCAATAGTTATGCAGAACATCATTTATAATTTTAGCTGGCTATAAACAATTGTCCATGTGAGTGAACATTTGGTTTTCTAAATTGACTGCCATGCTAATTTGTTTAGACCGAACAATATTTCAATAATATGATTTTTTAGCTGATCAAACTTTTAATATGTTTTGCTTAATCCTATGAAAGCTGTCCCAAATAATATGTGGAAAGTGGTAGCCAAAAATACTCAGTGATTTATTCAGAGTGTAAATCACAGTATTCTTTTGGACACAAAGAATGTTCTTCAAGTAGTGTCTCTGTGAGTGCTCCATTCCAGGTGTGTCCACATCCCTGCACCTATGACTGGAAATTTTTTGGCAGCAGTACACATTTGTGCCACATATGCACCCTCCCTGCCTTGCACTTTGTTGAGATGGTATGTAGCATTATGTGACCAAACCACCCTCAGTACCTTCTCAGCTGCCCTTGGCCTGAGACAGAGCCATTAGCAGAGCCTGTTCATAGTGATTTTCTTAGTGATTCCTTTTGTTTGTAGTGGTAGTGTTTCTTTTAGAGTTAATACCTTTTCTCTGAACCCTTTCCTTATTGTTAAAGTAATTTATTTTGTTTTTCAATCTTACCTATTAGTTAGCATAGTTACTCTTTCTGACTTCTTCCCTGCAGGGAAATGTACCCTAAAAAGGCTTACCTCCCCTCAGTTCCTCCCCTAATGGGAAGCAATTCGCATCAGCATCAGGCATTCACACTGTATCCACTGCCTTGGAGAGGTACACTTCCCTCAAAAGTGTACATATAAGAATGGTCATATTTGGTCAGATCAATGGTCCATCTTGCCCAGTATATCGTCTTCCGACAGTGGCCAAGGCCGAGTGCTTCAGAGAGAATGAATAAAACAGGTAGTCATTAAATGATCCATCCATCCATTCCCAACCTCTGGCAAACAGCAGTCCCTGCCAAGACTGGCTAATTGATTCACCTATCTTCGATTAGCGTATCTAGTTCTTGTAGAGGAATTCTCAGTAAGCGAGGGCCACAAACTTAGTGAGGAGTGGAGCTGCAGGCCCAAGGGCAAGTACCCAAGAGCCCCGAGAATAGTGTACATTATTCTTATATAGTGACATTTTACATCATATTACAAAGCATAAATTATTACTGTATAGCCAATTAAGTTCTGGATCCAGCCTTTTTGCACCAAAATTCCCCCAATTACAACCTATTCTCTTTGACCTGCCTTATCCCACATACCCTCCAATCATAATTCACCTGCGCCATAGATCTTTTGCCTAGTCCTTGAGCTGACCCAAATGGACTGATTGTCAGAAATCTGCAGGCAAATCCAAACACCTTCTCTGTCTCCAAATTTCAGTACACTGTCCTTGAAGCATGGCTCTCTACAGCTTCCTTATCAGCTAGTTGCTTCTACTGGCCCTCTTCCAGGCGTGCTAGTGGAACAGAGAAATGCAGCTCTTCCCCTGCCCCCAAGGCCTGCTGAGCTATCCATCTGTGTCTCAATGCTGTTAGGCCTCAGCCCTGGAATTCCTCCACATTCTTTTTGAACCCCATTATACTCTTGGTCTTCGCAATGTACTCTTGCCAGGAGTTCGACAGACTGACTCTTCACTGTATGAAGAAATAGTTCCTTTTTATTTTAAACTTGCTACCTATAAATTTCATTTGATGCCCCCCCCTTCTTGTGTTATAAGAAGGAGTAAATAATGCCTTTTTTTTTTTTCTTCGAGTCATGGTTGTATAGAGCTCTGTCATATCCCCCTTAGCTGGCTCTTTTCCAAGCTGTCCATTTTACTAATTTCGCCTCATATGGAAGCTTTTCCAGACCCATAATAATTTTTATTGCACTTTTCTGTACCTTTCCTAATTCCATATTGGCTTAAGCTCAAGGCAAGAACCCCAAAAGCCTTGAACGTAAGCTAAAACTCCTTCTGATGGAGAGTTTATTCTAGCTAGTTTCTGATCCTGACCCTGGCTCTCCCTCCTTGGACAGCAGTCCTCTCTGACAACAGTCTCAACACAACACTCCCTGTTGGCTGTGCAGAGGAATTTATTAGAGTCCTCACAAAAAATGACTAAGAAGCATCCACAGGTTCCCCAAAAAGGGAACTGACCCCCCCCCCAAATCCCTGGCCCAGTTGGTGATTTCAGTACCAACCAATGCATGGCTGAGTACCTGTGAGGCTGTTGGGTCCTCCACTACCCATCACCAATGGTAAGGTCAAGGACATTAACAAGGTAGACTCAGACAGAATGGCACCTCTAGGAGAAAGCTATGGCAACGATAATCCCAGTGGCTCAGAAATGGCACTGACAGATCAGCTCAGGAACTTGCTGCTGAGTTGACTTTGCAAAAGATTACAGTGGCACCTGCTGGAGACTCAGCAGAATGCAGAGAGCCCATGACACGAGCAACCACTTTCTTTATATATTATATTCTTCAAAGCATCAGACAGAGTGCAGTCTTCTCCCATGAAAGCTCATGTGATAAATAAATTTGTTAGTCTTTAAAAGTTCCACAGGACTCCTTGTTTGTTTTCCATTATAGTGGCACTGATACCACTGATTTCCACAGTACTGATGACTATTCTGGTACCACAGGAATTTGGATTTCCAAAGGACTTACTGGTCTCAGACACCTGAGTCTCCAGTGCAGAGTGCTGACATAATTGCAGCACACACCGCATCCCAAGACTGATAATGCGGTATTGTCCCAGTCTGCCTTACCATTCAGGACTGCTCTCCAGTCTCTGGTGATGATGAGGAAAAGGAGATTTGTTCCGTTTTAGCACAGGGTTCACCATCACAGCAGGGAGCTAACCAAATCGAAACATATGCCTATACAAATTACCACAGGAGTAGACCTGACCCACAGGGCATGTACGGACACCCATGGTGCCCCCATCCATTCTCTTTCCACCACCACTACTCCTGGAACTTACATTTCTTTGTCTTCTCCTGACAAAGCTGTCAGGCCTCCCCCACTAATAACAGCAGATGATTTCAACCAATTTCAGGATGTCAGGAGAATAGTGGGTTCTCTTCAAATCGCGTTTGAAAAGTTTTGGATGATGATAAACCAACAGGTTGTCCCGGAGGTGGATTAGGTCGAACATTAGTCTTTGTTGCCTGCTTGTTCCTCTTGATGTCTCGAGTGAGCAAGGAGGGGTAGTTTTACAACTCTTTTTATCCAGAACAGTACGCAAATACATACATGATTGACAACATTCTATAAGCCCTTTTATGGTTACATTAACATCTATTTAATGCATATTAGTGATTATAGGATGCATATAATTATCCCCGCATCTGTTTACTGTTGACAGATTTTGCATACATTGCACAGCCGCTTTTCCTTCAAACAAATTATTTTCTGTGCAAAACACTGACTTCACATTCTTAATGGGGCATGATACCACAGTGGGTAAGGAGAAGATAAGAGGTAATCCTACCTTTTCATTAAAGGTCAAAGATGGGACAGTTCAGACCACATTTCTTGCACTGATGGCCAGCACAAAACAGGAGAAGGAAAGATAGCACACTTTATTTATAAACTTATGCTACTTTCAAGGATATATAGGTATACAACTTGCCTGAGAAGCAACCCCTTACCATAGTGACCTGTGGCTCAAACCTGGCTTGTTAACTTTGATTCTCCTACAAAAAGATTAAAAAATCCTAGCATGAATTGTTTGACATAGTCTAGACATCAGCATCAGTAAAAATTGTACTCCCCATTAATGAGGCATTTCTGGATTCAGCAAAAATTATCTGGCAGACCTTGGCTACAATATGTCTCACTTCTTGTCTGCCCTCTTGCAAGTATTATGTACCCTCTAAGGGCACGGATTCTTATCTTCCCACCTTACACAGAATTCATTGGGTGTCTGCTGTAAATGAATCTGGCAGACAACATCACATTAAACACCAAGTAATAAAGATGGGAAGCATTTGGATTTATTTGGACACAAACAGTAAGCAAACATTTGGTTTTTCTAAATTGATCGTTGTGCTAATTTGTTCAAACCACATAGCACTTCAATAGCAGCAATTTTTAGAGGACTAAACTTTCAGCATCTCACTTAATCCTATAAAAGCCCTCTGGACTATGTGTCATAATGGTAGCCAAAGAATGCTCAGCAGATTTGCTTGGTATGTAAAGCACTGTATTCTGTTGGACACAAAGAAGGATTTACTTTAAATTAATCTCTATCCATGAGTTCATCCTCTTTTGCAGTTTTCAGATGTAACAGTCTGTGATCCTTATGAAGCCACTTTATGAGCTGAAAGATAACTTAGACCCATATTACACTACATACAAATGTAAAATCTGGAAATGCTATAGTACAGCTACCATCTCAGGAAAGTTTCAAGAACATTTGACATTTTTTTTTATGTCTATGCATATAGTGGTTGTGTTTTACTACATGAGGAGTCTGACCTTATTTAAGGTAAGGGCCAGGTTATGATTACCTCACTCACCATAAGTAGTGTTGTAATCCACAATCACATTGAGGTCAACATAACTATTTTTGTAGTAAGATGTTACTCAGTGTGAACATGGGCCTTTGGGTCACCTTATAAAGCAATACAAGTACTGGAGTGTTGAGGTAAAGGCAAAGGTGACAGGAGAGGCATCTGATGGTGGCTGTGGCTGTGCACTAACACAGCCTTTAGGGCCCAGAAGCTGGTCTTTTATTCCCTTTTGATAATGAGAGATGCAAATACCACTGCCATGACTTTGTTGTAATTCTCTGGCATGCCTAGCTGCCTCATTCTTTGCTTTGCTACGTGTGCTGCTGCCTGTGTTTTGAATTTAGCATTCTTCAGTGCTGTGCAGTATAGTGTCTCAGATTATGCCTCAGAAACTTGAATGCCAAATTCAAACACAACATAAGAGGCTGTGCTTTGATCATTTTCACCACATAAATATGCTCAGTGTATTTGCAGATGTATAGTCATGATTTCTAAGGGTGTGTTCACACAGCAGTCTCATTTTGAAACAACAGAGGTTGTTTTGAAATAAGAATCGCCATGTTCACACGACGTACCGTTGTTCTGAAACAACTTAAACCCCATTTGGTGGTGAAACAATGTTGTTTCAAAACGATTGTTTCGAAACAATACCGTTGGAACATGTTATTTCGAAACGACAGTGACTCGTTTCAAAATAACTGTTGTCTGAACATGCTATTTCGCTTTGAACTTTTTTCCTTAATTCGAATTAACATTTTCTTAATTCGAATTAACTTATCAAAATAAAGCCTTATTTTGATACAAGTTGTTTCTAAACAACTTGTATCGAAATAACCCCCTGTGTGTGAACATAGTCATAGAGTCCAGGGGTGGCCAAACTTATGGAACTCAAGAGCCACACAGGTTGATTATTAAACCTCCAAGAGCCACACTGAGGCATATAGCCATATACTTTTACCTACTAAACTGATTTGCTGATATTCTTCCACGAGCCACACGTTTTCATTCAAGAGCCACATGTGGCTCCTGAGCTGTAGTTTGGCCACACCTGCTATATACCAATGCCATCAGTTGCAGATAGCCCCCTGTAAGGGTGCTGAGTGAAGGAAACGCTCAACACCTTGTCATAGGAGGGCATAAGAACTTACCTGTCTTAGCTGATGCAGGAGCCAAGCAGGATATATATTTATTAAAGTGTGTTTCCTGGTGTTTCCAGACTGGGTGCCTCTGGCTAAACTTCTAAATCCATATTCAGGCACCCAAATAAAAGCAGTCCAATTCTTCTGTTTCTTTCTGCAACAGCATGGCTCGTGCTGTAGAGGAAATGACTGTGCTGGAATAAAGGGGCTAGCAGTATAACTATAAATCAGAAAATCCATCCACCTCTCTCTGTTTTTGGATGCAAATAACCATACCCTGAGTGGTGAACAGACATGAGTGATGTAGATTTGATTAGCTACTTAATCCAATTGCTTAAGATGGAACTAGCACAGAACTGGCATGTCACATTAATCATGTGCATTTGAATCTAAAGAGAAGCTCTTATTCAGGACAAGTTCTGAAGGGGTAGCTGGGTTAGTCTAGTTCAGATAAACAAGTCCTGTGACACTTAAAGACTAACAGATTTATTTATCACATGGGCTGTTGTGGGAGAAAATCCCACTTTGTCTGAGGCTTTGAAGATGGGGGAGCTTAACAGAATGGGAAGAAAATAAATGCAGGGAAGCATAAGTCAGTGTAAGTAAGTGAAAGATTTGCTGTTACAGTGTGACTTGATCCCATGACTTGCACTTCCCTGCATTTCTTTTCTTCCTATTCTGTAAGTTTCCCCATCTTCAAAGAGTCTGACAAAGTGGAATTTTCTCCCACGAAAGCTCATGCGATAAATAAATCAGTTAGTCTTTAAGTGCCATAGGACTCCTTGTTTGTTATTTAGGACACTATCACTCAGAAGCATATGAGGAGAAAAAAGCATTTTAAATGATGATAATTTTAATATTGAAATATAATAGAGCATATTTAATAAGAGAGTAAGGTATTAAGAGAAAATAACTGGGAATTTTCTCAACAAACTTGGAGAATAGAAATTTTCAAATGAATTATTCAGGAACCTACCCTAAGAAATACAAAAATAGAACCCATTGGCAATTCCACTTCATTATATAATCATTTTCACTACACAACATGCTCAGTATATCTGAATATTCTCTGTTTTCATTCTGTCAACACCACTTCCTTCAGTTAACTCAAGTGGAAGTGACTGACAGTTGGGTTTTTAACTCTATATTTATTCAGAGGAGTTGACAGAAGGTAGTGGTGTGTGATCACTTACCATTGACTGTTGGTATATGAAGCTGTATTGCTGCCTGTAAAAAAAAAAAAAAAAAAAAAAAAAAAAAGACATCAGTGGGATTTTAAAGTTATGTTAATCAAAGGAACCACAGCTCCTCCTTCCCAGGTGTATGTGCTCATGATCTCACATCAAAGTGCTATATTTTGTATTATTTGGTAGATAGCATAATCCAGTGTAGCAGAAAACACTTGCACTTTTTCTGTAATCATAGATGAACACATGCAGAATTTCCTTTTATGCCATATTCAGTGGCTTAAGGTACAGAAATTTTCCTACGAGTTTTTACTGATTTGAGAAATACTCCTAACACAGATAAATGGTGAACACATACCAATACATATTTTAAAACTGTTAGAAACATTTTTCTCACTGAATAACTAACTCAAAAAGATCTAAATGGGTTTTGTTCATTAACATGATTTGAGCAAAAGGGGTTTAGAACCAAAGTCCATTGGTTATCTTAACTATAGCATTCTTTACCAGTGACACAAACAAGGAGTCCTGTGGCACTTCTAAAAACTAGAAAATTTATTTATTGCGTGAGCTTTGTGGGAGAAAATCCCACTTCGTCAGATGCTTTGGAATTTACGAGTGGAAAATGTAATAACTCGTTACAAGATCAATGATACTTATGACTTTTCTTCTCTAGCTTTTTATTAATCTCAGTAGAGCGTTGAGATCTAAGGGAAAAGATAAATTCAGCTAATATTACCATATTATAAATATAAATAATAAATATGTAGTGTGAAGAAAACCTCATGGTGAACTGTAGACCAGACTGTGAAAAGAATGCTTTGATGAAAGTGCATTTTACTTCCTTCCTATAGCTTTTATTGTCCTGGAAGACCATTAAAAATATTAGACAAGAGTCAAATGGTTAAGAGAATGTTAAACATTTTTTTACCAGATATTAGGATGTGGTGGCATTCCCATATTTTAATACATTCTTACAAATGAATAACACTTCTTTTCACTTGCTTCATGAACTGTTTTATTTATTGATGGTTCATTATAACATCTTAGTGTAGAGCACTGTTATACCAGTAAAACTAGAAAAAGAGAGAATGTTTATATTCCTCTTCTGTGTATTACTTGAAATAACTATAATAATCCAAAAATGATTGAAAATAATCCTAAAACCAAAATAACTTGAACTGTAGGCATGACCTCTGAATCATGCAATATCCAAGGATAGGTCACAGTAGAAGCTACAGTCACATGAAATTTATTTAACTTGAAAATATAAATACACCTCCAGGACTGACATATGACAGGAGAAGTATCTATAAATGTTTTCAAGGAAAAAGTGGTACAGAAAAATTGAAGCTAGTTTTTAATTGTCTTGTGTCTTATTTTTGCACCAGTTTCCATTGTGCTTTATAGATGACCGCCTTATGCTGAGGGATGGACTCTGTGCATGGTTTGTGTGATGGTTTCACAGAAAAGTCCTACAGAAATTCTGTTTTAAAAAATAACAGTTTGCACTCTTACAAATGAATTATGCTTCTCTTCACTTGCCCCATAAACTACTTAATTAATCAATTGTTTGTCATAACATTTTGGTTTTATATGTGACTTACCAGATGAACTTACAGGAAGTTCTAGTTTCGAGACAATAATGATTCACATTTTGGTGAACTGCAAAGCTGAAATGAAGAAGTGGTTTGCAGCCCACAAAAGCTTATGCCCAAAGAAATTTGTTAGTCTTTAAGTTTCCAGAGGACTTTTGGTGTTTTTGCTGTATACAGACTAACAGGCTACCCCTCTGGAACTTATCACCATGCAAATGTATAGGTAGTTACATTGTCATAATTGTGCTTTTTATCTATATAGTTTATGCTGGTTTCCACACTGTCATATATTACACTGGTATTAGAATTTTCACACCGATAGAACTACTGACAGTAAATTGGTATTGTCTGTGTAGTTAAAACAGTAAAACTTTCTAGTGTAGGCCTGTCTTGAACCTCTGTCAGACAGGAGCATACTTGTATCTCCCATGGTTTGGGAGACGTTGAGCAAAGAAAATAAGTTTCTTTGCCTTTTAAATTTTTTTCTCTCTTTGTGAAAATTTCTTACGTTTTCTGTTTAGCGACAGGCATTCCAGAAGGTGTCATTCTTTATTGCAAACAGAATTACGGGGGGGGGAAGGGGGCACATATAAAGGTGATTAACTCTCTCCTGTTGTTCACCACATACTCTGTTATATGGACTCCCTGCATAAGAGAGGTAGCGCTGGGTCCTACAAGGAGCTGAGTGCTCTGGCCCAGATCCAGCAAAGCACTTCCATATGTGTTTAACTTTTAGAATAGCATTAGTCCCATCTGTAAAACGTTTGATTTGCTAGATAAGGGCCAAAGTGCTGCAGCCTTTCTGAAAGAAGGTGAAGAGGAATAGGGAGAAAGAAGGCTGCAACCCAAACTTTTTCCATAACACCAGCAGAGCTGATGTTTGTGCAGGGAGCAACCACTTCACAAGTGGTGACCTCTCCCTCTGTATTTCCCGGCATGTGCCTGCCTTTGAAACAACTCTTCCTGGAACTCCCATGTACCAGAGCTTATTGCTGCAAACCTTCGTGGAGCCCCCTATAATCGAGGATTCATCTCATTTCACCTTTCATATAGGTGATACTGGAGTACCTTGGTCTTGTATGCCAAGGCAACTATTTATCTAGCAAATATTTGATCCTAAATTGATTCTTTAAAATAACTTGAAGCAGTTATATGAAACATACTTTTTAGACTTCCATTAATAGTTTTATCCTTTCTTCATAAGAAAGCTATTTTGATTAGTAATTAGAGTGATTACTGATGGGAATAGTGTGTTAGAAAATGTTCTGATGTGTCTGACTAAAATGTATTCCTATTTAGCATATATCCCCTGATTTTATGTGATTTTTATACTGAGTTCCTTTGTTTGCAAAGTAGTTAACATAAATGAATGAAGAAAATGCATAAATTCACAAATACCTGTGATCAATCCCACATTTAAATGAGATTTTCTGATTCATACCTTGATATTTCCTTTAACTGACCATACAAATTAAATTAATTGTTATGTAAAAAGCTAAACATGATATTTATTTGGTATCCATTTGACTAATGGAAATTGAACCTTTGCTGCAGTCTAAGACAATCAATTATAAATCTCACACACTTCCATCTATAATCTCTTTGTGGATCTATAGTGAATTTTTTAACCCAACCAATATTATTGATTGGCTTTATTTTTAATGAGCAGTGCTGAATACATGGTTTTCAAAATATGTCAAATGATATGATCTTAGTAATGATGAACATATTGTGGCTCAGGATTAACAAAATGAAGTTAATTGTTACTATCCATAGTTTTTTTAGAGGACCTATCACACTATAGTGCTTCACTATAGTAATTTATTTCCGTAATAAAACTCTACTAGTTCTTCAAGAAAGTAAAATATCATTTCTTCTTTTCAGGGTTTAGTTATTGAGCGGCTTGGACGTAGGCCTCTTCTTATCGGAGGTTTTGGTTTGATGGTTGTCTTCTTTGCAATACTTACAGTATCCTTGACTTTACAGGTACAGTCTGTTCATTGCATATCTATTTTCTTTCAATTTGCCATTAAAATGTCAGGTATATATTAATTCTTGGATTCATCTTTCTTTGGTGGGCCATTCCAACTTTTGATTATATTTAAATGACAGCCTATTCTTAAATGGGGGTTTGAAGTTCTGTCTTCTGCTTAATTGTAAATGTATTTATTAAAGCATGATTGTTAGTCACATGAGCTAAAAGATTATCTTATTCATTTCTTAGCAAATGAGCATTCTATTGTGTGCAGATTTGAGAGGATAATTTTGCCCATGGTTGAGAAGTGCTATATTCAACTCTTCCAACTTTTGCTGTAAAACAGTAAAAAATCTTTCTGAAATTCCTTGCATTCTTGATTAGCTTTCTGTTTATTGGTGACACTGTTAAAAAAGGAAAAAGGTTAAATTCAAACAGAAGACTCCCAGGGGAGAAAACATTCCAGTGTGACTTTGAAATTCAGTTCAGATATTTGGACTCAAAAGATGAAGATTCATTATTTGTTGGAAGGCAGCACCTGCCTTGGAGATGCAGGGTTAGCATTTACTTCACAATGATAATGTCAAACGGTCAGAAGAAGGTTATTAAACAAATTTGTAACACAAAAAGGAAGTCAATTTAGTGTCTGCCTTGTTTATCCCCTGGTTGTATACTCCTGTACAGCTTTCTTTGTTCCTGAGGCCTGAAAAGTAGACTTCTGACAGGTTGGAACAGCTGGCTTTTGATGATCTTTCTGCAAGTTGTTCTTCCGCTGGCTATGTTTAGAATTCTCTGCCTTTGGTAAAGCAACAAAAATGAGCCTCACCATTTATTTGACTGTCATAATCCTGTTTCTTTGGTTGAGTTGATATTGAAGGAGCCATTGAGGTTAAGGCTACACCACAAATCAAGTTATAATTATACTGTGGCTAGGTATACGTGATCTAACTATAATATAGCTAGGCTGCAGTGCAGGTTAGCGACCCCAGTACAATCCCATCATGCAAGTTTGCATGGCTCTATGCCAGGATCCAAGGCCCTGGCCTTCCCTGCTAATGGAGTGCTCGACAAACTCTGGACACCAGGTCATCCTGATGACCAGAATTTGCAGCCTAATGCCTGGTACTGCTGGGGAAATGCAGCAGAGAGGCATCCTCTGGCATCCAGTAATAAAATTGGAGAGGCCTTTACTAGGCATTCGGGGGATTCAGCAGCAGGGGACTTTTTTGTGGCAGGGCAGCTGAGCACCTTCCTTTGAAGCATTTTGTTGACCCCTGTGCTAATGTTACCTGCACTAGCTAGTTTATGGCTAGTGCAACTGTGCCTACTTGGACTATGATTATACCTTACTTTGTGGTGTGGCCTTACCTTCAGAGTCAATGTGAATAGTGTGTGGACATCATAAAACCATAACAAGAAGCCGTGGTTGAAAACTGAAGCAAGATAAATTTGAATTAGGAATAAGGCACCAGTTTTTAATAGTGAGGGTGATTAATCAGTTGATAAAGTACCAAGCAAAATAGTAGTTTCTCCATTTCTGGGTTCCTTTCTGGAGGACATGCTTTAGCCCTGGGTGGGCAACATTTTTTCGCATGAGAGCCACATGCCAGGGATGGCCATTCATAAGGGTCCACAAGAGGGAGGAGGAATAGAGGGGTGGGGCTTGGAGGGGGAGTAGCCAGCCCCCTCATGGGAAAGCGGAGGGAGCTGGGCTCCACTCCCCCTCCCTGCTTCAGCTGGAGCTGGGCAGGAGGGGAGGAGGAGCTGCTACAGCACTCTGGCCCCAGCACAAGCTACTGCTGCCGCTCTCCCTCTCCCTCCCTGGTCCAGTCCAGCTCGTGCTGAGGCCAGAGCATTGCCACCACTCCTTCTCCCTCCCAGCTGGTGGTAAAAGGAGTGGCAGTGGCACTCTGGCCCAGTGCAAGCCGGTGCTGGACCTAGGAGTGAGAGTGGACCTAGGAATGAGAGTGGCAGCAGCAGCTCTTGCCAGGGCCAGAACGCCACCACCACTCCTTCTACCACCTAGCTTGCTCTGGTGCGAACTGCCACTTTCCCTCTCTCACCCCTTCCAGGTCCGGCAATATCTTGGACCGGGTGTAGAGTGCTGCTGCGGTGCAAACCACAGCTGGACCTTGGAGGGGTAGGGGAGGAAGAGCTGCAGCATTCTGGTTGCAGCACAAGCCACCCGGAGCTGGGAGGGTGAGGAGGGACAGCAGAAGTGGCAGGCGGGCTGGAGGCAAGGATGCTTGTGACCCGGATCCGGCCTGCAGACTGTAGTTTGTCCACCTCTGCCTTAGCCAAAGACATGTTACTGGGCTAAGTGCAAGGGGAAATGCTGAAGCTGAAGGGCCTATGTTGTACAAGCCAGACTAGGTGATCTAATGGTGTCTTTTACCTTTAAACACTACAAATCTCTGAACTATTTCAATAGCACTTATTATATTGTCAACTGTATAATACAATAAAACTGTACTTTAGAGACCAGGTCATAAAACCAAGGTTGTTAAGACAACAACAAACAGGGAGTCCTGCGGCACTTAAAGACTAACAAATATATTTATTGCATGAGCTTTTATGGGAGAAAGTCCCACCTCATCAGACTCTTTGAAGATGGGGTAACTTACAGAATGGGAAGCATCTGACCAAGTGGGATTTTCTCCCACAAAAGCTCATGTCATAAAATATATTCGTTAATCTTTAAGTGCCACAGGACTCTTTGTTTGTTTTACTGAACTACACTAACACGGTTACCCCCTTTGGATCTATAAAACAAGAGTTTCCATAAAATAATAAGGATGCAAGTTTTGTTAAAAACTGAATGAAAATTAGGCTTTTCCAAATCCTGTGATATGTATAGAGTGACTTATTTTAAACTAGCTGGCCTCATTTTTTAGCTATTTTAAATCTGCAATACCCTATTGATTGTAAGTTGGATTTTAGTGGAGCTACCTCAGTTTACTGATCCATTATGCATTAGGTATTAGAAATAAGCCTGAACCAAGACCACATGCTGCTAACAGCCTTGAACTCAAATGGTAACTGGTTCTGAACTGGCACCTGTCTTTGGAGTTGAAAACTTTAGATTTGTGTTTGCATCCAAACTTTAGAGCTTGAGCTCATCTCTCATAAATATACAACTCTATGAATTCACAATAATTCCAGAAAGACCCTTCACATTTTATGAAATATTGACTAAGTGAATAAACAAGTTAAAAAGCAAACAAACCAATATAGTTCTTTCTTTTAGAACATATACTTTATTTTTTAATATTCACAAGTGTACTTGTGATGGTACTTCAGACTACTCCAAGTAATAGATCTTTATATTTTATATAGTAATAGATATTTAGTAGCATGGAATCACACTGTAACATTCTGCAATTAAAACTTTTCTGAGAAATAAGATGAGATGACAAGATTGTGAGGGAAGATCGGGGAGTGGGGTTACTACTCAGCATTACATAGATAGTAACTAGAACTAGAGGGAAAAGTCATATCAGTTAGAGATCTTGTTGAATCAAAAGTTACCTTCCTTTTAGCTCTTTCTTTTATAACTTAGTTGATTCCTTGTGGTTACTTTTTACCTGTGTTGCTATTACCCCACTTAGTTTTGTGTAGACAAAATAAGCTCCTCCCAAAACCACATATTCTGTATTAGAAATAGGAATAAGGAACTTCTGAAGAATACACTGCCTGTTTCTACACTGCAAGCAGAACATGTAAATCCCAGCTCAAAGAGACACACCCACACTTGATCTGATCACACTACAGCATTAAAAAATCAAGTGTTGCTGCTGCGACATGGGTGCCCTGAGCTACCCATGCGAGATGCTGGTACTCTGGGCACATAGCCCTGCTCCCATGCACATTATTGAGCCTGTATTCCATTTTTAGCACATTAGCTTGATCAGAGCTAGTGCAGATACATCTCCTTGAGCTAGAATTGACATTTCCAGCTCAAAATGTAGACATACCCAAAAATTTATAAAACCGTATGTATTATCTATAGGTTTGATCCTGTGGCTATCCATTACCATACAAAACTTTTCTTAATTGCAGAATCAGACCCATTCAGACCCATTGTTTGTCTACAATTTCAGAAAATGTCTGAAAATCCCAACCTGCTTGGCAACCACCACTGTATATTGTTGTAAGCTCAGTACTTCCCCTCCCCCTTTGAGAGCCATTTGTGGTCTTGAGTCCATCCTTCACACAGTTTAACTTTGTCATTTAAAAAAGTATCCACACTAGATTCATTAATATGGCAGAAACACCTGGAAGGAGTGACTACACAGACTTTGTGCTCCACGAGGAAATCTTTCACAGCTTCACTGAATTGCAACATAAGAAATTATGAGCTTTAAATATTTGTGGCTTCTTCGATACAATAGACCTTCTAATATTCACTGTACAGATTCCAGATTTTAGTTTAGTACCATTTTAATACAGCTTGTCTAAGAACTATTTCAGGAACACTGATTTCTAAGACTAACTCTTGTCATAAACTCTTGTCTGTGAAAGAATGTAAAGACCATTTTGTTTTCCATGCAATATTTATTGACTATGCATTTGTCATAACTAATGCTAATGTGGGTTGTTTTTTGTTGTTGTGTTTTTCTAGAATCATGCATACTGGCTCCCCTATCTCAGTATATTTTGCATTCTTGCAATAATTGCATCATTTTGCATTGGACCAGGTAAGCAATTTTTTTTCCTGTTTCCGTGTCATTTCTCTAAGCCCAAGCACTAAAACATGCGTGTTGAAGTGACGCTACATTAGACTTTGTTATGTGTGTGTCAGGGGTTTAATGTGTGCTTTGTATAGGAAGATGATCAAAAAGATTAGTCTCCTCCTATTGATGATGCTTTTGGTTCCCCATTGCATGCCAATTCTATATGGACTGCATGAATTTGAATCTGATGCCCTTGGATGAGTATTTTAATAGGGTGCTCTTAATGACAGCTCACTTGTTCTCAGTGTACCTGTGTGGGTTCTGATAAGATTGTCAGGCTTCTTCATGGCAACAGATGCAACTTTATGTACTGTGTATTGTTCTTAGTCTGCCGTCTATATTACAATGAACTCTTGTACCTATTGGGTGAGAGGGTTGTGAAGAAGTATTAAGAGACATTGATACATAAAAGATTAGATTTGGAATCCAGTTGCATCAGTGTAACTTTGGAACAACTCCACTGACATAAACAATATTACTCCAGAATTACATCAGTTTAACTAAAAACAGAATCTGGCCATATGAATTAGCAAGTAATTCATTTTGATAGCATTTGTTTGCATGTACAGAAAAAGGAATGTAACCAGAGCACAGTTCATGTTCAATATGTGATGCCAAAATGAAGTGTGTGTTTTTCCAAAGAACCTGTAGCAAATTGTTCTTCATGAAAGTGGGGAGGGATGAGAAATGAAATGTTTTTTGTGGCTTTTCTTCATCTATGTTCTGTTATAAATCTGAAAACAAGATTTCTGTCCTCATCAGTTCTACCATTTTTTTAATCCAACCTTTTTTTCTCCATTCTTTTTAATGGAGCTGAAATTTAGTGTGATTCTTTTGTTTTACTTCCTTGCTTGTGCATTGTCGCCATCATTATCCTTATTACTTCAGCCACTTTTGTCTTTGGTGGTGATAGAATAGAACTTCAGTTGTGAACTGCTCAGTCAACCACACACCTCGTTTGGAACAGGAAGTACGTGGTCAGGCAGCAGAGACCAAAAAAAAAAGAAAAAGAAAAACAAATACAGCACAGTACAGTGTTAAATGTAAACTACTAAAAAATAAGGGAAAAGCTTTAAAAAAAAGATTTGACAAGGTAAGGAAATTGATTCTTTGCTTGTTTCATTTTACTTAAGATGACTAAAAGAAGCATTTTTCTTCTGCACAGGGAATGTTTCAAAGCTGTCAAGTTAGTTTTCAGCTGTAAACTTCTGAAAAAAAAAACATAGCATTTTGTTCAGAGTAACAAACATTTCAGAGTTACAAACAGTCTCCATCCCCAATGTGTTTTTAAGTCTGAGGTTCTATTCTTCTACTTGCAAGACCACGGGTGAAGACTGTACTTTTTTTTTTACTGGCTCTTCTGATGAAATAGGACTAAACTAATATTTAAGCCCACCCCCACCAGTCAGGTGAGGGGTGTTGCATAGTCATGACACCCCAAGAGAACACTAGGTAGCTGCTACACTGACTCACAAGTTCCTCCCTCATTTCCTCAGGCTCCTGGGGGAAGCAGGCTGTCACTAATCTATGCCAGTTCCCTCCGATGGTCTCTAAGCTTCAGTGGCTGGACCCAGACTAACATCAACAAACTGAAAATTTCTTGTCCTTGTCCACATATCTGTGTGGGACCCAGGGAGTAGTAGGAAGTAGAAACTGCATGACGACTGCTCTTTCTATCCCCACGCACCTCTGGCACTGTAACCCATGGTGCAAGTAGTCTTGTAGTTCCCTTGTGCTTTTCTAAGAACACGTTTCAATTCAGCCCGAGTTTCTGATGTTTAAAACAAAATTCTCATGAACAGATGGCTGGATTGCAACGGGGAAAAAAATGGATTTTGAAATCAGTGCCAGTTCTCTACCAGGTAGTTTTGAGAGGTCAAGTGCTGACTTTTTACCAATTCCCTTTATAAATATGCAGAAACTCCTGTGAGTATGAACACTTCTAACATCTACTTATTTTCCTTCCAGAAAGCCCCATAGAAACAAATTTGCACAGTAATTTGGTCCAACTCCAGAAGATAATTCATCAGTTCTCAAAACTTCCAATGTACATGACAGTTCAATCTTCTAAAATAAATCCTCTGTTTTTTCTTTCTCTTCCTGCCTGCTTCCCTTCCCCCTGTTTTTTTCCCCTCTGTTCCTTCTGATGGATTCTATTTTTGTTCACTTAGCTTTTATCCCTTCATTGCTGCCAGTCAGGATTTTCTAATGCATTTTGTGTTTGTATTGAGGCAGTACATGTATAGATACGCAAGACTGAAATCTCTTCTGTTCATTGTCACAGACTGCTTCCTACAGAAAGTCTTTAAAATTACAGAACTCTTCTTGGTGTTGCTTTTAAAGGCAAAAACCATGATACTGCCATTGCTGAACAACTGACCTATCTATCATTCCCATGTAGTCAAATACTTTACCGGTAAAGGCATGATGACTGTGACAGAGGGTATTGATAATGGTACTATAATCTAAAACTATTCCAATCCTATATATTTTATATGTATCTTGTATGGGCTAGGAATTGTGTTCCTGCTCAATGGATATGCTAAAATGTTTCATCGGGAACTAAAATCACTGGGGAATAATTAATACACATCCCTGAGGCAGGTAATAGATCAGGAGAGGTTTCATCCCCTGGGGGAAATTATAGTGATTTGATCTGGTTCAAAAACCCGACAAATAAAGAACTGAAAGCCATTTAAAGAGACTGCCCTGTGAGAACTGCGATCAAGACAGATCATATCTGAAATATTTTGTAAACTGCCAAAGTCTCCATGTGGAAGATGGGTGATGCCTAATAAGCTAAACGTGTATAAGCTGTTTGTTTGTGTGAAATGTTTTCTTTGTAATGATTTCATTCTGAACTGATAGTACTTCACTTCATAAGAACTGGCTGGTCACTGGTCAACCTTGCGTTGCTCCTGAGAGAACAGGACAGCAGGTACTGAGCTGAAGTCAGAATCACAGTGAACTGCAGAGGTTTGCAGCTTAAATTCCCAGCCTGTAGGGAGCAAACTGGTGGATCTTGCCCCAAGAAATATGATGATGTCACTGAAATCATTGGCAGCAGTTCTGCTGACTTTAATGAGGCCAGATATACCCACAGTGAAACTGCCCCTGTTATCAATTTTCCTTTAGTCTAGCTGAGCAGGCCCTGAATTTTTGTACCACACTACTTTGGTATCTCTGTCAGGAGCCATTTTACTTTCAGAAATGGAAACTAGCTTACATTATTAGCCATATTTCATAATCAATGAAAACTGGGAATATATTATTTAACCTAAAAAAAGCATTACTGAAAAACAGAACATCCACATTTGTCCATGTCACAAGACAGAGGCATAACTTTGGCATGTTTAATGCAATTATCAGATTTATTTTGAGAGAGAAAAATGAGGTTGCAATTCTCACAATGAGACTTCTGCTCTAATAATTTAGACTTGTGTGCCCTTAAGCACAGCACCGAGAAAAGGCTGGCGCAGACACTGCAGGAGGGATTGTGCCTCAGTCAATTCCATCTTGGATTTCTCTTTGTATAGGTGGGGGTGGGGGAATAACAATTTTCTGCCACTTTATACCAGCAGTAAGTTGTTGCACCCCTTCTTTGTGAAGGTGGACGTGGTAAGCAAACTTGTAGTCATGCAGTCTTTTATCTCTGCTTGCACAGATCTGAATCTGGGTAGCCTTTTGGCAGGTGAAATGGAGATTCCAACTCACTTTACTGTCCTGTGTGGCTGAGTATCTCAAGCCATATCCAGCTCTACTGCTTGCTATGTGCCAAAGTCATCCCTGGTTTCAATGTATCTGATTCTCATTAACTTCAGTAGCAGCTGTACAAGCTTTTGTGGCGCCAAATTTATACCCATTTGCCTGAACAGGAAGAAAATAACACAGATGTCCTCTTTGTACAGCCCATATCCTGAGATGTACCTAACTCTGTGAGTAGTCTCATTGAAATCAGCTGGACTGTTCACTGGGTAGGGTACTGTTCTGTGGCAGTGACAGTCCCACAGTCAAGTCTTGAAGAGTTTTCAGTTTGCACTTTTATTTAAAAATGGAGCCAGCCAAGGTTTACGTCATCTGTCCATGAAAGCAGGAAGTTTCTACTCATCTTTCAAAGCTTAGAGCAATTAGACAGCAGGACCCTGTTATACTAAGAAATATTTGCTGAAATATGTCAGATTGCCCTGAGCTCTTTGATTAAACCGCATAATGAAAAAACCTATGATGGGGCGGCTTCCTGTTCTCTGTTTTGTTATTGCACAATGAAGGAAGGCTTAGAAAGAGAATGCTCCTTCTCCACATATAAGGAACAGCCTTTAAGTGTTGAAATAGCAGGAGCCAAGCTACAGGGATGATCCACATACACGATCTGGCGGCTAGGAATGGTTGTCCAGCCCTCGACTCTTAGCACATACACTGATAGCAGCAGCAGGAACAAGAGGCCCCACTGCATGTATTCTGTGGCATCCAATGGAATCTTGTGCTGGCTGCCAGCATTTCTGAAGCGTTGGCACATCCTGAAGAAGCTATGTCCTCCCTACGGTACCAGCCAGATAAGGATCTGCCCCATAATGTTTATTTTCAAGGGGGTCAGTTTTGGTTTCCTTGAACTCTCTAGCCCGGAATTCCCTGCATATAAAATCTGTTTTCGTATTGCATTACTGTCCCTTTTATGCAAGATTCTTTTTAGTGTCTGTAGACTGGATGAATTAATAAAGAGAGGACAATGGCTTCAGGTAGCAAATGAGCAGAAGAGCTCCATAAACACAGAGAATTGCCATAATGCATATATGTGTGGGGGGGGGTTGTTTTGTGTGTGTGTGTGTAAATGGAGAGGAAGAAAACAGTAAGTGATAGATACAGGATTGCATCTTAATAGAAAGGTTTTCTTTTTTTTCCCCCAAAGTTTTTCATAAGTCCTAAGCAAGTATTTATATGAAAGAGTAATTCCCTCCAGTAAAATGACTAAGTAAATGAAAGTTACACACTAATTCTAGAACAAATATAATTTGTCTCCTATACATGCAGTGCCTTTCAGTTACATGACACTCCATACAGTTGTTATTCCATGAGTTGTTGACATTATTAACACAGAGTCTGGAAGCCCTAGCTGTGAGCCAGGACATCACTGTGCTAAATGGTGTTCTATCCTGTTCTTCTGTTCGTGGTTAGATAATATTGAGCGGTGGGTATGTCTTTATTGATTATGCTGTGTCGGGCTCCACGGATGGACACAGCAGGATTGATTGAGTGGCCAGTGGAGTCCTGTTTGGTTAGAAGTGCTTTACGTTTGAGTCAGTAACTCCACCAACTCAGAAAAAAGTAGCACTGCATCAACTGGAGGGCATTTCCCATCAGCACAGCACAATGAAGGTGCCATGGTAAAGGTGTAAATTGATGGGAGCTACGAGTTGTACTGTATGTAGCTTGCATATTGTTCATCAACCCAGCACGGAAGTGTAGACCAAGCTGTTGGCTTCCTCCTTTGTTCCTGCCCAGTGAGAGAGATGGTGTCTCCTTTTCAGTTATTGGTTGCTCATTTACAATTGCATGCCAAATTGCTTTAGTTCATTTTACATAAACAGACAAGATAACTAATTACTTTACAGTGGACCAAAAAGAAAATCAATGAATTGGGTTAGATTAAATTTTAGTCCATTTAAAGAGACCTTATTAGATGAGTTGCAGTGGGGCTTATAGACAGGAAACATTCGTTAACCACAGGTCACAATTAAGTTAATTGACCTACGAAGACAGAAACAAGCCATATAGTATATTATTGTAATTAAATAAAGACCTAAATGTAGTCAGTTTGTCAGCATCTTGATCAATAATGCATAGCTGAAGTGTTTCCTTAGAATTGTCTTTCTGTCTGTGGGATCATATGAGTTCAGTGGAACTATTCCTGTGAGTTAGGCAAGCAGAATTTTACCCAGGAAATTCCAAAAGGTTCATAAAGATTTTATAGTCCAATCCTGCAACTCTTATTCACAGAAATAAATCTAAGTGGGTGGTCCCATTGGCTCTGCTGGAGCTACTCATGTGAATAAAGAATTACAGGATTGGAATTCTAATTTGTTACTAACCACTAGTTAAATGGCTGCTTCAACATCAAAATCTGGCAGTTTGAAGTTATAGTCTCTTAACTTATAATTCTAAAGGGAATTTATACTTGTGGGTGAAAGTAATAACATACAATAACAACTATATGTTAACTTAAATTTACTGCTCTTGCCTTATAGAGTGACAGATCAAATTCTTTTTTCAGTTACCTATTTCCCCTGCTGAAGGGGAATGATGCATATAATTGATTGAACTAGGAAGATAATTATGATCACTGAAAATCACAGAATAATAGAAAATTAAGGTTGGAAACAAGGGTGTCGCTGTCCAAAAAAAAAATAACCTTTTGCAGCATAGGTCCCAGGCCCAACCCCCTACCATGTTCCCACACGCCCCTCAATCCCCGCAGCTCTCTGCTGCCACTGCCAGCCCCAAGCCCAGTGCTGATCCTGGTCCATGTTCTGACCCCCACCCCCTGGCCCCAGGCCCAGGCTGGCTCTCTGCCACCAGCTCCAGGCCATTCCCCAACCCCTCCGCTATGCCAGCCCCGAGCCCAGGCTTCCTCTCCACCCCTGCCACTGGTCCTGGGCTGGGCCAGCTCTCTGCCACCACTGGGCCAATCCAGGGCCTGCTCTCACCCCTGACCAAATCCCATTTCCTTCTCACTTGCCCGGTGGGCCCCACAGCACCTTCTTTTGCTGTATGGCCACACAGCACTGGGCCGAAAAAGGAGGGATTTAAATTTCCCTCTTCTCCCACGCTGCACCACATGTTTCAGTGATGTAATGCAGGGCAGGACAACCCGAGCCGACTCCAGCTGAGGGCTCATCTCAGGCAGGCACCATTGCTCAGGGCTGGCAGGCTGTCTGTGCTTGCGGCTGCTGGGGAGCGAGACTTGGAGCACTGGCTGGCACACCATCAATGCTCATGGTTGGAAGGGACGTCAGGAGGTAATCTAGCTCAGCCTTTGCTCAAAGCAGGACCAAGCCCAACTATCTCATCCAAGCCAGGACTTTGTCAAGAAGCAGCTTAAAAACTTCTATTAAGGATATTTCACCACTTTCCTAAGTAACCCATTCCAGCTCTGCACCACCCTGCTAGTGAAAAAGCATTTCCTAATATCCAACTTTGGTCCCTCATTACAGCTTGAGACTTCTGCTCCTAGTTCTGTCATCTACTGCTACTGAGAACAGCCTACCTCCATCCTCCCTGGAACCTCCTTTCAGGTGGTTAATAGCTACTGTCACTTTTGCAGACTCAACTAACCTAGTTCCCTCAGCCTCTCCTCATAAGTCATGCGCTCTAGCCCCCTAACCTATTTTTGTTCCCCTCTATGGGACTCTCCAATTTATTAACATTGTTCCTGTACTAGGGGCCCAAACTAGTCACAGTACTCCAAATGTGGCCTCACCAGAGCTGAACAGAACAGAATAATCACTCCCCTCGATCTGCTGGCAGTGCTCCTGCTTAACCATACCAAATGCCATTAGCCTTCTTGGCAACAAGGACACACAGTTGATTCATATCCAGCTTCTTGTCCACTGTAATCCACAGGTTCTTTTCTGCACAACTGCTGCTTAACCTGTCAGCCCCCACTTTGTAGCAGTGCACGAGATTCTTTTGTCCAAAGAATAGGACTCTGCACTTGTCCTTGTTAAACCTCCTCAGATTTGTTTTGGCCCAGTCCTCCAGTTTGTTTAAGTGACTATATAGGTGCTCCTTTTTCTTCTGGAGGCCACATGCTGCCTATTTTCTTCCCCGTTCTTTAGTCTCCCATCTTTGATTCTTCCACATGTTGTGCGTGCAGTAACAAACCATGATTTCTATATACAGAATGTCTTCATTTTCACTGATGCACTGCAAGGTTGGTAGTTGGGTCTCTAGCTCTTTAACCTTTTCTTCCAAGATGGAGACCCGCTTGCACCTCCTGCAGATTAAGTACTTCTGTTCTCTGGAAGAAAGACAAAGATGGCACAATCCAGTGTTGGTCACAACAGCTGATTGCTCACTGTCCATATTATGTTCCAGAACCATGTGTGGGCTTTCCCTCAGGGTGAACTCCCAGGCAAACTCCCTCTGTTTGCTTCTCCTCTGTTCACAGCTCGCTTGGTTTGCAACTGACAGCTTCTTGCAAAGCTGCTGGCTCAAAGCACACAGCAGTTGCCCCAGCTCAAAGCCTCGCTCTCCAATCAACCAGTCAAGGCTAATCAAGGCCAGTCAAAGTTAACCTGTATGCAGCTTATTTCATCTTAATTTTATTTTTTTTAACTAGAGGAGCTGACTAGGCTCAAAAGTTTTTATGTTCAATAAGAAAGTTTTTAGGATTACTTTAAAAAGAGAAAATAAATAGGGTTACATGGTGAAAAATATTAATAAATCTAATATTTCTTGTGCAAAACTTATGTGTATGAAACATTTTAATTTGCTTTATTTCTTCAATATTATAGTACATATTTTCATAGCAGCCATTAAATTGGGTTCTTCTGTGTTTAGGTGTCCAGCTTTAGGCACCTAGGTCCAAAAACTCAGCCCAGAACTGAGGGCCTGTGTATTATCATCCACTAGACATCAGACTGGACAAGAGCTTAAGGGTAGAGGTGGGCCTTGTGAGAACTTTCTATGCTGTGGTAAAGTTATCATTACATTGTAGTGTAACCAGCAAGGGTCGTATTAATGCTAATGAACGGCTGATGTAATCTTTGTGGGAAGAGTAGTTGTAGTTCTATGCTGATTCTTAAGCAGAAAAAGTACAATTTCACACACAGAATATTATATAGGCCATTGCTGTAATATGAATGGTAATTTACCAAGACAGGGCTGTCATGGGATGCACATCAGTGCATCCCTGAAGTGTGACCTAAATGATTTTTCTGTTTACTTGTGCACTGTGATTGTATGATTTGATGCCAGTTATGCCATGCAAGGTTTCTTTATGGCTGCCCATAATCTATTCTACGTGATTACTATGGTGTCATGTTTCCTACAGCATCATGTATGTGTGCAGCTGTGTAGCATGTTTTGCATGGCTCGGAGGGGATGGGCGACAGACAGAAGTTTCTCCCAGCAACATGTAAACAGCCACAGCTGTGAGCAAGCAAGTACCTGTGGGAGGTAACAAAGAATATGCAACTGAGGTGGCTCAGACCCAACAAAGAGATCACCTCTGCCCAGAAAGGGGAGAGAGGTTTGAGGGGGTTTGGAAACAGAGGGAGACACTTGTACAGATTTGGGGCTTTTGGCGTGGGAGTCTCCATCTGGAAACAACTTCAAACAAGACTTGGGCCCTGCCTGGTCTCAAGCAGAGACTGGCTGTGCAAACATCCAACAACAGAACATCCTGGCCATAAACTTGGACTACGAGGTCAGGTTAGGTAGAGATAATAGGTTAGTATGTCTGTTTATTTCCTTGTGGTCACTCCAGAATCATTTATATTATGATTCTGTCTTGAATGGTCATATTCTTACTTAGAATTGTAATCTGATCAATGAACTAGTAGTTGTTTTTTCTGAAGCTGTGCTGTCTTTAGACAATATGGGTATGTCCACACATCTCTTTTATTTTGAAATAACACTGGTTATTTAGAAATAAAAGAGATTAGGTCCACACGACGTATTCTTATTTCAAAATGACGGGTTCCATCATTTCAAAATAAGAGCTGTCATTTCGAAATAGCTTAAACCTTCTTTAAATCGAAACAGCTGTTATTTTGAAATGGTTATTTCAAAATAAAGCCGTTTGGACGGGTTATATCGAAATAACCATTATTTCGAAATAACACTTTTGCCCTTCTCCTTCCCATGGTGCCTTCCTTTTAGCCTATATTGGGTGGGGGCATGGCCCAGGGAGGCGGCCATGTTGCCACACCTCCCGTGGTGCCCCTCTCCTAAAGCGAAATAGGAAGTCCTGTGTTTGGACATGCTATTTCGCTTTGAGCTTTTCCCTTAATTCGAATTAACATTTACTTAATTCAAATTAACTTATTTTGATATAAGGACTTTATTTTGAAATAACTCATTTTGAAATAACATTTAATGTGCAGACATAGCCTATGAGTGAAGAAGGCTTTGTTCTTTGAAAAAGGCTGATTTGCACTCACCTAAATAGAAGCCTTCCTTTGTTAAACGGATGGACTTGAGTGTATGGTGATTGGGAGTGGGTCCCAATCCCTGTAAGATAGTGGTTCCTGGTGGGGTAACTGGGGCCTGAGATGCTCTCTTGGAGACCGTCCCTTGAGTAGCCAGAGGCATACACCCACTGTTTGGGACTGATTATATGCGAGAGGCTGGAGTGGACTGGCTCAGGACAGAGTGGTCACCTGGCACAGCAGAATGAATTGGGGTTCAGGAGTAGTAATCAGGGGTCACAGCAGCACACCGGATCAGATCTGGGGAGCAGCCTGTCACAGGGTCGGAAAATTTATTTTTAAATGTTTCTCTTTTATAAATCTATAAGAATGTTTTTCCTCAAGAAAATGAACAATGTTATTGAACTAGAAGTAAATACAATATGTAATTATTTTTAGTTGGAGCTGGTCCTGCATTGAATAGGGGGTTGGATTAAATGTCCTCCTCAGATATCTTCCAAACGCTAATATATTATGATTTGCCTTGTGTAGAAGGCTGAGAATCACCTGTTTTTGCCAAAATGGGACTGAAATGGTGACACAATTAGAATGTTGAGGTCTGATCTAACTACCTTTGTAGTTAATTGGCGCTTTTCTGTAGACTTCGACAAATGTTATTTGTGGCTTCTAGTGGGTCTAGAGAGACAGATCTTTGACTGGGTTAAATCCAGCATAGCTTTATTGACTTCTGTAGAGCTATACTCTTTTACTCCAGTTGAGGATACAGCCCAAAACATGTAGAAATTGGCACTTTGAGAAAATAAAAATTTTCATGTGACTTCCTGTTTAATATTCCATTTTCAAACATGGAATTTTCTATCCTGTTTGGAATATTTGATGATTTTTTGATAGCTGTCCGGGTAGTATGCTGTCTGTCACTTTCATAAAAGCATATGGCAAAGTCCCATCTGCTTCTTGCCAGCTAGGATCAACTGTCACTTTCAGAGAGAGTTTTGTTTTGTTTTCTCCCCTTTTCTGCATGCAAGTTTGCAGATGTGTTCCAGGCAGAAATCCTAAGCATTTAAACAGTAATGTGAACTCTATGTGTATTGAGAAGTAGATAATTATTGAAATCCCTTTGTTTACAGCCAAAAGACTGATGAAACAAAAAGCTAAAATGTATTTCCTGGCATTTTCCAATGATGTCCTTATGAAAAAGTGCTTTTAGGTTCTAAATGATCACAGTCTGGAGTTCAACAGTAATTTGTGCACTTAAAACAGAAAAATGTTCTTTGAAAAATAACAGACTTTTCTATAGATTGGGGAAAAATGCTGCTTGCAGGAGCTTATTTCTTTTCAGTCTTTTCTAGTTGTCACATGTAATTAAGAGTATTTGATTGCAAGATTATTTTTGGTTAAAGGAACACAAGTTAGTAACTTTTTAAAGAGCGGTCCACACAAGAATCAGAAGCTGTACAAAGTCATTGTTTCTTGCCCACACATTTCAAAGCAGGAATATCTTACATGTTTGACTGACAGAACAAACAAGGCATCCTGTGACACTTTTAAAGACTAGCAAATTTATATATCACATGAGCTTTCATGGGAGAAAATCCCCCTTTGTCACAGGGCTCCTTGTTTGTTTTGCTGAACTAGACTGACATGGCTACCCCTTTGAAACTTGACCTATAGAAGGATCAGATGATTAAAAATAGACACAGAAGACCAAGGGGATTGGTTCTGATCGCTAAGATGTCAAAACCAAAAGAGAAAACAAGTTGTGGTACTCTTTTGGAGGAACCAGAGCCAGAGGTCAGTGATGTGTCCCACCGTCCATTCTCTATAACAGTCTAGTCTCTGGACATTTGATGTGAAAGAACTTATGGAGGTTGAGGTGGTACTGCCTCATATAATCAGAGGAGAGGCTATTAGCACGAGGCACAAATGCCACCTCCTAGGCAAAATTGTCCAGATCCAGCACTAGACGTGCACGCACCTAAATAGAATCCATGTCTGCATCACATAGTCAAGAACCACAGTTATAGTTTGTAACAATTTCTTTTCAATTAAAGTAGAATCCAGATTCCACCACACCCTAACAAGGGTGTCCTCAGTAAATGGAGAACAAAATGTCTTTTTGCTTCTACATGTATTTCCCCATAACTCATCATTTTGGCCCTAGGAACAAGACAGCTTTAGTCTTTAGAAGCTTCATAACCATATATGTGACATTGTAACAAACATGTTACCATGATAGTGATGAACATTTCAGAAGTAATTTACATGATGTACTTTGCACTAAAAAGTACACAGTTACACTATAAAGGCATTCATGGTCAGTGCAATGTTTTCATAGAACTTCATCCCAGTAAGCTTTATTTGTGATGGTACTTCTGCCCCTCCCCAGTCCAGCAAATCACTTAAGCACCTGCTTAGCATTTAAGTATTCAAGTAATCCCTTTGAACTCAATCATATGCTTATAGTTAACTGTTTGCTTAAATGTTCTGCAGCATTGGGGTCTGGAAGAGGTTGTTAATCAAGGAATCAGGTCCTACCCCAAGGCCACCCAGTTTAAAACCAAAACCTCCAAATTAGAAAGGTAAAACCATATAAATGAATGATTTCAAATGAGCCTCATTTGTATTGGTTGTTATACTTAAGAAGTTTTCTACCCTGTATGTAGAGTTTAAGACCTTTGTTTTAATCCCTTCTGTGTCTGAGGTATTAGAAATAGTGCCACAATTCTCCATTTTTTCCAAACTTTGAAAGAGGATCTACACAAGAAACTTTGTGCATATTCCTCTCTCACATGTACCCACACCTCCAAGACATCAAGCAATTAATTTATTAATAGTATTATGTTTTAGATACTGTTCTAATTGATCAGGGAAGACCTGGTGGATCAGATGCATGACGTTCATTACTGCAGTTAAAAAACTAATTAATCCAGGCTTCTAATTAAATTAAAACAGGATGTGGGATCTTGTCATATATCTCTTCATGTGCTGTGAAATTTTGAGATGTTCTGAAGCTTTGCATCACATGTGTGTGGTGAACAGGCGCACGCGCACGCGCGCACACACACACACACACACACACACTTATTACCAGTGAATTTACCTACACTGTGTAAAGAACATTCTTAGTGTTACTGGCTCAGATGTTCTTTTGTTTATATTTAATTTTTAATTAGAAAAGGATTTTGCTGTGCTTTGGCCTGTGTGTCTTACTCCATGATTAATCTGTAGTCTGATTTTGTCTGTTCATGTGGAGGGCTTGTTCCAAGGACAATTATTTGCTAACTTTAAGAGTTGGAACATGCCTTCTAGAGAGAGGTTTTGGCTGTGTTTGTCCAGCTGGGAGGGAGGGGTGGCAGAGATGGCCAGTCTGGTCGCTGGTATAAATCAGAGCAGTAACATTAGTGTTCTAGCTTACTCCAGCTGCCTGTGGACCCAGAAAATTGTCTTTACAACCAGGAATCATGAGATAACAAACATTTCTCCTAGTTACATTCTTTGTTCATTATACCAGCTGCACAGAGGGGGGAGGTGTTACTCTTTTTACCTTCCAATAATCACTTGAACTACAAAAATTCTCTAATAGCTGGCTAAGCCAGCTTTAGGGCAACTTTGAGTCAGCAGAGCAGCCTAAAGCAACTTCAGCATAGGGATGGATCTGTGCTTATTTTCTTGTTTTGTTTTTGTTTTGTTTCTATACACTAATATTGTACAAGGCTAGGACACTAAAGATGCAGCAAAAAAATTGACCTTGGATTAAATTATCAGAAGGCAAAGATATTGAATATATTCATGAGTTCAATGGAAACGCTTAATGCTGAGTAGAGCTGGCTGGAACTTTTCCAACTAAATGAAATTTCATCAAATTATGTTGATCTGTTGAAACCAGAATGTTTCACAAAGGCATGTTAGTTATGACTAATTTTTGTCGGGAAGATGTGACAGAGGAGAGAGAGACTTCCTGAATACAAAAAATCCAGTATAGGTGTGAAAATGAGTCTTTTGACACAACTCCATTGCCACGAAAATGTTGGAAATGTTTTCAAATCAAATCAAATCCAATCTTAGGGCTGGAAGGGACCTCGTGAGATCATCGAGTCCAACCCCCTGGGAATTGAACCCAGGACCTTCTGCACGTTAAGCAGAGGTTTGTTCCCTTCCATTGCAGGAGGAAATCAAATATTGAAAGTTGCTGAGAAACAGAATTGTCATTTTTGCAGCCAGCTCTAGTGCTGTCCCTTGCTACTCATTTGAATATTAAATCTAATTAGTTAACATAATGCCAAACCCTGATATTGTTAGCCCTTAAGGAGGTAAGCCATATGCAGTTCAGCTTTCAGATTGGGCCTCAAAAATTGTGTTTATAAGGAACTGCACTCAAAATTCAGTGCTTGTAGTCAATTGCCAGAAAACCACATAAGTGAATTACAAATACAATTATCTCCTTGGAAAAATGGATGCTGAGTGTAAAATCAAGCTAGGTATTTATTGACTTGGCACATAACTGTTTTAGTCTGAAACAATCCAAGATAGCATTAAATGGCAATGTTCCTATATTCAGTTTTGTTAACTATTCCAAATAGTTTAGTATTTTTTGTGTGTGTTTTAGTTGCATGTGCTATTTGTCTACTTTCATGTAGCTAATACAGTCTGTTAGGAGTTAATTTCAGACCAAATCATGAAATTAGAGAAGTGTCTATTAGAGCAGAGTATTGCTACTGAAGTTGTAAAGCAAACTGGAAAAACAAGCTATCTTCTTCACCTGAAACAACTAGCATTGACCCATGACCAGGCTATGTTGCAGTCAGAGAGATCATTACAGATGGGTAGAATTATGCCGTCTGTGGGGACCACTGAAACAGCACATAAATGAAGAATAAAAGTATAAACATTTGGTAAACTAAAGCAGAGACATACATTAGTGTTCCTCATTTTGTGGAACAGTGTAGAAAGTTGTTTGCAACAGTCAAGAGGAAATCTGCCTACCTATAAATGAGGAAAAGTGAGCATAATATTTGGTAAATCTTCAGAGATCTGAAGAGTTGGAGCTGTCTGTTTCTTAAAGTTTATCCCAACCATTTTGGCTCTGGAAATTGTGCTTGTTTGGATCCAGTTTAAGTGCAAGATTAATACTTTATTCATGTCTTATTTTTCCTTTGACAGTTTAGTCATATCTAGGAGGATGACATAGGCTTAATTACAGACAGTTGAAGAGAAAAGTCTACTATTAGGCTAAGACACTGAGATATATTACATGTTCATGGTGACTGTATGCTGGGAGTAATGTAGGTGTTAAAATATTGACTAATTGAGGGAAAGATTAAAAGGATACTTTAAGTGTTCCAGTGTGAGCTTCTATGTGGGCATTCACCTTGTTCTGATCCATCTGTTTAACTGCAGGTATTTGTGGAGAATTAACCATATTTAGCTGGATGCTACTTCCATGCTTTTCTTATAGCTTCATGAATCAAACACCCTATCTCTTTGTAATGTCATATGGAAAATCTGAGTGGAGGAAAAGATCCAGCTCTGAATTTTAGGGCCCGAAATAGCTGAGGACATGCAGAAATTCAAGTTTTGAAATGTTTTCCTTATTGTTTTCCTCAGATGCTTTTCTCCAAAATAAGAAAAGACTAAGTCAGTTATAATACAGGGCTTTCTTTCTATGTCCTCCTTGAAATATATGAGCAAAATAGACCATATGAATGCCCATTCTTCCTGTCTGCTTTGTAGCAGTCAGTTTCTAACTGTGGTCTTCTGACCTAAAGCAGCCTGCAGACTTTCTGGAAAGCAATTGTCTTGATAGGGACATCCCTGCCATGTCATTATATTCATTCGTCCAAGGACTGGATTCTGCCATTACTGATGTTGACTACTGCCTCCTTGAAATCAGGGGACTACTCATAAAGATGCTTGTACGAGTGGTTGTCTCTAAGCAGTCCTAAACAGTAGATCTAGTGTCCTGACACTATCACCTTTATACTCATACAGCATGTTTCTCCACAAGTAGTGATTCTGTTTGCAGTAGCCCAGGTTCTGTGACTCTTCCTCAGATAACACCTTACTCCAGAAGTAATCTCATTCCCTTCCGTGGGACTTCATATAACATAAGGCAATAGGGATATCAGAATCTGGCCCTGTGAGAGTACTTGTGGGGTAAGGTGTTACTCAACCTGAGCAAGAGTCATTGACCCCAGAAGTACTAATTTAGCAGATGTTCTGGCAATAGGAAAGATAAAATATATCTTAATAATGTGGTCAAAGAAAAAGGAAGCAATTAAAAAAAATTCCAACAGTTTAATTTAAAAAAAAAAAAAAAAGCCCTATAGTACCAAGCTTGATGTTTCCTGACAGTTACTTCTCACACTGACTTCATTAATACACAGAGTTCAGGCACACTAGCAAACTTAACTGTCTCAGGAGGGAATTTGTTATCTTTTGTCTCTGTCTTACAGCTTGTCTTATGTTTTTGAAGCAATTTAGTTCCCAGATTATTGGAACTTTATGGAAAGTCATTTGAAGGTTCCCAAGTTGTATTGAATTTAGATACAAGGTATACATGGTAAATTATAGTGGTTGCACATTGGCATTTATTAAATTGGTGGCATGTTGTAGACAGGAGGAATTCCAGAGGATATTGTTACTGAACCCTGAGGTGTATCCAAGGATGAGTTGGTATTTGAAGTTTAAATCAATCACAGCTCTTGTTCTGAAAGTCAACACAAAGCTGCATTGATGGTGCTCTTGATTGTGAGAAAAGGGTCATTTTGAAAGTCAGGAGGTTTGGTCAGCATGAAAGTGCTGTAAAAAACAGAACTGGATCCATGGCAAAAGCAGAGTTTTCCATCTTTTACATTTCCACACATCTGTTCATGTGGAGCCAGAGACAAAGAACTGACATGAAATGCAAAATCCAGATTACTTGCTGAAAGGTATATTAAAAAGCAGCATGTTATGGTATTATAGTTTCTCCAGTTATAGGATTCATGTATTTGAGATTCATTTAGTAGAGGCAGAGCCAGATTAGCACCCGTGTGGGCCCAGGTCTATAAGATTTTGTGGCACTCCTGGCCAGCCTGGAGACAGGACAATGGGGTCTCTGGCACGGGGGGGGGCCATACTTACACCAGCGTCCCCCTCATCTGCAGCAGCATACTGTGGTGGAGTCTGCGGACCCATGTCCCACTCTCCCACCCTCATCAGCAACACTCCATGGGGTCAGGGAGAAACAGGGGCCCATATCCCACTCTCCCCCTGTAGTGTACGCAGCAAGGCAACCATAATAGGCTCTCTGTGACTCCCTGCTTGTTCCCAGGACAGGGGCAGAGGGGGTCAGAAGATGCCCTGGTTCCCACTGAGCTGCAACAGTCTTGGCAGTGGGGCTCCTGCTCTCACATTCTCCTTCCAGCCTCCTTTCCCTCACAACACCCCCCACCACCACTCACATCTGCTCCAAACTCCCTCCCCTAGCCACATAACACCCCTGCCCCTGATTCCCCTGCATCTGTTCATCTCCCCTGCCTCCCTCTCATCCTGCCCCCTTCATCACCTGTCACCTCCTCCTGTCCCTCACAGAGCCGTCCTTAAGGGGGGGGGCAAAAGGGGCAACCACCCTAGGCTTTGTGCTTTGGGGGGCCCTGCACTTTTGGGGGTCCCACACAACAGGCGGGAGTAAAAGACCAGGGACCTTCTTCAAGCTGAGGAGCTAGCCTGCCCAAGGAGCAGCTCCGGCTGGTCAGGGAAGAGGGAAGGGAATTGGGGCAGGCAGTATTTGTTTACAGTAACTCTTGACTTAAGTAGCCACCTTCCCACAACTGCTCCCTAAGGGGAAGAGAAAGGGCAAGTGTTGAGATAACACTTATGGAGCCAGCCTCAGTCAAGCAAACGGGGACAAAGTCAGGAGAATGTCACATCCCCAACCTTTACAAAACAGGACCTTCTCTTTGAATTTACATCAGCATCTCTAGAAGGCGTTCGAGATATTAAGGAACTTTTTTCCTTCTACACTTAACAAGAGTTTTCAGTCTTCAGGGATGTCTTTTTGAGCAAACTTCTCTGTGCAGATAAGGATCTATTATACCTGAGAGAGAAGACCCCAGGCTAACGCTTATATGGAAATACTGGGTTTTTAGGGTTAATGGCCATCAATCAACACATTAAAGAAGTTTTTTGTCCTTCCTTCTGCACTGTAAGTGTGTCCCATTGTCATTGATTGCAGTCAGACCACCAGTTCCAAAGCATGGCAAAGAGGAAAGCAGCTGTGGCCATGTGGGTCTAGTTTAGCGAAACAAACAAGGAATCCCTGCTGTAAAACAAAGGAGGAGTCTTGTGGCACTTTTACAAGCTAACAAATAAAAAAAATTTTAATATCTTTAAAAGTGCCACAAGACTCCTTGCTTGTTTTACGTCAGGGTATCTGAGAGGAGGCCGAAGGTCCCTTGTTTCTTCCTCTCATCCTCAAACTGTACCTGAGTTTCATTACTCAGATCACCTGCAAAGCAATGAGGAACGTATGACTACATATATTAAAATAAGACGGGAAAGGAGAGAGTCAGGTAGCATAAAGGAAATAACATATATTAGACAACTGGAATCCAGTACTTTAAGGTGAGAGAGGACCTGGATTTATTTCTCGATATTATCCAAAAATAGCATCTCTCTCTCTCTGAATTTTCAATTTAACAAAATCTTGATCTAAGAAAAATTATTAAACTTGTAAAATTGTGTGCCCATCTTGAACAGAAAACCAGAACCACAAAGACGAGTACCTCCAGGTGCTCCTGTCCACTTGGCTGTGAGGTTGATGAAACATCACCATGACACATTCAGTATTGCCTACCTCAAACATCAAAAATAGTCACAAGTCTGGCTTAAATATATCATTAAAACTCACTTAAAAATAAAGAGATGTTTAAAGAAATAATAAATGAGGGGAAGCTATTTTGACTTCTGGGTTTTGAGCCTTTAGGGTAAAGTCAGGTCATGTTTTTCTGCTTCTCTCTGCAACTTTTTAGCCTGAAGGCTAGACATTTATGATTTTATTAAAGAAAAATTATGACACTCCCCAGTGTTCCCTCTAAACTGATGATGCAGCTGAATAAGTTATGGGTGCACTTTGGGAGCCAGCGGGCAGCAGGGAAGAAGCCCTTTGGGGCCTGGAGAACCAGCAGGGAACTTTCTCAGCTGCATCATCAGCTTAGAGCAGTGGTTCCCAACCTTTTTCAGGCTGGGGACCCCTTTGTAACAAAAAAAAAAAAATCTTTGTGGACCCCCCCAGCTGATAATGTAATCTGGCCTACACGGGCGGACTCTGGCCCGCACCAGTGGGACAGCTGGTGAGCAGCGCTGCCACCACCATTGCCCGCACCACTGGGGAACCGAGCCGCAGCAGCTGTGGTCCCCTGCCCTTGCCCCTGCTGGGGAGCTGCTGTGGCTCCATCCCCCTGCCAGGATACAGCCACAGACAGGGAAAGGCAGCCCTGGCAGGGAGCATCAGGGCTGTAGCTGGATTCCGGTAGGGAGAGGCTCGCAGACCCCCTGCAAGGTGTCCGTGGACGTCTGGGGGTCCCCAGACCACAGGTTGGGAACCACTGGCTTAGAGGGAACATTGCCGCTGCCAAGTTTAAAATGGGGGGCCCCCGCACAAACTGATTCGCCCTGGAGCCTGCTCCCCACTAGGGATGGCCCTGGTCCCTCATATCCCTGTTCCCCCCTCTCCAGTCTCTCTCCAGCTCCCTTACATCTCTGGCTCCCAGGTGTTGAGATCACTGTCTTGCAATTGAAAGCACCCAGCAGCAGCTTCCGTGGGTGTGGACAAGGGAGGAATCACAGCCAGCTCAGCTAGGAACAGCCTGGAGCTAAACCCCACCACCTCTGCAGCCAGGGGCTGTGACCATGAGGCAACACTACCTGGAGCAGGTAGCTGGGAAGGTCTCTCCTATGTTCCCTCCAAATGGTGGTTGTCTTAGAGGAGCAGCACCTGGATGAGGCTGGATTTTTGTGCGCCCCCCCCCCTTAGCCTGGAGCCATGAGCATGAGCCCCTATAGCCCCTGCATTAATCCAGCACCCCTAGAGGCATTCTTTTGAGACCACTGTGGGCAGATGTTAGATCGAGGCTTAAATGCCTAATCCTTACTTTTCAAGAGAAATTTGTACCATATAAACAAATCTTTTTTTTTACTTTTTGTGTGTTTAATTAAAAATCCATTCATTTTAAAGCTTCTATTTATTTTCAATCAGCAATATTAATCCTTTCAGTTAAAAGATAATGAAGTCATCCGAAACTGTAGGCATTCTTGAGAGTACAGATTAAGAACTCTTTGAAGGAAGTAACCTTTATTTATTTAACATAAAGGAATATTAAATAAATGGACTTTTTTGTGATTTTCAGTGCCTTTCTGTGAGTTCAGCCTTAGCTTTAAAGATGTGCTGGCACACAAGCAGTTAAACAAAAAATATTCCAAACCTTTTCAAGTGAGTTATAGTCCAGTACAGGGATAACTCCCACAATAATTGAAGATAGAGAATTGCTATTCAGATGTGAATGAACCAAACTATAAAATTGTGAGGGAAGATGGGATGGTTTTCTTAGGATTCGAGAACCCCATTACTTAGTTATTAATGTTCATCAATTGTACAGGGCTCATAGTGTCTGAAGTGCATTACAAATATTGGACAAGGTTTCTAGTTTGAAGATTTTGTAACCAAAATAAGAGCTTGTGTCAATTTGATTCATAATGTGTGTAACACCCCTGTGGCTAAGACAGTCTGCTCTGCAGGCAGCTCTGGCCAAGGAAGGGTGTGCACCAGGACGCAGCAAGGAGAGCCCCTTTACTGCAGGGGCACCTGTTCCAAACCGTCCCAGCATGACCATACACACTGGGATAGCACAGGGATTATAAGAATGGGGAAGGTTTATTTACAGAGGGGCGAAGGAGAAACCAACAGGTGAGATGGGGCAGCAGTAACACAGGGCCCTGCAGGCCCAGCCATGCAGCAGGCTGAAGGCAGACAGTGAGCTCTGTGTCTGCATCCTGAGTTCAGGAGTCCCAGCACAGCTCCAGTCCAGTGTTCAGTCCAGCAGCTCCTGGTCATCTTCGGTGCCAGCAACTTTCCCAGCAGAAACCCTCTGATGCCTCTTCTGCTGCTCTCTGCAACCGCAGAGCGACACCCTCCCCACTTAACTAACTACAGCCTCCCCCTTAGTCCTAGGCCAAGTCCCAGGCCCGATACTCACGGCCCCACAGCTCCGGGTGGCCAGTCACATGGGTCCAGCTCTGTCCTTGGATGACTCTCCCCACCACAATGTCCTCCTGTGGGTACTGTCTTGGGCGTCCCAGGTCAGCTGCTCTGTCCTCCCTGGCTTCAGGCAGGGTCTCTCTCTCTGCTGCTTCTCTTTGGATGCAGCCCCCTTCTTCCTCCGCTTCACACCCACCTTCCAGACCAATCAGTCCTTCCCCCACAGGGCAA
>ML681996.1:33657160-33791334 GCA_007922195.1 Podocnemis expansa
CAGACCAATCAGTCCTTCCCCCACAGGGCAAAGATTTAAAGGAACCATGCTCTTTAAGACCCTAAAGGGGTTACATGGGAATTGCAAGTAATGTCAATTTCTATAGCATGCATACCCAAAGAGATGGCCTGCAAGAGTGCCCAGGTTTTGGGCAAAAAAAATATCAAGCAAGGTTTGAGTCCAGATTTCAGCAAAGTTCAGAGGTTCTCATTTCTTTTGTCTCCCTATGAGATGCTATGGATGTGGTGGTTTGAGCTAGGCAGAAACAATATTAAGGGTTGATTTGGATTTTGATACATTTTATACATTAGCATGAGAAAGATAGGCACATAAACTGTGACCCCGCACAGTATTAAATGTTATTGTCGCTGACATGTCAGAATTAATACACTTCTAATATTGATTTGAGTGTGTGCTTAGAATATTAGTCTTGAACTGTGTTTTCCTGAATGATATTTAATTGCTTGGTAATGACTCACACCTCCAGGACATTAGAAATCCACTTTGATTAGTTGGGAAAAAAATACAGCCATATGTACTTTCAGAATTTTGTGTACCCCTAAAAGATTATGGCTAAGATTTTGAAAAGCCAGCTATGGGATCTGGACACCGTACTCCCATTACAACTATTGGAAATCAGGTGTTCAAATTAGGTTGCAAATCACAGCCCACAACTAGTAAATGTGGAAGGTTAATGAATGGTTTCTTTGGTTGTTTGTAGACTGTAAAAATACACAATACTTATCTTTGCCACACAGCATTATCACTGTACTAACAACATTAGCAGGTTGTAAACACACATTAAAGAAAAGCCTCAGGAACATCCTTCCTCTGTTTGTCTAAGGCAGCGGTCTGCAACCTGTGGCTCCAGAGCCTCATGTGGTTCTCTGGCTGCCCCCCTGTGGCTTGTGGCTCCTGGCTCTGGGCCTCCCCCTGGCAAGGGGACCCCTGTGGGTGGCCCGCACCAGGTTCCAGGCTCCCCCCATCACCATAGGGGACCCTGCAGCAGGCACCCTGGTCCTGCCCCCCACCACCACCACCACCAGGAGGCTACATCCACCACACTCAGTCATTGAAGGAAATTTTAAAAATGGCTTTTCTTATCTTTTGGGTTGCTGACCCCTGGTTTAAGGCAGTCATCTTGTGTAACTTTGATTTATGTGTTTCCAGTTACTAGTTTAAAGGCAATTAATAGGCCCAAACCGAGCTCTTTAAGGTTTTAGCCTCCAGGATTGTGACAGATAATTTAATTTTGTGGAGGACTGTGCATAACACGAGCAATCAAATTAGAGTTCATTGAAAATAAAAAATAATTGGTTAAAGCAAACAGGTTTTGACATATAACTATACACTGCATTTAAACTCACATTCCAAAGTATGGTGAGACATCCCGGGGTGATGAGTCCTTGGACGAGAAGAATGGAAATTTAATCCTTTCTCTAATGAATGATGCATGCTAATCTAAAATTAAAAGTGTACTGTTCTTTTTATAATCAATTACTACCCTATTAATTAAGCCTCCCTATTACCATATCTATATTTCTATTACTGTATTTAATCTTCTGTATTCCATAACCCAATTATCTTCTACTTTATTGGCTATTAATATCAAACATCATTTGACTATCTAATTATCATTTGTGTCAGTGCAAATTCTGCAGTTACTAAGATTCCAAAAACTACAAAAATTCCCTTGCTATGCTTGCTAAAACCAGTTAAAATAAAAACATATTTACCATATAACACAAGGTTATCTCCTAACTTATCTCTAACTTGCCTCTAAATTATCTCAGTTCACTTCACTCATATTTTACTAGGCTTTATTGTTATCAGTCAGAATTTAGGCTTGATAAAGTACGGAAAACTATTTGCTTACTTTTTAGCATATTTCTATTTAACAAGCAAGCACGGTCTCTACGGGCTATATTAGGACTTAAATGTTAAAATGAGTTTTAAGGACAAGAATGAGTTTTCTTGGAAACTTAACTTCCTACAAGGAAGACTAAATAAATAAGTACAAGTAGGAGCTGTGTGGCAAAAATAGCCTTGGCAGAATCAATCAGTTGAGAAGGCCCAGCACTAATCCAGAAATTTGAATACATGGGCAGGGAATTGATAGAGTATGTTTGATCCGGCAGTCAGTTCAGTTGCCCTTCTAAGATCTAGAGGCTTCACAATTAGTTTTACTGACCTCTTAAATTTTTGGGTGTCCTAAAGCAGAGGTTTTCAAACCATGGGTCATGACCTAGTACGGAGTCGTAGACCTTCAGGTACTGGGTTGTGGCCCCTTTCCATGGTGTGCCAGGGGACCCGTTCCTAGGTATGCCTTGGAAAGAAGCCTCCAGGAACACGGTCTCTCTCCAATGTGTTCCTGAGGGTGGGTCCTCAGGCACGCCATGCAGAAGGGACACCCAGAGCTGCTCCTTTCTAAGGCATACCTGGGGACCAACACCCCAACTGAGAAAAGCTGCTTGGGTTGGCTCCTTTTGGTAGTGAATGGGGCTGGGGTCCCCAGGGATGCCTCAGAAAGAACTGTTCCACGTTTCTTTTGACCAAGTGCCTGGGGACCCCATCCCCATTCCCTAGCCATGGCTGCTGACAAATTTTCAGGCAGAGGCTGCTCTTTTACAGTGGAGGGAGCCTCTGCATGGCTGATGAGCTGGGAAATAGTGGTCAGCAAAAGCTGCCAACCCTGGCTCAGGGCTGGGTTGCTGTCATAAAAGATTTTTTTTTCAGTGGGGTCATGAGAAAAAAGTCAAAAACCACAGTCCTAAAACATTCAGTTCTTAGAAATCTATTGTCATACTGAGCCAACACACTGATCTGCAAGCTCCATTGCTCTTCTACACCTCAGCCACAACCCAAACACCCTGAAACTTGAATATTTCTGTAGAGGGTTAACTTTTGGTTAGGCCCTGCTACTGATACTTACTCACTGAGGAGAGAATTGGGCTCAGTCATGTTCCAATAGAAAATTCATCCAGCCGTATTTCCTGAGATATCTAGTAAAAGATTCGGTCTGCTTGCATATCCATCCAGCATGTAAATGCCATCCCAGTCTTTAAGAACACACAAAATGTACAAGGCTGTAACATATTCTGAAGACCTGCCATTTCTCCTTCTTCTGCACCATTTCCTTGAAACACTGTGAACTCCTGCCACTTCATCAAAGAGAAACTTTAAATCCTCTTCTGGGACGTGAGCTGCTGATACCCTTTTGCTGGATGGGACATCTTCATGAATTTCAAGTTCATTCCCTCCTCCCTCCAGTGGCTGTGTTCAGCTGCCTTTGAGCACAGCGCCAGCATCTTTGCTGCTTTATTCAAACTGTGTGCTATTCTGGGCTACCCACATTACTTACTCCCCATCATTCACTGTGCACCTCTGAACAGCTGTACGTTATGAAACGTTAATGACTTTAAGCTGTCTTTCATAAGGTAGCCTGTGTCTTCCCTATTTTAAAATATATAGGTTGTATTATTCAAATTTCATTTAGAATTTGGTGCATAGTTTATAAAACCTTTTGGATGCTTTGAAAGGGGCTATTATAAATATAAGAGAATATAATTGATTATTGTTATTATAGTAATATATTTTACCAGAAAAGCCTGAGCTATCACATTGAGTTTTTAAGACTGTTTTGTAGTAGAGGTAGGTCACAGCCAGCAGCATTGCTAATGGACTATCATAATGAATTCATTACAGGGAAATCAGGCCTGATAGTTTTTTAATTGGAACGTAGTTTAAAAGGAAATAGTAAACTTAATTTAGCTGGATTTGTGAAAAAGAATAATGTGCATTTACACCACAAGTTGTCACATCTCTATGTCACAAATTCCAGTGGAGATAATCTTTCATGGTACTGCAGTCTGCTGAATGATAGAAAAGTAAAAGACAATCCAACAGTTTAATATAATTTAAAGAACATTCTTTGTCCTTAAAGTCCACTTGCTCATAATAAACTAAAGATTTGCTGAAGTAATTGTCAAGTTCTGAAGCTCAGAAGTGTAAAAATATTTCCACCTTTAATAATGATCTGTAGTGATATAGTTCGAGGAGGAAATTATTTGTTGTATCTTCAAGCAGGCAAATAGACAAACTAATTATAATTGAATGATATGGCATAAAAAGTGAGGGAATATAGGTAAGTTGCTTAAAATAAAGTTTTTTACATGTAGTTCAGGAAAAAGGTATATATCTTACTAATGATGTCTGCCTTGGTAGGAGCACATAATTGTAATGTGAAAGAAAAGTCAATCTATGTCCACTTGATTAATAGCGCCAAAATAGTTAATTATTTAGATCCAACTTTCTGTGGATTTCCCAATCATCCTGATGTTAAAAACAGGCACTGAGAGTTTTGAGGCTACTGCAGTTAACTTCCGACTAGACTGCTGCATTTATTTTCTGCAGTGCTTTCAATTTGTTTAAAAAAATATGCAGCCATATAGGTAAATTCTGTGCTTTCACACCATTTAGTACAATGGGATTCAGGTCCATCACTGCTGTTCTGTGTTGATACCACAGTACAAATACTAAAGAATAATAAAAGTGGGTAGCTTTAAAAAAAAAAATCATGTTACGCGTCTGCTAATCACCTGTTGTACACTGAGTCTTTTAAATTTAAGAACCAATCGCACCGTAGCTACGGAGCCAAAATTCCAACTAACACCATTTGGATTTTTGGCTCTGTACTAGTTTTTGTATTGATTCATAAAATTCAGAAACAACCCTTTTCCCTTGATGCACAATAAAAGTTTGCACATTCTGTTGTGTTCAGCATACCATAATACAAGGAGTTTCCAGGCTTAAGGATATTCCAGTGGAGAGTGACTACCTTTTTGATACATCGAGAATCTGGGTCGGCAAAGTACTAAGAGCTTGATTTAATAAAAGTGAAATTGAAGGACAGATTTCAGTTGATTTAACTGGTTTTGGACCTAAGCTTAAGCCATGGAATGTCTTATCTTGGCATTCGGTAGGTCTGATGTAAAGCTTATGCTGTGTTATTCAAAGGCTGTCTTTGTTCTGATTACTCCTGCAGACTTTAAGACCATGACTTTGGAACTCTGTCTGAGACATGTCTCCCAGGTCACCATGCATTGGTTCTGAAATACAATTTACTATTAGATGGTCAGTGAATTAAAGCAGAAAAGAGATTTTATTTCAAGTTGTCAGCGTGAAATGCTTGTCAGTAAGAGTATGGTAAGACGTGCAGATAAGGAAGGAGGAGCAGATTTATGTGAGGTTTTGAAGGTGAGAACAAGGAGCTAGAATTTGAAGTAATAGTAAAAGTGAAGCTTGTAGAATGATCTAAAGAAAGGATAGGCATGTGTCATGATTGAAATGACTGGCAAGGAAGACTATTTAAGCAGCTGTATTTTGAATCAATTAGAAGTAGCAATGTGCTTGTTTACAGCAATTTAAAAAAAATGAGGATGACTTGGGTAAGTGTTTCAACTATATAGAATGAGAAAAAAGATGAAATATTTTAAATGTTGTGTGGGAAGAAGCAACAACATCTGGTCATGGCCTAAGTAAAAGATGACCCCACCCCAAAAATTACAGGCTTGAGTGACACTGAGGAAATTAGTGTTGTCGACAGCGACAAGAGACAGTTGAATGTTGAGAGAAAGGGAATAAGGAACCATGGTTAGTTTAGAATGACAGGTAGGTATCCATGAAGTCAGATATATTTAATGGGAAAAAGAGATTATAATTACAAAGAAAGGTGAAATTTTAATAAAGTTGAAATTTCTGAGGCTCATTTGTTATAGAATGGACTTTTACCAAAAAAAGTTTGCAAAGAGAAAAACACAGCCAGTAAATTATGGTTCTAAAGAAAATTCTGATTGCGAGTACTGCCTTTTGGAACTGAGCATATCTCAAAACAGAGCAATTAGTATTCAAAGAAGGAAGAACTTTGTTCAGTGGAGAACAAATTATCAGATGATTCAGATAAATTGTATTCTCATTTTTTGCAAATAAAAGAAAGTACAAGAAATATTATGTTTTTATTTTTTAAATTATCTTAATGGGCACAAAACAATTAGTCTTATTTTTTCCTCATGTAGTGCTTTTATTTTCGTAATTAGTTATATGTTTAAGGCACCAAAGAGTAAAATACATGAGCATTAAAAACCTAAAATGTAAACCAATAGAGTTGTTGCACAATATATCAATTTACACTTTTTTCTGCACCTTTGGTTAGTTTATTTACTCAAAGACAAATTTTGTTAATATAGCTTATGCACTGATAACATTAATAATGATCCCAGGACTCTCTTTCTACGGGCTTTTAAATTAATACACTTTCCAATGACCAAACCAAAATATATTTGTGAAATAAATGATCCTTTGAAATAAAATCCTATCAAAGAGCAGACCTGTAACAGATTAAAAACTAATAATGCAAGATTATCAATATTAGCAGCTCTAATTACATTTTATTTTCTGGAATATAGTTCTAAATGTGACTCGTAGTATGCACTTCAGGATGCTTGGTAATATTGTTGCATCAACTAATAGAGCTTTAAACTTTTGTTATAAAGACCATTGGGGCCAGCGCTTAAACTGATTTAAATTGGAGTAGGCAATGGAGCTACATCAATTTACACTAGTTGAGGATCTGGCTCTACGAGTTGTTTTCTTTGAATCCGTGGTGAATAAGTTCAGTTGACATGTCCCCTGAGTGTGGAATTCACTTCCACTAGTAGTTCATAAGAGCCTGAATCTGTTGACCTTCAGGTCTGGGCACAAAGTCTTCATGTTCTTCTAACCAGTGGAGTGAATAAGTAGATGGGTTAGAGTGGTGGAAAAGCTTTAAGGAGAGTCCTAATTTTTTAGACATTGTGTCCTAATTGTCATTAGAACTTTTTATGAATATGACACTTAAAGCCGAAATACCGACTAGGCACATTTTGAATAGATAGTTCTGAAAAAGTCAGGCATTACAGACTGAATATTTTAAATTCAATTCAAAAGATGATCCCAGTGTCTCTGTTCATAAAGCCAAGCATTGTTACATCATGTCATGTCACATATTCTTCTAATTTCCTCAACAGGATTTGCTAGACAATGCCACTTTTGCATTTGACTGTGCTTCTGGTGTTCCCTTCCTGCAGTCTGGACTGGTGTGCAGCTGTGCCTCCCAGTACTCCATTCCAGGGCCCTGACTTACCCTGCCTTGATGTGTGAATGCCAGCTCCTGGGTCAGCTCATGCACAGCTTTTTGCATTTAATTGGTCTCTCAGGCAGTGAAAGTGCTCTCTCACTAGCCACGCCTGAGATGGTCACCCAGCAAACACCCCCAGCTCCAAATGCAATCCCAGGAACCTCCCTCTTGCAGGAATCAGGGCACCTCACCAATCGCTGCAAGTTCATTGACACCAGTCCATCAGTTTTGCTTTTCAGACATATTCATCCATCATTTCACTGCTTTAGATAAAACAAACATGTTTATGGATTAAAACATGATTTTAAGTGAGCATATGTCAAAACAATATAAGATCAGATAATTAATCAGTTAAGGAGTTTATCTTTTATTTGATTGTGATTAATTCGTATTCTAAACTAAGATCATTGTTACAGTCCATGTCTAGCTTACCCACATAGGTATGGTTACTGATGATTTTGTAGCCAGATTCTTCCCACCACGTGGATAGGTATCAGTCCTTGATGTTGCTTAGAAATGGAATCCATGGCAAAGTCTTCCCCAGTTTGAAGTGTCTTTTGCTTTCCAAACCTTCTCGGCCCCATTTCTTCTGATCAGGCACGTGTTCTCTCTCAAGTCAAGGTTCATTGTTCTTTGTGCATGCCACTCTGAAGTATGAAAATACAACTCTGTGTTTCAGTTGGGATCTTGACGCAACACTTTCATGTCTGTACATGTGTCTGAAGTTACAGAAAACATGCAACCATAATAATAATGTAGAGCATGCCATGAAAATTCCAAAAACATCTTATATGACATAATTTACATTACATTAGTCCATACATAGTTACATTATGAGGGTGAACAGGAAAGATACACAGATCACATAACACGGAGGGAGAGCATGTCACAGCGCTACACTGTTATTTGATGAGTATTATTCTGTCACATGGAATCTTCTGATAATCTCAAAGATCTAGTTAAATATTTTGTAAAATTCTTGCTCCATGTATATATTAATAGAAGTCAGACAGAAAAGGCATATACATTGGACAAACAGGAAGATTGCTGCGTAAGAGGCTGAATGAGCACAGAGCTGATATCAGAAATCAAAGAACAAAGAAACCAGTTGCTGAGCACTTCCATCTACCTAATCACTCGATGACTGATTTGTTAACGACTGTCGTTAGAGATGTAGCTGGGACTTCAAGACTTCAAAGAGAAACAGCTGAACTCAAATTAATATGCAAGCTTAATTCTGTGAAAGCAGGACTTAATCAAGACTATGGGTTCTTTTCCCATTACAAAAGGTAATTTGACTTCAGGCTTCCCATGGTTTGAACCTGAAAACTGCTCTGATTTGCTGTTACTGTATGACCTGATCCTATGTTTTACACCCCCTTGCATTTAGTTTCATTCCTTTATGTAAGTTCACCCATCTTCGAAGCATCTGAGGAAGTGGGATCTTCTCCCACTAAAGCTCATGCAAAAAATAAATCTGTTAGTCTTAAAGTGCCACACAACTCCTTGTTGTTTTTTTACTGGGCTAGACTAACACGGCTATCCCTTTTGAAATGGAAAAGGCATATTAGGTCATTTAGTCCCTCTGCTGCTGGGACAGTGTTGTTTACCACAAAATATTTCTTTCAGTGCTTTATCCAGTTTTCTCTTAAACCATGTCTTTTCTTCTTGCTAACCACAGGTTCTTCTTTGAGTAGCATCCCTCTGGGCACTCCAGTGAAAATGCACTTGCATCCCTGCATTGCTAATTAGAGAATTTTGGTAGCAGTGTTCATTTGGCCCAGACATGTGCTATACCTACCTCATGGTCTAGCTCGAAGCCTCATGGAGGTGGCTCTCCCCACCTTCCAGTTCCTTTTCAACCATTCCTGGCTAGAAATGGAGGTATAGCAGTCCATTCATTGGATTGCTAATCCAGTTGTTCAGACTTAATTTGTTACTAATCTTTCCTTTATATACTAGTTTAGAGTTTCCTTCAGGTTTTTAACCTTCAATTTCCCCATCTTCAAAAAAAAAACCCCAGCTTTATTTACTACTGCTTCTGTCTCTGGGGGGCTACTCCTATGTGAGGTATGCCCAGGTTACCAAGGTTTCAGAAGTGCTTCTCCTGTAAAGCGACCTTCCCTGTTAATATTCCTGTTGTCACCAATGCATCATGGAAAACCACATTTCCTGGAAGGTGTTTTTTGTCAACAGCTGAAGCCATGGTCTCAAAGCAAAGAGAGCTGAGACTAGAAATCCTTTTAATGGAGGCAGCTATCTAAATGCATCCTGTACCAATCTTACTGCAGCCCTCAGTATAAAAGATGGTGAACCCAAAAAGACAATTTCAAAAGGGATAGCCGTGTTAATCTAGTCCAGTAAAAAAACAACAAGGAGTTGTGTGGCACTTTGACTAACAGATTTATTTTTTTCATGAGCTTTCGTGGGAGAAGATCCCACTTCCTCAGATGCAAGTGGGATCTTCTCCCATGAAAGCTCATGCAAAAAATAAATCTGTTAGTCTTAAAGTGCCACACAACTCCTTGTCATTTTTTTACCCAAAAAGACAGCCACTCAAACGTAAGGCTTCAATAAAGAGAGCTGAGCCCCAAAAGCAAGTCCTGAACCAGTTGAAAAACATCCCCTGAGCACTGAAGTCATCTAAATGGGGTACCTGGAACTTGCATAGTATGTTTCCAGTGTTAACACATTGCTATGGCTAAAGATATGAATGGCACAGGCACCAAAGCAAAAGTACGAAGTGGGAGAAATGAAGGAAGTGATCAGGTCTTGGGGAAGGTTTCCTTGGTGTAGGCAGGAGCTTCGGTATCAATAATGGCACACCAAAGAGCATAAGAGCATTTAGTCTGGTCTGCATCACTGGCCCCATCAGTACCACCATCCCAGCACTGGCTTCCACCACTAGGAGTTCAGTTACTTGACAGACCACACAGTATCTGAGATACCTGAGCTTCCTCACCCAGTACTTGGATTCCTGTACCAAGTTTACAATGAAGTCAAGATTGTCCACTGACACCATGCCACGGACTTCTCCACTGACAAGTTGGACAGTGAGCAAGAAGGGGTTGTCTACTATGTCTCATTCCACATGCCTTATAGTTCCCATTGCCAGCCTGGACCTCCACAACTCTACAATCCATCTAGCTCTCAACCACTCTGGTACAAAGAACCATAGTTCCAGCGAACGAGATCCTTCCCACCATACCACTGTTACCAGAGGCCCTACTTTAAACCTCATGCCACCCAAATATCTAGCATTGTCCACCATGACCCAGTGAGGCACCCTTCTTCAGCCTCTGCATCAAGAGTTCTCTGAGCTTCCTGACATAGTGAGAGACAAACAGGAGAGCAGCCTTTAGGAAGAAATCACACCATAGAGCAACATTTTATCTTTCTCACCAGATGAAGCAATAATGCCTCCTCAGCCGTCTCTAGCAAAGACTCCAAGGCTACTGTTTAGTTGTTAGGGATTTATAAATCAGGACAGAAGAAAGAATACAATCCTCAGCCTTCATTTAAATCTTGTACAGTGCACTATCCAACTCAACACTTTTATGAACTGCAAAGGAAAACGTCCAGATTCTCAGAGCACAAACTGTCAGGCTCATAGCCACCTTGTTCCCAACTATCCACTTCAAAACACACATTTTGATGGATTGGTTGCATCACTGACAGATCACTCCCTTCAGTGCCATCTGATGTTGACCAACGTATCACATCCCTTCAATTCATTTCATCTTCCCTTTCCCCACTCCTCAACCCATCCTTTCCTGTCACTTGTCAGGGATCCTTCTCACGAGAGTCAATTATGACAGGAGAGATCACCTCCTCCTCCATGAAGGAACCATAAAACCAGTACCTTACCACTTCTGAGGCAAAAGTTTTTACTTTAATTCCTGATTGTTACTTCCTGATATTGAAGAAAAGGGGAGGTTGGAGACCCACACTTGACTTCAGAGTACTCAACAGTTCGTTAAGACTCCAAAATTCAAGATGGCCACTTTAGCAGCAATGCTTATTTTCATATTTCAGTATCATCATCCAACAGACAATTCTTCAGATTTACTTTAGGACGGGACCACTACCAGTACAGAGTACTCTCCTACCAGACATCATTCTGCCCTCCTGATAGATAGGTCACTAATATTGTTACACTGTGGAAAGTACACCAGTTCCAGAGCTGTGGGGCTTCTGCACAAAAGGGTGGTGAGACTTGGGGCCATAAGTTTCTTATTGCAGTGTCAACATATCCTTATACTGTCTCACTTGGTCCTGACAGACACAGGAAAACAGTTTCAAATGTCTATAACTCTGTATAATTTCATACTCCCTATCAAGGGCCACAACTGAAAAGTAGCAAATTTTATCTCAAAGAATGCCATTCTCTTCTGTGATACAGAAGAAATGAGATTTCCCTTGGGAGGCTATTCTCCAAAGCAATAGATTGCCTTCATATTCAGTTTAAATATTTCCTTTCTTAATTTTGTCCAATAAATACCACTTTTACTGCACTGACTTGAATGCCGTAGTAAGGGCTGAGTAAAAAATAGAGTAAGAATCTCAGAATTTTTCTCAGACTGCATGGTCTCCATAAGAAAAGATATGCTCCTGTATTTTAAAGGAAGGTTTAGGTTTTACCTTACATTCATCAACTCCTTCACAGCAGCATTTATCTGAAAATACACCGTTTAACTAAATATTAGACGCACAATCTTTATTTTTATAACACATTTTTCCATAGATTCATATTATATTAAAAATGCATGCTATTGTATATGCAAAATTCATGTTCATTTGCATGCTCAAGTTCATCAGATTACCGTTTTAATGATTTATTTTTGTGCCATCATATAAGTTGCATACTTAACTATTTGGGTGAGTAAGTTGGCATTTGCAAATGAATTCCATTTACTGCAATTGTGATATTTATATATGCAGATAAATATTGCACACAAATACACATGTTGTCTGTCATATTGTATACATAGAGACTTTTGGGGTTTTTATAAAATCTGGCCTTAATATATTACATCCAAAATGATTGATATGTAAGTTGTACTGGTGGTGGCAGGCTAACAAATATTAGTCTTTCCTTAAGACATCACAGTGTGTTAAGAGTTTCTCCTCCTATTATGTTCATTGCAAGTCTGAAAAGGACAAAGTAATAAAAGTGAATCACCACAATAATTATGGTTGGTTCATTAGCTCTAAAAATTAATGTTCAGAAGCAGCCTTGTTGGAAAAACTCCTACAAGAAAGTTTCATAATGTACACTTTCTTTTTTTATGATCACTAATAAGAAAAAAGCTCTTTTAGTGAAAAACATGTGTACAGCCTTCTGATGGTTATGCTCTGGTATGGCTCGTTCTAAGTGGGAAAGTACATCATTTAGTTGTGTGATGAATCCATGTTATTCCTATAAACACACACAGTGGAAATTGGAGTATCCTATAGTTAGTTTTTAAGACAGGCATGGCAACACTGTGAATGGGTCCGATTGACTGCTTTCAGTTATCATTAATTTACAGTAACAGAAAACTTATTTGAACATGGGCCAGAAAGTGTCAGTTTGCATTAGAGATTGGGGACTCTTGAATGAGGGCACTCACTCATTTGTATGGAACAGCAGATAAAGACAAATTTTATCACAACAGTCCAAAGAAACTCTAACACTTAGTTTGCCCACACTGTCTGTTTCACATTTCTTCTCTAACTGAGGCTTGTGAAGATGATTCACCTGGTTGGTGTGAAGACCACATTCACACTTCTGTCAGCTTGAGAGGTTCAACTGACATAAACTTTCAAAGCCTGAATGCCAAATCTAAGCTGGACCTCTTTTGGTACAGAAATATAGCTGCAAATATACAGAAATAATAATTTGCAGGCAATAGCAACTTCCATCCAAAATTCTCATTATATTTTACTAATATTGATTAAGTCTCATAACCCCCCAGCTGTGAAAGATATTGCAACACAGACAGCACTGTGTGTCATTGTGGGCTAGCAACTGTCTGCAGCTCCAGTGGAGGGGGGATGGTATTTATCACAGCTCCTAAAGGAACCAAAAACGTGTGGGAACATTGTATCACCTCATGGGACAGTTTGCATATGCAGGTTCAAAATGAGTTTTCCAGAGACCATCAGACAAAGAGTAACAGGTATCAAGGCCTGCTGGAGAGTCCATCTCCAGGTAGTCTGACAAGGGCTGCTGGCCTTTAATAGGCTGCCTGGTTGGCTATGCTGTCTGAATGGCTGAGGAAGTCAGCACACTGGCACTCATACGCAGCAGCTGCATCCATTCAGCTGAGTGGCTGCTAAAAGCATTTGCCAATGGCTGTGATAACTTCTGCCATGTTCCAGTCTTGCTTCACTCCAGATAACCTGGTGCTCACACTGAGCTCCAACTCAGACTGTGGCACTTGGCTTCAGTGTTGACCCTGGGCTCTGATTTCTGGCTACTGAATCTTGTTCTGACCATTAGGCATGACTGCTCAGATCCCAGTCACATGAGATAAGGAGCTGCTGTGACTCAAGGCCTTCTTTCTGACCCAAGAAATGACACAACCTTCAATGAGGGCCTCAACCCTTGCAGAAGGACAAGGAAAAGACTTTGATTTACTGGGACCCTTTAAGACTGAATTCCTGGTACATCTAATCTGTGTTTACATTTATTTATTGTTCTTATTGTGCTTTATTAAAAACAAATTTGCTGGCTTAGAAAGAACTGTTTGGTAACTTTGTAACTACAAGCAGTACATGGATCATGGCTCTTTGAGGGAAAGCAAAGCACAGGTACTGACCTTAGATGGACTGACCAGCTATGCGCATCCCATTGTAAGGCAGGGAGTTGTGAAGCCTTAAAACTCTCATCCTACAAAACAGTGGGACAAAGTTCCCTGCCCACAGACAGGTGATGACTTGACTGACTGGACACTCCTGAAGAGAACCACAGAAGAGGTGTTGGGAAGTGCGGAGGCAGTTACTCTGAAACTGCGACAATACATATGGGATCATGTTGCATTTTAAGATGTAAGAACTCAGTTACAGAGACATTGTTACTTTCAGAAGGATATAGGAGAGCCAAGAGTAATACCCAGATCTATAGAACCATAAATTGTAAACAGCTAAATGAAATTTCCTGAGCAGTGTTTCATAAAGCGTGAGGCACGTCCCATTGCAAGTATAACTGATTAGTTTGGCAACTAAGACATGTTTTTCACTGGTTCTACAGTGATTCTGCTTTTGTTCAAAAAAGAATTAAGGGCCAAATTTTAAAAAGTATTGAGATGTTTAAAGATACAAGTAGGCACACCGTGGGCTTTTTCAAAAGTGCCCATTGGCATTCATAGGCATCTAAATTCCTTTAGAAATCAGTCTTTATATCTGGTTGCTGTGGAGAAAACTTTGAAAGGGCGATCTGAGTGCATAGAATGCAGTGATGTCTGCCTGAGGTTGCAGAGAGTCTGGAACAATAAATCTGAAGTGTATGCTGCCCTGTTTATTTTATTGGGTACTGCAAATTCAGATGCCAAAGACTGTACTTAAATGCAACATTAACTGCTCACTGTTTACCAAAGTATATATACAAGACGAGGAAGCGTATCATGAAAATCTATGCAACTTATGCTTTGTCACAAATTTAATGATGTAAGTATCTAAATTGTGCATATTGTCCATCCATATTCCTATACAGGGACATTAAATCCTATTTTTCTGTACAGTGCCTTATCTTGGTCACTCCTCTAACATCCTACCTTTCTGATGTCTACCTTGTATTTCACTACCTTTTATGCTTTATTATTATAGGTTCCATAATACAAGCCCCCTGGATCTTGAGCAGAACTTTTTTTCAAGTGGTATTTATTTCACGGTGTTCAATGAGCCATCCACTGGTTCAGTCTCTGCATCATTTCATGCTGTTTTGCAATTGACTCTTCACCACAGTTTTATGCAGGGCTGGCCCAAGGTATTTTTGCGCCCTAGGCACTTGAAATTTTGGCAACCCCCAGCCCCAGGCTGCTGGGCTAAAGCACAGCAGCGGCTTCGCTCCCCAGGCTGGAGTCGTCCCCCGCATGCAACCCTGTGCCGGTGACAGCTCCCCCAGCCAGGTCCGGCTGCCCTCCTGCAGCCCGATGCTGGTGAAGCAGGGTGGGAAGCTTGCTTGCCCCAGCCCCAGCCCAGCCCTTGGCGCCCCCTCGAGGCTGGTGCTGTAGCTATGGGCGGACTGGCACTGGTTCGATGTACCATCATACTGGCTTCATCCCATGCTTCGTATCGTAGTGCAGCACAAGCCTGGTAGTATTCCAGGCTTTACTTCTCAGAATCTGTCTTAATTCAGGCTCTTGGCATTCCTAAGAGCAGCCCATTCCTTTACTCAGTCAGACTTTCTTTCGTATGCTCAGAGGCTAATTCATTTTCTCATCTTGGACATCATCTTGCTACAGTAGCTTATCCTTTCTATGTTGGCTAGTCAGTACCTGCTAGAAATAATAGGCTATACCACCCTGAAGTGTGGAGCTGCTTGTCTGTGCCACCTCTGATATTTCATACTCTGCCTCCCGAAGGCTCTGCAGGCCCTGTGTGCCTTTGCTTGACTTCTAGAAAAAGCTCTTGGACACTGTTTTATTTTGACTAAATTAGTGAAGATTCTTTTTTATATACATACAAGAGCTCTGTGGTACAGGTGACTAATGTAAAGCACCAACTTACTGTTGCAGAATATGTATCCAGAAAGCACATATGATTTTTCAAAAGACTGTTTTTCAAGGAGCACAGATGCATTTTTACTGCCATAACATTTATGCTTTATGATATGTTTCTGTCCTCCTGTTATCTTTCTTTTTGCCTTTGGCTTTTTTCCTTTGTTATACAATGTGTCTGTTCCCAAATGGGTCTAGAACATAATTTTGATTCTGCTGACAAAAACAGCAACACCTCTGTAGATTGTCCTACAGCAAAGGCATGACAGAATAAATGATTATAAATAAATCCTCATTCCGTGGTTTCTGTGTATGCAGTGCTTCATTTCCTTTCTCCAGGGGGCAAACGCTCTGGCACGCAACATCCTCATGTGACATGCCAGAATCGGAAACAGATGCTGACATAACAGATGCGGTTGTTATCTTGCCTGCCAGAACCTTAGAAGTTGAACCCAGGTCCCAAGAGTACAGAAATCTCTCTGTGCAAGCCACCAAGGATTAAGAGAGAGTGTGTTGCCCGTGCTCCATAATATAATCTGTAAGAAAGACTTCCGTTGAGTCATTGCATCACATTTCATTACACATCTTTAAAGTGCTATACAAAAAAGCCATTGCTTTCTACTAATTCCCCAGAAAGGTGGATACAGTTTTTGAATTTGGACACGATGGGTAGTTATTGAAGTACTGACACTTGGTAGGTATCCCTTTGTATTGTCTATTTAAATGGTAAGTTCTTTGGGTCAGGGACTGTCTTCTACTGTATGTACATATACAGACAGCATGATAGGGACTCAGTTTCTGCTGGGGCTTTCAGACACTATGGTAAGAAAACTAAATCACATACTGAACTTTACAGATTCATCAAATGGCTCTTTGTTGCACAGAAGAATAATGTTACTTGAGTTGGTGTTTTTTAAGGTGAAGGCTAACTAGGAACTGATTTAAAACCACAAACTCATAGTTCATCAGACAGGAATCAGAAGATAATAGCTTCCAACTAAGTTAGGGTCAAGCCAGTCTCCTAGAGATGGAAAGTCCCATTAGTGTTTTACTGCTGTCCTGAGGCATCGTGCAGGAGGTCAGACTCGATCAGTGGTTCCCAACATTTTTTCTGCTGTGGCATACCTTGCTACATTTAATTAATTTGAGGCACACCACCATATGCCAAATGAACTTATGAATATTCATAAGCCAATGAGCCAATTGAGAGTTCTTTGAGTAGCTGTTCAAAAAATTTTGTGGCATACCTGCTCAGACCTGACAGCACACCTGTGTGGCATGGCACACTGGTTGGGAAACACTGGACTAGATGATCATGTTGGTCCCCCTTAGAGTCTGAGTCTACATCCAGTCATCCCCTTGCCCTCTCTATCTATCCATTGTTTGATTAGACTGTAAGCTTTGGGGGGCAAAGAGAGTTCTTACTACTGTGTGTTAGTAAAGTACATGCCTTATGCCTTCTATATGTTCCTTTATATATCTACAACATCTTGTTTCTTGGTCCTCATAGTATGGGTAGTACTGTTTAAGTTTTAAGTGTTGTACAGTTAAGCAGTAGTTACTATATGGTACCAGTTTACTTAGTATATCATTTTTAAGCACTGACAAGGTGTTTAGTCCTCTCTAACAGCCAAATGAAGCCAAAGTCAAGGGTTAACAATCTAAAGGACAAGATAGATCAGGTAGCAACATACTGGGAGAGAATACAGAAAATAGATACAATATTCACTAGGGTTTGTTTTTTAATTTGTGGGTATTATGGAACAAATGAATTTTCAGAAGAGATTTGAATGAAAAGAATATTTTTCATATTAACTGTGTGTAACAAATAACAGTGAAAGCATACTAAATAGCTTAGTAACCATTTGCCTTTTTAATCATTTCCAGTTTTGCTATTACAAAAAATGTGAATAAGTATGCAATAATGTTATTTAATCTTATCTTTCTTTTAAAAATATATTTATAAATCACTTGTCCAAATGTTAATGTTTAACATAAAATACGTTATAATATATCCCACAGTCTGCAGCATTTTGACTGTTTCAGTAACAAGAGTTAAACCACTGCCATGTTATCAATTTTAAAATAAATTGGTAATTTGGGCTCCATTCTGTTTCCCTGTTTTAAAATATACTCATGTAAATCTGGTATAAAAGAGGGGAAAGCTAGGCCCTTTAATTTTAAAGTTTCAATAAACCAAGTAGAATAATAAATCCTCATACTCAGTGTCCTCCCCGTTATAATTTTACAGCGGAAAAGAAGTGGAGAGCTGCACTAGACATTCATTGCTGTCTGACATTTTTGTATTGATTACTGTCACTACTTTAGTCATCAGAGTTTATTAAACTACACACTTCTTGGCTGTTGTATTTCAGGTGGGATTCCATTCGTCTTGACTGGAGAGCTGTTTCAGCAGTCTCAAAGACCTGCCGCATTTATGATATCTGGGACTGTCAACTGGCTCTCCAATTTCTCAGTGGGACTTCTTTTCCCTTTCATTCAGGTACAGACCATGCACAATTAAACTCTTAATTCAGCCATCATAAGCTTCACATCAAGTCACTGTGAACCTCTCTTTGTTGTGAACTAGGATGTAACCTGCACTTTCTTTTGATGCATTTATTTCAGTGTGCTGGTTGTAAATGCCTGAAATTATGAGAGCTCCTCTTAAAGGAAAGTGAAGAGGAAAACATTATTACATTGTGGGCTTGTGAACAAAAACTTTATTCCTGGTGGAGAAGTGTGGGGATTTACAGAAGGAGAGTTTTAGTCCCGGAAATGATGTACATAGGTGATAAACAGGGATTTCAGGAATTGATCCTGTACTCATTAAAGTCAATAGCAAGATTCCCATTGACTTGAGTCAGCTGAGATTTTGGATAGAATCATAGAATGTAGGGCTCAGAGGGACTAAATATATGTAGAAGACCATCCCTGGCAGGTGTTTGTCTACCCTGTTCTTTAAAATTTCCAGTGATGGGGATTCCAGAACTCCCTAGGAGGCATAGTCCAGAATTTAACTATCCTTACAAGTACAGATAAAAAACTTTTTTCTTAAAGTCTATCCTAGATCTCTCTCACTGCATTTTATGCCCATTACTTCTTGTCCTACCTTTAGTGGACAAGGAGAACAGCTGATCACCATTCTCTTTATACTAACCCATGACATACTTGAAGACTGTTGTAAGGTCCACCTTCAGTCTTGTTTTCTCAAGACTCATCTTCCCTATGTGTTTAAACCTTTCTTCATAGGTCAGGATATCTAAACATTTTATCATTTTTGGTGCTGTCCTCTGGAGTGTCTCCAATTCACCTACATCAGGCCTTTATTCCACTTTGTCAGCACCTACTGGAGTCCCACCTCTGTGTAGCAAGATCTCACAAAAGATGACAGAGACCTCTGCTTCTGTTTCCCCACAAGTTGGTGGGCCATTTCACTGAACAACCCACCAATGTCAATAATTTAGTCCCTATACCCAAGAATGCATATATTGTCCAAACCCAGCTTAGGCAAACCAGGTTCTGTTGCTTGCCCTCTTCTAAAGACTGCCTCAGAGGTCTTTTGCTGCTGCCTACACAGCCCGTAATCCCACCCAGGCCTTTCATCTGGTCACTGTGGGAAGCCCTACTTTCCAGGTCCTTTCCATGATCCAGAATCTTCTATATAAGCATCCTTTCTCCCTGTGAGCAATCTGCCTGTTGGCCTTTTATCTAATGATCTGGCATGCAGCTAGTCAGTCACATGGTGGGGGCTAAACCTAACTCCCATAAGTAGAGTTCACAACTACAGTGACTGCATAATTTCCTGTTACCATTTTAAGTGCACATGAACACAGCATGCACAAAAATTGTTCTAGGAAAGAGAAATTCAAAGTTTCTCACCTGTAATCATTCTCCAAAGGAAAAGTGTTCTGGGAAGTCTGAGGCTAATTGGATGAGTACTTTCTGGGTAATGAAATTTTAAGTAAGCGATTTATTTTTTAAATTACTGAAAATAACTACTTTTTGTCTACGCATGATTGTAAAAATATTTGATTTAAAATGTGTATTGTTTCTCTTAGACATTTATACTCAGTATGAACTAGCACACAGAATAATTTCTGCCAACAAATACTGGTTGAATTTCTCTCCATGGGTTATAATTAATATGAGAGACCCGGAAACTCTTACAGACTTGACCTAACTAAGCTAATCTTGCATTTAAAAGGTAGGGTGGAGGGTAGATAGTATTTATCCTGTTGATCACTAAAATCACCTTCAAAATGAAAACCAAATACAAAGATCCCAATCTTCTGGACCCTTTCTCCTTCTTGAAGGTGAGTTAATAACTGATGTTTTTGGTTTGACGGCTGATCGGAAAAATCCTCCGTTTCTATTAATCCATTGTCATAAGTCACATGCTAAGTGTTATCTGTAAGAAGATATTAAGGTGGTCTCAGTGAGCTAAAAAGCAATTGAAATGCTTTGTATTTTCATTTATATATTACAATATTTTTAGTGCCTTGTGGAATTTGAAGTTGTCTTGGGAAATGTATCATAGCTTCATGGAAAAATTCTGCTTTTTAAAGACAAAAATACATCATTAGTTACACTGAAAGCAAAGTTTTTAATGCTGTGCTTATTTTTTGCTTATAGAGCTTTTTACCATTTGAAATCACGTCTATTCATTAAAACAGAATTACTCTGAAATTGCTCATGAAATTGACCGGTAAATGCCTTTTTTATTCACAAAGCTAGAAAGAATAATAATGGTCTTCCTTAACTTTCTCTGCATTGAGCTGCTTCAATAAGCTTTGTTCTCTGAGCTATAACATCTTGGTCACCTACTTCATTACAGAGAGACAACACCCTCAGAGCCATTTACTGTTTTAGACCCGTGTGATTTTGTTCTTGTAGCATTACTTCAAAAAAAAAAAACAAAAAAACCCACCTTACCAATGCTTACAACACTATAACATAGTGAATAATCTCTTCAGTCTGTTTATATTTTGGTATGCTTGTACCATGCATTTTTTTCAGTAACTTTTTATTAAGCAGCAAGCAGAGGCAGTTATTTATACATATTTTATTCTTTTTGCAACAGTATGAAGTTAAAATTGGGGGGAGGGTGTGATATATTCATAGTATTAAAATTACCTAGCAGTCAGTTCTCCAGAATGTCACCTAATAATTAGTTTGAATGTCAAAATTTTCCCCATCAAGTCTTGTAGTTAAATTTAGTTGTGTAAGATAGCTATTTGCCTGACCCATACACTAAACTGTTGAGCTAAAATTTGAAAGCACATATATAATTAAAATTGTTACATAATTTCCCATCCTCACTGTAGGATTTTAAAAGTAGAGTAATATGTTTTTATTGATTTCCTAAATTGATTCCAATATGAATTAAGCTTAGAATGGAAAGTCATATATTACGTGGAAATATGCAGGCATCTTGGCAAGATGTTAGACTAAATGACCTTTGTGGTCTCTTCTAACCCTATGATTCTAAGGCCTGGTCTACACTTCTGTGCCAGTGGACAGGAGATACACGAGCTACATCAGAAAGAATACATATCTCTAGTTGACGTACTTTTATGCTCCTTTACTGCAGCATTTTCCTAACGATACGTTGAAGGGAAATGCTCTTTGGCTGATGGGGCGTTACTCTTTCTCGGAAGTGGAGTTATTGTATTGAATGATGAGCACTTCCAGAATCAATTGAGCAAGTCTCCACTGGCCTCTTAATCAATCCCACTGTGTTGAACCATGGAGCCCAACACAGCAGGTTCAGCGAAGACGTAGTCTAAGGTATATTTGATATGCCCATGTGAGTACTAAATTATAATCCTATCACTGCAGTGCAAAAGCAGTGTATCTCTGAAGCTTTCAAAACAATTATTTGCAGCTACTTCTCTATTATACAAACATTGTGGTTTAGCTACCCCTTTCTAAATAACATTTTACAACTTCTCTTCCCCCTGGCTGTATTCTGCTACCATGAGAAACTGAAAGTGTTCTTATGGTCCAATGAAGAATTTTTATTCTTTTCTCCAAGAGGCTGTGCTTGAAGGTCTTTTAATGTGTCCTTTCTGTCCTTTTAAGCTAATAGATGGAAAAATTCTATGTTTATTTGCTCATACCTTTACTTGCAGGACCAGTTGCTCAGACTGAGTTGAGAGGTTTAGGTATAAACAGTAATTGCAACAAGAAAATAAAGAAGTAAAGCCATAACATATTTTAACTAAAGAATGTCAAAAACATGCATTGTTCTGTGAATTAGACTTGCTGCATCAGAACATAAATAGCCACGTGGGTTCAGACCAGTGGTTTATCTAGCCCAGTATTCTGTCTTCTGACAGTTGCTAATGCCAGCAGGCACTTCAGAGGGAACAAACAGATAAGGTGATCATTAAAATTTTCTGGAAAACGGCAATCCCTGGCTTATTGTAGCTAATAGTCCACGAATTTATGTTGTTCTTTTTTGAGCTACGTTATATGTTAGCCTTCACAACATCCTTCAACAAGGAGTTCCCCAGGGTGACTCTGTGATGTATGAAGAAATATTTCCTTTTGTTTGTTTTAAACATGCTACCTACTAATTTTGTTTGACACCTAATTTTTATGTTATTTATTTTCTCCAAACAAGTCATGATTTTATAGACCTTATTCATATTCCACCAGAGGCATCCCTTTTCTAAGCTAAAAAGTCTGTTTTATTAATCTGTCCTATGGAACATTTTTGTACCCCTAATCATTTTTGTTGCCATTTTCTATACCTTTCCCAATTCCAGTATATCTTTTTTGAGATGAGGTGACCAGATCTGTGCACTGTATTTAAGATGTGGATGTACCATGAATTTATAAAGAGGCAATATAATATTTTCTGATTATTGATACTTTCCTTAATTCTGTTAGCTTCTGCCACTGCACATTGTGGATGTTTTCAGAAAACTCTCCACAATTACCACTCAAGAAAGAAGTGTTGGAGTAACAGCAGATTTAGACCCCATCATTTTATATGTTTTTCAATATGCATGACTTTACATTTATCATCATCGAATTTCACCTGCCATTTTGTTGCCCAAGCATCCAGTTTTCTGAAAGCCCTTTGTAACTTCTCGGAGTCAGCTTTGGACAGTGGTTTTCAAACTTTTTTTCTTGGCACCCAATTGAAAAAAATCATTTATGCCCACAATCCAAAAATTACATCTTTGAGCAATGCATTTCAATCTTTTGGGAGCCGCAGCAGCAGAGGATGCTGTGACCCAGTGCCTGAGGGTCTGTGACTCAGTACTGGGTCCCAACCCTAAGTTTGAAAATCACTGCTAAAGGGGACCTTTCCTCCTATCCTGTGTCTGCTTACTTTTCTTAAGAGCCTTTGATGAGAGACCTTGTCAAGGCTTTCTGAAAACCTGAGTACACTGTGGATCAACCTTGTCCACATGCTTCTTGACCACCTCAAAGAATTTTAATGAAGTGATGGGGGGTATGATTTCCCCTTTTTAGAAGCCAGCTTGATTCGTCCTCAGCAAATCATGTTCATCTTTGTCTGATAATTCTCTTCTTTATTATAGTTTCAAGCACTCTGTCTGGTATTGGTGCTGTGTATCAGTCTGTAATTTCCAGGATTGCCTCTGGAGCCTTTTTTAGTAATTGGTGTCACATTAGCTATCCTCTAGTCATCTGATACAGAAGCTGATTTAAGAGAGAGGTTATATACCACAGTTAGTAGTTCTTCAATTTCATATTTGAGTTCCTTCAGAACAGTTGGATACATAGTATTTGGTCCTGATGGCTTGTTACTGTTTCATTTATCAATTTGTTCCAAAACTTCTCTTGACACCTCAGTCTGGGAGAGTTCATCAGCTTGGTCACCTGAAAAGAATGGCACAGGTATGAGAAACTCGCTCACATCCTCTTCAGTTAAGACCGATGCAAAGAATTCATTTAGCTTCTCCACAATAGGCTATTCTTCTTTGGATGTACTTTTAGCACCTCAATCATCCACTCCCCACTGACTGTTCAGCAGGCTTCTCATGAACTGTTTAAAGTAAACTCATTGTATTTAGACATGAATCTCAATCTTCTGAGGGTCATCTCCGCTTTATTACTCAGAGTAAAGATATTGTAGGTAAAGAAAATCACTGGTCTCTATTAATTGCTCAAATCTTGAGGAGGGATTTTTTTTCCCAGATATCTTACAAATAATATACTGATTTTCAATATTTGCCTAGTTAGCTAGAAATCTTACTGCATACATTCTAGCTACACAGAGCAAACTTAAGTCCTAATCTTGCAAAGACTGATGCAAATGTTTAACTTAATGCACGAGTTAAAGCCCACTGATAGCCATAATATTAATTATCTGCTTTAATCTTCTCTGAATTTGGTCTAAAACTTTTGTTATCCTGCACCAGTCTCTTGGAAGCAAAATTAAAATGTTAACTCATTCATTTCTATACTAATGTTATTACATAGGAAAAGATTCATTGTCTTCAGTATTACAGTTATTTATTTATGCTCAGCTATAATTATTTAATTATGTCCCTCACAAAAGACTGTATAAGCATAATATAAAAACTGCAAATGACATGAGTTTAAGAACAAGCAATGTTGTATTTTCATAATTGCAATTAGTATATGAGTTCTCCACTGGTTGGTCAAGACTTTCAAAATATGCTCCTAAAATTTCTTCCGTAATTAGTCAGCTGATCTTCTGAGCACTCAACAGAACTCAGTGAAGTCTGAGAGCCCAGGTTGCTCAGAATGTTCCAAAAGACAATGGCCATCTGACAGAATCAATCCCTAGTTTAGCTAACTTTCTGACACAATAATGTGGATCTGCTGAATCTAGGGGAAGAAGAGATTATGCAGTCCCAGCTCTGCTCCACCCATAGCAACTTTTATATCTAGGGTCAGATTTCTCATGGCATGCCGAAGAAGTGTTGTGAACAGGACACGCATCAGTATGAGTGCAGATAAAGGAGCTGAGACAGGAACACCAGAAGACTGGAGAGTCAAACCATTGCTCTGTTGTTGCACCGAAGATCTGATGCTTCTGTATGGAGCTGGATGCCGCCCTCAGTGGTGACCCCACCACCACCACCACTGCCACTACCAAGAGCCCAATAGATACGGCAGGTGGGCTGGAGAAGTTGCAGTCAATTCCAGGGATGAAGTTATAGATGAGGAGGTCAAGTTGGAGGATGAAGCAGGAACAGTAACAGGGTTCTGGTACCATAGCAAGCCAGGACCTTTTCTTGGCTGAGAAGGGTTCAGACCAGTCCTAGCACTCCCATCTCTGGTGTGCATGATGCACAACAGAGGAGCTCTGGTAGGCAATCTTTTTGAGTTGATGCTGCTTGGTTGTATAAGGTAGAGCTGTCCTTTGCTTTGTTATAATCTAGATTTCAACACAAAGACTGTCCAAATGGATGTTGGGCTAGATTAAACTTTATTAACAGTTGCATAATGCAGCATGCTCTCCTTCAATACACATGCAGTCCGTGAGGTCAGTCTCCTCATAAGTGACCTTATCCAATGGTACCCCCTATCAGAAATCTGTGAAACAGCTATCTAAGCATCTGCACACACCTTTGCAGAACGCTGACCATTCTTGGGGGATTCGGCTGTAGATGCAAAATTTGATGCCACGATACTTTCATCCATAATGGGGTATGTCTACACTTAGAATTGAATTTGAATTGATGACAGTCAGTTCAAATTCAATTAAGTGCATGGCCACACTTGCTTTCCTCAATTCAAAATGAGGAACTCCGTGGTGAGGCTAGAGCTGGGGAGGGGATGCTTTTCCCTGTGCCGGGCTCAGAGTGCTGGAGCCCAGCAGGATACTGGGTGGTGGCATGGCCCATTTTCGGGGCCGTGTTGCCACACCTCCCATGGTGCCCCTCCTCCAATTTGAATTAGCAAATCCAGTTTATGGATGTGCTAGTTCAAATTGGAGTTTCTGTTGTGGCCACGTCAATTCAAATCAACTGAATTCAAACTAATAATTATTAGTCTGAATTGACTAGTTCAAATTCAGTCAATTTGAATTAACACTCTTAAGTGTAGACATAGCCAGAATGACTCCAAAGTCCCAGTCACTGCTTGGGAGTCACCTACAGTGGAGCAACCAGAGAGAGACTGCTTGAAGAAGTAGTTACTCACCAAAGCAGTAACAATGGTTCTTCGAGGTATATGTCCTTATGGGTACTCTGAGACTCACCTCCTTCTCTCTACTTTAGAGCTTAATCTGTTAACTCTGCAGTAAAGAAGGAAGTGAAGAGGAAATGTCTTTTGTTGGTGGGGAGCAGCACATTTGCAGACAGTAGGTACTGCTACCAAAAATCTGCAATCAGCAGCAGAAGGATGTAGACACACCTACAGTGGACCACTCACAGAGACATACATCTCAAAGGGCGATCATTACTGCTCAGGGTGTTTTTTCTTGTCATCCCAGACCCACATAAGGATACAGTTCCTCCAGTCACTTCTTGTTTTGTGGTCCCAAAAGCAATGGTCCACTGTGTGCAGCTGCTCTCTGAATGCCAGAAGTAATTTGGTGTTCTTTCTTTCCATGACACACAACAAATCAGGAACACATTTGGAGCTCATGATGTACTTCATGACCATCCACGATGTGTTCCTCACGCTGATCACAGCAATGGAGAGCAGTTCAGAATCCATCCTTACAGACAGAGATGTCAGTGCATAGTCAACTGGGACCACTGAAAAATGCCACAAGATGCAGTCAGAAACTCATGGAATGATGGGATAGAAAAACTGCATCATGTGATGTTGTCTGCACCCAGGATGCATTGTGATGCATTCTGCCTTCCCCCAACTTATAACTGCAGAAGGTGGCATGTTGCCCACAGGGCACTGCTTTCACTGTCAGTGCTAGAGTACTGACTTTGGATGTGCTCCACTGACAGAAATGGCATTGTGTGAACATGCTCAAGCAGTGTAATTATAGAAGTTTTTGATCATTGTCATAATTTATGTCAACAAACTCTAGGGTAAACAAAGGATTAGTGTTGTAAATCTTCCATTATCTAAGTTAGAATAGAATCCTAGGGTTGGAAGGGATGAGATCATCAAGTCCAACCCCATGGGCCTTGACCCCAGGACCTTCTGCATATTAAGCAGCGGTGCTAACCGCTACACTATTTATTGGGGACAGCCTTTGAAAATCATATTAAAGCATCTTGTGGGTCCAGAGGGCACAGAGGCTAGGTTTACACTAGCAGATTAGGAGACTTAGTCCGGACTAATTTATCCCATGGCCGATCTAGGCCTTCCATAGTTTGAACTAAGAAATTTCTTAGTTCAAACAAGGAACTCTTAGTTCGAACTACTAAGTACCAGCACTTAGTTCAGACTTAAGTGCTTAGTTTGAACTTCAATTCAAACTAGGTGTGATGTGTACCAGGACTAGACCTTAATTTGAACTTAAGAAGTTCAAACTAAGACGGTTAGTTCAAACTAAACATTAGTTTGAGCTAGAGCATGTGGTTAGTTCAGACTAATAGGGCTCACGGTTAGTTTGAACTAAGCTCAAACTTCTTAGTTCGGTCTAATAAGTCCGAACTAATTTTGGCTGATGTAGACATAGCCATAAAGTCCTAACTGGAGCTGTGCCTATTAAACAAAAAATATTTTTTTCCTTAATATTGGCGGAATCAAAACATTTTAAAGGTGTATTTAAATTTCAAACATGTTAAATTTTTTTTTTAATTATCAGAAATTTCTGAACTAAAATATCAATTCAAATCAAAGCTTGAAACATTTCTTTTCAAAACTCTCAGAAGATTTTCTATTTTTCACAGTTTTTAGTACTTTTTAATTATGTTTCATGAAATTGACATGCACTTGCTAAACGTTGTGCTGTAACCAAATGTGCTTTTTTCACTGGAACGAGTTCTGATGGAAAAGTTTTGCCCAACTCTGTTCCTAACAACTCATTTGATATGACTGAAATGTGACAAATTATTGAGAAATCTGGCCATTGTATCACTTTTTTCTTCATGAATTTTCTTCATGAAGTAAAGAGGAGACCAAGCCTTTACAAGATTTGTTTTGTAATTCTCCTGGGCCATGTGAATAAAACATTGTATTAGCCAGTTTCTTGAGATTTAAAGTAAGTGACTTATGTCCCAGGCATCAGGTTATCCATACAAGTAGTATTCCTTGGCTTACTACTCAAATGCATTAGGCTCTGGCTAGTTTTAGTGTCTTTAGCCATTGTCTTCCAGATAATTTTTCAGATTCTTGAAAGTGGGTGATGGATATATTGCATCGTAAGATATCTTTACTCATTTTAAATAAGACGTTGTCAGAAATGAAATTCTTAGTGAATCCATGAGATAGGTCTTAGCTGAGTCTAAGAAATCTGGCAGTTGAACTCAGTTGTGGATATGCAAGTGGCCTAAGAAGGGAGGGTAGATGGGGTGGGTTCTGAGTTACTGAAGAGAATTGTTTCTTGGGTGACTGACTGTTGAGACTTGCCCACATGCTCCAGGTTTAAACTGATCACCATATTTGGTGTCAGGAAGCAATTTTCCCCCAGGGCAGATTGGCTAGGACTCTGGGGGGTTTTTGCCTCCCTTGGTAGCATGGGGCATGGCTCACCTATGAGTGAATTCTCTGTATCTTAAAGTCCTGATCTGAGGACTCAAATAACTCAGTCATAGGTTAGGCTTATTGCTGGAGTGGGTTGGTGGGATCTTGAGGCCTGCATTGTGCGGAAGGTCAGACTAGATGATCATACTGGTCCCTTCTGGCCTTAGAGTCTGTGAATTATGTCTGTTTTCCTCTCTGTTATTTACCAAGTCCAAATATTGTTTGCTAAATGTTCAGTCCTGGGGAATGGATAAGACATGAAATGCTGTCTTTGGTCCTTCATTTTCTGGATAAATAATAAGTTAGAAAATAAAATCTGGAGTTCAGTGAATACAACAAAAAGATTTCTACCCATATTTGCTTAAACTTCAAAATGAGTTCATTTGGACAGTGGTGTTTTTGTTTTTGCATCCTTTATCTTCTTTACCCAAACATTTAAGTATAACCCTTCCGCCAGGGCGAATTGACAGAACAAGGGCTGGGTTCTAAGTCTAGGGATTTCCAAATTATGTTACAGCACCAACTGGCTCAAGCCTCCACCCAGTTTTCCAGGAAATCGTGCATTGTTTCTTGGGTACCCCAAAGGGGTAATGCCTCCCTGCTTGCAAGTACAAGTCTGAGTGTAGTATACAGAAGTTTTAATAGTAGTAAAACAGAATGTAAAAGGCCCAGTGCCTTACATAAGTAATCAGTTTAATGATCATGATTGTTTACTGAAAACATATTTGAAACAGCAACATTTAAGGCAAATTTTAAATTTACATGTGGTATTTCACATTCGTGCTGTCATGCTAATTTAATCAGGGAACAGAGATAACACTGTGTGTCTTATGTGATCAATCACAATTAACCAGTACAGCTGGGATTTTCAAAGATGCGCACCACTGACTGAACTCGATTCACATTAAACTCGGTGGAAGTCACTGGTAAAACTCCCACCGACTAGTCTGACTGCAGAGTTCAGCCATCACTGACCTTCTTTTGAAAGTCCCATCCTTAAAGATTTAGTCAGTGTGATATACTCAGGATCAATCCAAAGAAGGGAAAATACTTATCAAAAATTGTAACACAAATTTGAGGAAACTGTGTTTTCATAGACATATGTAAACCAAATCATTTGTAGCAATTTTTTTTTACTCAAATCTAGAAACAATCAAAGAAAGAGATGTAATGGAACAGAAACCTCCACACAAGGCAGGGAAGGATTAATGGCTGCTAAAGGCTCAGTCAGCCACAAATTAGGACACTTGGATCAGGGAATAGTCTTCAAGGGAGGGTCTGAAAAAGAAGAGCCTTATTCAGATGGGGGTTGGGAGGTAGCCAGAGGGAGCAGATATGGGATGCTCAGTACATGTGAGGAAGTTGGTAAGGGCCAAAGACTAGTGCCTCCCAGATCTCCTGAAGGAAGAAGATGGGTCCATGTTGCTTCATGGTTGTTTGAACTTTGAGACCTCAGAAGGAATAGGACTGTAAGTGACCAGCCAGAGTGCTAAGACTCTGCAACCCAGCAAGTAGTGGAAGCTGGACATAGCAGTGAACATGTTGCTGGGAAACTGAGGTGAATTGCTGCTGCAGCTGTGACAGACTGAAAATATCCTGCAATGCCTAGAATGAACTTTACTGAATTAAGTTAATACCTTTGGGGGCTGTTGTACAATTGCATTTTGCAATACATGTGGTACTGCATATATTACCATGGAAGGGTAGATGGGAGAACAACAGGGATTATTGGTAAACTCATCTCCAGAGAACCACCCCTCTGGAAAGGTTTGCCTGGACTGGTTCAAAGGGGATGCTCCAGGCCCTGTTTTGGTTTGGTTTGGGTTTTTTTTTTTTTTTTTTTTTGTTATTTTGGTGTTTTTAGTTTTTTGGATAAATAGCCTATTTTAAACTGACTTAGTGCCTTTTTCCTGGTCCAACATGGTCCTGATCCACAGATAGCCCCGATCCTGTGGGTAGTGTTGGAAGGACTGAGTGTGCCAGAATCCATGTTGGGGCTGGGGTTAATTCTGATGGGCTTATTGGCATGTGTGTAGGTTCTTTTATTGCTTTTAATATGTTTTCTCTGTAATGCTTTTTACCTTAAGAATGAGGTAGTCTTGCATAGACTTTAAGGCCAGAAGAGACTATCATGATCACCTAGTTTGACCTGCACATTACAAGCTACAGATCCTCTCCCACCCACTGCTGTAATAGAAAGAACTGTGTGGTACTTAAAACTGCAGCAATTATGCCACTTAACTCTCTGTCAAGAAAAAGCAAGCTGGTGTCTTTGGGCAGGCTGCCTGTGCTGGGAAATACATAGTGAAGGCAAGGGATGGTGCAGCCTGAAGATACACTTGTCAAAAGGGAGAGAGGTGCGGGTCTCCATCCAAGAGAGGCAGCAACTGGGGAGGTGGAAGCCAGAGATTGGGTGTCCTGGGTAGAGCAGTGGGGGGAAACAGAGATGTAGTTGCCCTAAACTATGACAGCATCCCTGCACAGTGGTGCAAGCAGACACTGTTAAGTAATATAATTTCATAAGAAATTTGATATTTGTTTTTCGAGGAAAAAGGAAGACAGTACAGTAATTCAGTTAAATAAAAGAAAAAATCAAAATTGGATCACTCTAGGTTCCTGTACACTTTATCCATGGAGTACATTACAATGGTTTTTTTAAACAAATAAGGGTCCCCCCCCAGCTGTTTTAATGTTTCAGGACAAAAGGAACGTTATGGAGGATGTTTCATGCTTTTTATCGTTGCATAGTTCTGTGGTATTTAGCTGAGACAACACCTCTTACTATTATGTTTGCAAAGATCAGCTTGGATGAGGCTCTTCATCAATTTAGACATTACAGTCCTTGAGCCAGTGGAAAGACTTACTTTGTGCTTAGTCCTTTAGAGTGCTCCCTCTTTGGAAATTTGCTAAGGGACCTCTGTATGATGAGCCCTACAGCAGGATATTAAGTGTATTCATTTGTTTCCCTTCTTCTTGCTTGTATTTACTTTCTCTGTTCATTCTTGACAGACTGACTGCCAATATCATTTTGAGGGTACCAGTAATGGTTCACTTACCGTTGTTCATGAAATTAATATAATCTTCAGGTGGAGCAGACTTACGACAACAGTGAGCACCTTTGATGATAGGCACTTTATAAACTTAGCTGCATCATCACTGCCAGGGTCCTATTCAAGTACAAATCCATACTCACTGGCTTGTGATAATTCACAAGATCGCAGCAGCAGCTAATCTAGTTCAAATCCAGAGTCTCATTCTCTACTGATGCAGAAGCCTTGACATCAATAGAATTAGGTAAGTGGAGCAATCAGCACCATGTTCTTTTAGCCAGTGGAATTTGCAGAGGACAAGAGAAGATGGAATGAACCCTATTTTTGCATATATCTAAATCTTATTGAGAGATCTTGTTTTACAGTGTTTTAATATCCTTAATCTGTTCATTTATGAGGTTAAATTATATGGTATGGTGCTTAGCCTGGACTTTAGAACAGCACATTCACTAGTTGGCACAAGCTTGGTTCCTACTCATTAGACTGGTATATACAAGCTCTCCAGGTTAGTTAAAAGCTCAATTTCTGATATGAATTAGTCTTTAACTAAAATTCACAAATAGATTTAAATATTAAAAGTAAGCCATTTACATGGGGAGCAAAAGAAAGCTTATTTATACAGCAAACATAGAAGAGAAAATTTAATCCATTCATTGTGTTGCAAATACTTTCTTCCCAGCAGTGTACTTTTTCATCTAGTCTGTCTCGCCAGCTTTTCAAAATCAGGCTAATTGGAGCTAGTGGTAAAATGATAGCCTATGTGACTTAAGCATGCTGACTGACGTTCTGATGCTTAGAGCCCCTTAGATGGGAAGTAGCTTTCACTCTTCAGAAGCTGCAGAAATCCAGCTTTTTCTGTGTATAGCTGGTATAAGAATAAATGCTATAATAAAGGCATAAATCAAAATCCATCGAAGTACTTCTAGCAGTCTGAGGGTCATTTCGCTACTGTGTCCTGCCACCTCTTTGGCTTCTCTTCCAAAGTTGTTGACAAGGATTATTTATATGATGTAGGCACCAGTCTGCTAGGATCCAGGCGGAGTCACCAAATTTAAATGACAAGGGACTAAAGCACTGTTAACAACTTTCCATCTCTATCTCCATGGCCTGTATTCATACTCCTTGAAACAGAGACATTCAAGGCTGTGTGCCCAGTTCACATAAGCTAGTAATTCTCTGTTCTTCTATATAAGAATTCCCTGTTACCTAGTCAGAAGCCTCTTTTTATTTAGCTATACAGAATGGTGTTTGTGAGCCTGTGACCCCCTCCTCCCTGATATGTGTTCACAGTACCTGGGGGGTCAAGGCTGGGTTTACCCAACTATTCAGTCCTGTAAATATGATTTGACTGAAAACTGCCCTTTCCGGTTTTTTGGTATTCATAGGTAACAAAATGTTGCACAGACATCAAACGGGGTCTATAGTAGCCTAGCAGCATGTGAGGGGTTTTCAGACAGCTCCTTTTCTCTGTCAGGCTTCACTTTAGAAGAAGTCTTCATGAAAAAAGGGTTTACTTAAGAGACACTTGCAAATCTTCTATTCTAGAATAACTCCAGCATGCACCTTTAACTATTATTACAAGAAAAAAATGAGAAAATTGCAGAGGACAAAAGCATGGGTAATAAAGCAAACAAGAAATGGCCTGTAATAACAGGAAAAAGCAATACATATATTAACATAATAAACCTTTGAAAGGATCAAAGCCATTCTTGGTAATGAAAATTCATTCATGTGAGAGATACTGTTAGATTTCTGAGGTCCCCCAAATGATAATATTATATTAAAAGAATAATATAATTTACTTACATCCTCAGATTCAAAAACAATATATCATTTTGTTCTGTTTCTTTCCTTCTGGGGCACCAGGTGTCATGTCAATACAGTCTTGAGAAGCAGATCTTGGCATTCAGCATCTCTCCTTTAAAACAACATTACTAATATCAGCGATGTATGAGATCGTGCACTGTGCATGATCCATCATAGTTTCCTACACAAAGCAAAAGATAAATGACAGTGTTCCACATCCACAGTATTATTTGATAAATGTTGCATTTTCTTTCTTCCATATCATCTCATTTCTTGAACCTCACAACTGCATCTCTGTTAGATATGGCCATATCCTACAGCCTTTATTCAGTTTCTCAGTCTAAACTGCCATTGAAATCATAGGCTAAAGTGGCTTAGCCTTGTACCATAACACAAGAAAAAGTAATGGCGCTGCAGAAGCTGCCTAAAATATGGGACAATTTAGCTATGATAAAACAGAATCCCAGTGATTTAGGAATAGCTGCTTGCAGTTTTTTCAGTTGTTCTACAGTGGCTAATAAAATAATCACATTTCAGATCATGCTATGTCTTAAAATCATTTTGTACCCAGTGAAGTAAAGGCTGCAAAACTAAACTTTATTTTTCATAAAGAATTTTTCCTTTATCCCTTATTTAAAATTCAACAAAATATTAATTTTGAATTTAATATGTTCAAAGCTTTAGGCCAGAATTTTTAAACCTGTGCTGTGTGCCTAAGGTTAGGTTTCTAAATACATATGCAAGTACCATGGGTCTAATCATGCACACATCAAGTCAGCCATGAAGTTCCATTGACTTCAGTGGAACAGAATCAGATCCAAAGTAACTAGACATAGAGCCTTTTTTTCAACAGTGCTAAGCTCCCACTATTGACGTCTACAAATGCTGCTATTAAGTTAAAAACTAAGGAGTGGCTGGGACATAGTCAGCAAAATGTTTTTCATTAGAAAATACTGATTCGTCTAAACCAAAACTGTGGGAAAGAGCTGGTTTTGATTAATCTCCTGTTTTGAATTTTTTTGGGGGAAAACCTTTCAGAATTGTTTAAACATCCAGTTTCAGCATTTTCTGAACAAAAATGCTAGGTTTTAGATCCACATAATTTTTTATTTTAAAATAAATTTATAATTTTTTTTAAAAAATTGAAATGAAACGTTTTGAAATTATCAAATCAAAATGTTTCAACTGACCCAATCAAAAATTTTCACAAAACAAAAACAGCCAATATTTTGAAGATTTCCACTTTTTGTCCCAATTCAAGATGGAGGGGAAAAAATTAATCTCAGATTCTCCTGGGATGGGAAAATTCTACTCAGCAAAGGAGAAATATCTTAGCAATGCTTAACGTTGTTACTGTTTATTAAAGCATTGCTGTAGTACAGGCGTGGCCAAACTGTGGCTCATGAGCCACATGTGGCTGTTGAAAGGAAAAGTGCATCTCGCAGAAGAATACAGTGGGGGGGAAGCGGTGGCATGGTCGGAGACTGCAGGGGGGAGTGGCATCATTTTTACTGTAGGCCTGGTTTTCGTGGTAACCTTAAGTAATTATTAGAATCTGACATTAGTATGATCAATAATTGCCCTCTTTTTATGACAAAATTAAAGTGTGCAATGAATTTGTATTTCCCTGAGACTGTTTTCTTTTGCAGTTGAGAAAATTCAAACTGAGTATGAAATCCTTCATACTCCTATTTGAACGCAATCCGGGAAAGGTTGTTTTTGTTTTTGTTTTTAAACCACCTTAAATTTTATCTTCTGCTTTTTAGCTATTAACATTTTGCAGCAATTACTCAGAGAACTAGAGAATCAGGCTCATACTTTGTAACTGTTGCTATCAAGGGTCCTTATAAAACTGGAATTTAAAATGCTCCCTTTAGCCATTAATGCTTGATTACAAGCCCAGTGGAAGTAGTGTTAAGCCTCAAAGACTTCAAAGTCTATAAAATTGATTCATCTTTGAAAAGTTGATTTAATGAGCTCTTGTGGGTGAGCATTTATACAATCTGTTCATTTAAACATAACTCCTAGCTCTCAAAAGATGATGGAACAGGGGATTGCCTTAAAGACTTGAGTACACATTGTGAGAAATACATTGTGTCTTTGTAAAGCACAGTGGCACCTGACATTGAAAATCAGCCCAGGCAAGTGCATTAAAAGATGTGCCAGCATGTCCGCTGCTGTTATTCAGATGCAGAGATGTCTAAACTTGCTCGTACATATGGGGTGGAGTGAGCCATGTTGGCAATCATATTCTGCCCTGACATTCCTCTTCTGGGCATTGGATGACCACTGTGCTGGATGACCATCCAACATCTTTGTATCCCACTAGTTCATAGCCAGTTTATTCTTCCCTGTTCTCCCTGTCACCTTTTAGCACACCTGTTTCAGGACAAGCCCAAATCTGACCCTTAGATTCTTGTTTACTGTTAGTAAAAGCTTGAGAAAGACCTGCCCAGATTTTCAGATGTCACATAGACTCAGGGAAAGGTCCAAGTTGCAAATCTCATGATTTGCAAAATTTATTTCACCTCCCCTCACCAGGAATTGAAAACAAACAGGGTGGGGAATAGTAAGAGAATTGTGTCACTGGGGGAATGTGAATATTTGGGTTGCCTGGCTTATACGGTATGGGGTTACATTATATGTATCCTGCCCTTTGAATGTACTTCTATGTTAATGTTAGGAGCACTGCGACGGTATGTATAAATTGGACTTTTTTTTAGCATTTCCGTAAATGTAAGGATACACATTCCCCTTTTAGTAAATTTGCTCACCTGTTGAGGAACTACTCCACCCTTGTTTAAGGCAGAAAATGTATTGAGACATCAAATGAAGATTAATTAGTGGTTCCCAACCTTTTTTAATGAAAGCCCCACTGGTTAACACTAGGCAAAACATGCATCCCATCCCTCACCCCACCCTCTCCCAGCCATAAACAAATACAATAAATGATAACGCTAAATTACATAATAATAAATTATTCTTACCCAAGTGAGAAGCTAAGCCTTTCATGCTGCAGTTACCACCTCATGCTGCATGTGGACCCACCTCTTCCCAGTCCTCATGGAGGAAGGTTGACAGACGCTGCTCCAGGCCTCCACCAGTGTGAGGCTGCTACTATCCAGCCAGGTGCTTCGCCAGTATGGGGCTGGCAGGGGCTGCTCCTCCACCCCAGCCAACATGGAGTTCAGGAGGGTGACATGCAGCCCCCTTCTACTCTGGCAACTACAGAGCTTGATCTACTTAGTGTGGTGCTTGGGGGTCAAATGACCTCAGTACCACAGAAATTTAATGGACCCCTGGAATCTTTGCCCCCCTCAAGGGGAACCCACTCCCTCAGGTTGGAAACCATTGATTTAAAGGACAATTTGTCTGACTTGTCAGTATTTTGTAACAATGTTGATTTCTTAGTAAATTTCAGTGTCTTCTTAAAATTCAATTTCCAACTACAATTTCTATTACACATCTGAACATTAACCTTCATTTAAGTCAATCTTAATCAGATTATAATACTTCAGTGTTTGTTAGAGCATCAGAAGGATGCGCAAACTGTCTTAACACATCCCTAAATGTTTACGTCAGCCTCAAGCAGTGGGCAAATTAATTACTAAAACTTATTTTATGTGCCCAGACATTGAGACAGATCAGCCGTCCTTACCCATCTTGAGTAGCACCTTATTTAGCAAGTAACTCCACTGATAACAATGGAACTGGAATAAGATGCTAATCCATGTGAATAAGAGTAACAGAATCTGGCTCTCCATTAGCAAATGACAAGTTTAGTCTAGATTCTACTGTGTGGGGGGATGATGAGTGATGTGCATTAGCTAGACACTGAAGTTGTGCTGGGAAACTTTGGAATGTTTATCATATTATTGAAAGTCACCTTTCAATACGATTATGTGTTAGGGACCAAAATGTTCCTGTGAAGATGTTTGTATTTCTGTGCTTGGTAAGCATGGCTAAGTATTAGTGACAGCTGTTAAAATGCCTTATTTTAGTTTTGTATCCTGTTCATGTTCCCATAAGCGTTTTAGCACTTGACATAGAGTTGAAGGCTTAAGCACTGATCCCTCAGTCCAATGCATGGTCAGAACCTGCTTCCTCCTTTCCCTTTTATCCACTCAGTTCTGCTGAAGGCAGTGGAGCTTTGCCCACGTCCATATACCTGTACTATAAATCAGAATGCAGGGCCAGGACTGTTGGGCCCTATTTCCCAAAGTAGGAGTTTGGTGTTGAATGCCAGTTATTGAATTGCCAGGGATTTTCTGAGGTTTAATGACTAGCTCAAAAGTGATGGTGTCCTTAGGTGCAGGCAGAAGCCATTCACCTCACGTAGTTATCAGTCGGTCAGTCCCTGGGGAGTGCTCTGTGTGATGGTCATTGCAGTTGTTCATAAACTGAATATGGAATAATTTCAGAGAGGTGTGTGTGGGCTTTTTTCTTTTTTAATGATAATGCAGTTTCACCTATGTACAAAAAATTAATGACAGCATTAACTCCTCCACCAGGTTTACATTTATAACTTTAAAACAATAATATTGTCCAGAATGCAAGAATAAAGTGTTTAAATTCCATGCTTGGCTATTTGCACTTAGCAGCACCTAGCTTAGGGCCCAGCACAGTGTGTTTCACAATAACCATGAGGCCAGACACAACATTTCCCAGAGGGTGAGTTGATTTGTTTGTTTTTAACTATTATTGTTCAGCTGAACAATTGCCTTGATTTCAGATTCCTGTTACTCATCATAACTTGAGTGACTTGGAAATGTTAGCACCATGGAACACAACAGTCTGTTTCAGTTAGTGGTACTCATCCCACTCCAACCGCCATCTGACCCCAGTTCTGAAATCTCTCTAAGATGCTACTGACCTTGTGATTTGCCCTTCTCTGCATTAGTTGATGCTCCCAGGGAGAGGAGGGTGGTAAAATCATGAAAAGAAGTCAGCTGATTGCCCCCACAAAGTCACTAGAAGAAGAGGTCCAAGCTCCCAACAAGTTCTTGGCCAGCCAAAGGGGATTCCTGAGACATGCAGCCACTTGGCTAACAACATCTCCAACAGCTCCAAAGCATGGTACCCAGAAACATCAGGGACTCTCCAGTATGAGCTCCGCTGTAGCACCTAGGGAGCCAATGGATACAAGCTGAGAAGCAACAGCACCACTTTCTAGAGATAAAGACAGAGATTGTCCCGCTTCAAAGAAGTCAGCACCAACAAAGCCATCCTTTGCAATGAGTCTGTTGAAGTAGCCATCATCACAGCATTTGTCCTATAAAGCAGTGGTTCCCAACCAGTGTGCTGCGGCAACCCCTTTGATGTGCCACCAGCAGCAGCAGGACATAGCCCCGACCATGGTCCAGGGGCTGCCAGCAGCGGCAGGATCCAGCCCTGGCCGAGGGAGCTGCCCACAGCGGCAGGGTCCAGGAGCCATGAGTGACCATGTGGCACGGTGTGCTGTGGCAGAAAAAAAGGTTGGGAACCAGTGCTATAAAGAACCATTGATACCAACATATTGGCACCAGCATTACTTCATGGTATGAAGTATATTAACAGGACAGAAGGTCGTCTTGTCAATGCCCACTGCTTGGTACTGGGGCCCTAGGATGAAATACATCAAAGTCCCTGGAATCACCACCAGCACCAGACTGAGTTGCCATCACCCTTCTAAAGTAAGGAGTCAGAAAGTGAACAGGATGACAGTTTTTCCTAGCCTCTCACCATGGCCCACCTTACAACAGCAAGGACTTCCTCAACCAGATCCTCTCTCCATGCCTCAAGCCTACTACAGTCATCCATGGGCACCAGCACCCATGCTCTGACTCCCCAGTGGCCATATAGGGATCCATGAGCAAGGTACAGAGCCTGTATTTCACAATCATGACATGTCCCTCATAGAATGTCACCCAAATGTTTCCCTATGGCTTCATTGTCTGAGTCCCAGAACCTGAGGGCAGGGCCTTCCCTGGGGGGGGCGCGAGGCCCTGGGCGAATCACTTTGTGCGGAGCCCCCCATTATTTATATACATGAAATTGAACTTCAAATAGCAACCTGTTTTATAGCCTAATGTATGTAATATGCCTCTTAGGTATACTAGTAAATAAAAACACAAACAACATCAAGGAAATTATACCTTATATTATTACTGTAAACAAAAGTATGTTGAAGTTATAAAATTTTTCACTTGCCAATCACGTGTCACTCCCTACAAAATACGAATGCAATCAACAGTGCAATCATGGCTTATATTCTTACTGTAAACAAAAGTATGTTGAACATATAAAATTTTTCATTTGCCAATCACGTGTCACTCCCTACATTCTGAAATCTACCCTCCTGGCCTTTCTTGCAGCAAAATCATCAATCAGATTGTTGTAGTCCATGTTTGCAGCTATCTCCTTCTCAATAGACAGAATAGTCAGTCCACACAGTCTGTCTTGTGACGTGGGCGTCCATAGGTAGTTTTTTATGATCTTTAACTCCCAAAAACTTCTCTCTCCTGAGGCCACTGTAACAGGGGTTGTCAACATGATCCTGTATACAACTCTTGTGTTTGGAAAGGAGCTGTGAAGAGATTTTAAAAATTGGAGGGCTTGAAGTGCAGTTTTAGTGTATAGAGAGCCTCTGAAAATTTTCGATTTTCATTATTCTTGGGAAAAACAAAATCATTACTAGATATTTTCAAAGGCCCTCTTTGCACAGGTATTGAAATAACTTAATTCGAATTAACAGTTTGTTAATTCGAATTAAGGAAAAAAGCTCAAAGCGAAATAGCAGGTTCAGGCAACAGTTATTTCGAAACAACATGTTCGCATAGCATCTAAACCTCTGTTGTTTCGAAATAAGAGTCCTGTGTGAACACAGCCTATGAGTCTAGAAGTCTGCAAGCTGTTGCTCCAGAGCCACATGCAGCTCTTCGACTCCCTCCTTGCAGCTCTGGGTCCTGGGCCTCCTCTCCACCACTAGGGGACCCTGTGGGTAGCCTGTGACCCAGCTCCAGGTTCCTCCTGCCACTGGGAGACCCTGCCACCAGAGGGGGCTGCATGGGGACCTATTCCTGGTTCTGGGCTCCCCCCACCCAGAAGGGGATGCTGCGGCAGGAGCCCTGGCCCAGCTTCCCCCCCCCCCCCCCCAGGAGGCTACATCCATTGTGGCTTTCAAAACACTCGGTTATTGAAGGAATTTTGTTTAAAAAAAAAAAAAAAGACTCTTCTTATCTTTTGGGTTACCAACCCCTGGCTTAGAAATTTTGTTTAGAAACAAAAATCAATGTAATATAATTACCTTACCAATACTACTGTATGGGTTAGAATACTGGAATCTGTGATATATGTTGATTCTTTGTCCAGTTTTAAGAATGGTATTCTCCGCAGTGTCTTTAAAAAAACATCTGCTTTGTACATCATAAACCAGATGGATCAGAGCACAGCAAGAACTGCGTGTGCCGTGAAGTGCTAGTCATTCTGTTCTGTTCTGCCAGCTATTAAGATGCAGTGAGACTTGATACGTGTTTAATTTTCTCCTGTTTCCTTTTTCAGCCCATGTGTGTCTCAACTTCTCCTGGTGAAGTGGCACTTCCACACCATTATACGTTTCATTAGCACCATGCATGCACCTCCATGTTGTTTCTGCCTCATTTTTCTACACTCAAGATTCCTCTTTTTAGTCCCTGGGATTCATTTACTCAGTAGGGTTCCTTTTGATTATTTCCATAAATGTATAATGATACATTTAAAATTTTTTTCTGTGAAGCTGTTCAGTGATTTGAATAATAGGGGGTGCTGACAAAATGCTATACTATTATCTCAACAAAGTTATTTTATGCTTTTATAAGTTTATTTGGTATTTAAAATTGTGCTATAAATTGTTATGTCTATAGTTAATGCCTTAATCTTTTACAACAATAATCAGGATTTCTTTTCATTTTCTTATGTGCAAGTTAGACACGGTGTGTTCTATTACACATACGGAATAAAACACTGCATCACATATGTTAAAGGAGGAAGTATATAATGAAAGGGAGTTAGGCATCTAACTGCAAATGTATGCCTGTCAAAATCTCCTTCTTTGTTCTCCTGGAATAGTGCATATAGGTCTGGTGTCTACAATTAAAAAAGAATATTAAAAATTGGAAAGGGTTCAGAGAAGAGGTAGAAAAATGCTTTAATCTGGAGAAATTGCCTTCTTATGAGAGACTTAGAGAGCTCAATCTGTTTAATTTATCAAAAAGACAACTTAGAGGTGACAGGGGAAAAAATACTGGTTACTAATGGGCTCTTTAGTCTAGCTGAAAAAGTCATAACATCCACCAATACCTGCAACCTAAAGACAGATCAAGTCAGATTAGAAATTAGGCACAATTTCTAAGCAATGAGGGAGATTAACCAAAACAAACTACTAACGAAAGTAATGGATTCTCCATCTCAGGATATCTTTAAATCAAGACTGGATGACTTTCTTGTTATCTTTTTTTAAACTTCCTGCAGCTACAGCATTACTGGTGTCCAGATTTGAGTTCAAGAAGCTTATACAAGATTTCTGCACAAATACATTAATTGGTTGTTGATTCTAAAATATATGGTCACAAATTAATATTATATCATGAACAAATATGTCACTGCTGATCATATTAGTAGAAACATCTTATCAGTTGCTTATCAGATGCCATCACATCTTCTCATTTGACAGACACTCCAAATCACCCTTAGCCACTGGCCATAACCTCTAGTTGCCGTCATTGCAACTTCTAACATACAAACATGAAATGTCAAAATCTGTGACATTGAAAACTGCAAATTTAAGATCAGAGTAAACTAAAATAATTTGAATATCTGAATAACAAAAAGAATACTGCCTTCATGGTGTTAGTTACTTTCATATTTAATTCATCAAATTATTAAATTTATGTTGAGCTGCAAGAAAATGTCCAAAACATTTCACTGAATATTTTGGAAAACAAAGGGCCTTGCTACAGAATTCAATCAGAAAAAAAAAACGGGAATTTGGAATTAAGAACACTGCATGAGATGCCCAAAAATGCACTTCCTACGATCATGGATGAAAGTCATACTCATTTTTAAAAACAACTTTTATATAGGTGAAGTGAAGGGAAATTTTAAAAAATGATAAATGAAAGGGGAACACTGATAGTAATTAATATAAATGAGAAGCTAAGAATTGTAGAAGATTGAGAAGGAAGCAAAGGTACATGGAGATTTTTCTCATTTAAATTTTGAGACTTCATCGTGAAGTGGATATGTTTCTGGCTGAGCCCCACGATGTTTGGTTTAGGGCTCATGTTATTGTCTGGAGCTCATTGTAAACTGAGTATAAACAAATTGTAAAGGCGTACATGTAGGAATAAAGAATGAAGTACAGGATGGTGGACTCTATCCTGGGATACAGTGACTTAGAAAAAGATTTAGGGGTCATGATGGATAATCAGCAAAACATAAGTTTCCAATATGACACTGTCACTAAAGCAGCTAATATGATCCTAGGAATGCATAAACTGGGTAATACAAAATAGAAGTAGAGGAGTTATTCTATTCTGTATATGATACTGGTGCAAGTACTGCATAGGTCTTGTGTCCAGAATTCAAGAAAAGCATTCAGAAAAGAGCCACAAGAATGACTGAAGGATTAGAAAACATGCCTTATGACAGGAGTCTCAAACACACGGCCCATTGGCTGGATGTGGCCCCTAAAGCTATTTCCTGCAGCCCAGAATGACACTGTTGTTACCAACATTTGCAATACCGTTGTATGAAAAGGTTTCAGGGGTGCGGCCCTCCAGCTAACGTACTAGTCCTCATGCGGCCCTTGTGGTGATTTGAGTTTGAGACCCTTGCCTTATGGTAGACTCAAAGACCTCAGTCTGTTTCGCTTAAAAGAGAAGGCTGACTTGATCAGTCTATCAGTACCTATATGCAGAACAAATATTTTGAAAATGATCTTTTTCATCTAGCAAACAAAAGCGAGCCATGGGAACATGTTCTAAAGTTAAAGCTAGACAAAATTACACTGAAAATAAAGTGTAGATTTTTAACAGTGAGCATAATTAACCATTAAAACAGTTGACCAAGTGTCATGGTAGATTCTCCATCACTAGCCATTTTTAAATCAAGACTGGATATTTTTCTCAAAGATGCACTCTTGGAATTATAGTGTGGAAATTCTATGGCTTATTCTATACAGGAGGTCAGGTTAAGTTAGCATAGTGGTGTGTTTTAGCCTTGGAGTCCATTAATCTGTAAATGTAAATTTCAGCTGTTGCACAGTAAATGGAGTCTTGGTTACATATCATAAATTTTATGCCTGTAAAATCCAACAGTAGACTAAGAAAGTGAAGAGGAGGGCAACTGTCCTCGGGTAAGATTCCCCAAACCAGTAATGGCGTAACCCAGTAATTGTCAAACACTGCTATTCTAGAGATGGCAAATCAGGTGCAAATAAAAACATACTAAGTACATATTTGTTTTGTTTTGGATTACATTTCTGTAGGGAACAATCTTAAAAGAGTCACCATGCAGTTTAGAAACCATCAGGTCCTCGTTATAAAGCAAGATAATTATTTCTTTTTCCAAGTGAGACTTATTTGAAAAGCTCAGTTTCAAAAGCTCAAAATTCTTCAGCATCTCTCCAGAATCGATTCATTCATTCTTCAATCTGTTCTGAGAATACCTACTACCATGCGGTGATTTTAGCCTCTTTACAATTACATCAGCCCTTTGTAACTGAGCCTACAACAAAATGGACTGAATAAGGTGTCGATTGATACATTATTAAATGAGCCAGCAAGGGACTGTACTCAACTAATTCCACACTTCCAGGTTCTGACACTTACAGAATGTAGACTAACAATCTAAACAGCTGTAGATTTTTTACTTTTTAAACAGCTTTCGAAACTTTATGCATAGAAAAATATTTCAGAACATACTAAAATCATAGCAACATTTATTTTAATCTCAGATCTTCCATCAACTCATTTCACTTTTCTTGATTTGAAAATGAGCTCACTAATACTTGTTCCATGTGGGTGGATGCTGCAATTTGAAAAAAATGACTTTTGATAATGGCAAAAATCAATATTCTGTGTCTTTTTCAGCATTTGATTAGTTTGGGTAGAGGTGTGTAACGCCTGTGTACTTTCTGTAACCCTACACAGCATTGGACTATGTTTGTATCTTCTATCGCTTTGAGAGGAGACTTTGACTGCACTGTATTTTCATCCAAACACATGGAAATTACATAGCTACAATTCAGCATCTAAATTGGGTTTGGCCACTTAGCATATCTTGGACCTAATTCTGGAAGGTATTTGAGTGCTCTCAATTCCTTTTCACTTCAGTGGAAGATGAGAGCAATCAGAGTGGGGTCCTTCATGCCCAACCCACCTCTATAATGATGAAGAGTCCCCTATTTTTCCATTTTTCTGCAGCTACAGAGCTCTTAGTCTGTTGGGAAACACAGAGGGGAAAATAAATAATCTTCGGGCTCCCAGAAACGAATAGGAATGGCTGAAAACATTTTTACCTGTGGGAAGATAACCTTTTTGACCAAATGACATTTTTCACCTGAAGTGTCTTCTTAAAAAAAAAAAAAATTGAAACACTAAAAACCTGGAAACTGAATTTTTTTGTTTTGCTGTTTGTTTGAGCTTTTTTTTGTTTTTCAGACAAAAAAGTTAGTTTTGGGGAGGTTTTTGTTTTCTGGTGAAAAGTCAAAATATTTCTTTTACCAAGAACTCCTTTTTCCCCCCGACTATATGGTGGTGAATATATTAAAGCCAGCATCTCCTTTAAATGTTTAAAATTACATCAGGTACAAAAGGATTGTCCTCCCTCCCAAAAAAATTTGATGTGTAGGAAATACATAAGGTGGCCTTTTGTGAAACTGCATCCCATTGTTAAACCTGCTGCAACCTACAGATATAAGGTCTGTTATAAAGAGGAATTTGATCAATTGTTCTCTATGTCCACTGAAATAGACATGAAGTAATGGGTTTAATTTGTAGCAAGGGAGATTTAGGTTAGATATTAGGAAAAGCTTTCTAACTATAAGGGTAGTTAAACCAGGGCTTATTAACCTATGGGTTACAACCCAAAAATGGCTCACCATGCCCTTTAGGGTGGGTTGCCATGATCCTTGTTAATAAATTGAAAAAGGAAATACATTATTAATTCACAACTGAACCATAGGTTGTGAAGCTGCCTCCCAAACTTAATCTGCGTCCTGGCCAAAAAACCTTAAGAACCTCTGAGTTAAATGTTGGAATGTGCTTCCAAAGAAGGTTGTGAAATCCCCATCATTGGAAGTTTTTGAGAAACAGTTAAAGAAACACCCGTGAGAGATTATCCAGATATAGTTGGTTCTACCTCAGTGCAAGGGGTTGGACTACATGACCTCTCAATATTTCATTCCAGTTCTACCTTTCTAAGGTGATATGATTCTAATACCTCATGGTTCAGAGGCAGACAAAAACAAACTGTTTAATTAATTAAACAAAATGAGAGCCAAGTGCTGAAGTCCCCATTGGGAGTTTTCCTAAGGAAAGATTTAAGAATTTGAGCCCAGCTTTATATCATGGTGTTTGTGGAATGTATTCTTCCAAATATTTTCCATGAAAGTACAGAGTCTAGAAATGGTTTATATTTGAGATGTGTAGTATAACTCACCATAATGGACTCAGTTCCTACTTGATATACTGTTATGTTAAGTATAGCTTCTGGCAGTATCGGGGGAGCTTATAATGGTTTTTGTTGTCATGGTGTTTAAATAAGAACGGTTTTTAATGCCAGGGTATTACATGAGACTTAAGATATTCACGTGATACATTATTACTCTCCTATAATGCATGTTTCATGAATGATCAGTGAGTTTTAAAGACCATTATGATTAAATATAATAATGAGGTTAGTGCTCATTATTACTGCTACAGAAATGCCAAATGTTTCCCTTAAGGGATCAGGGCCCTATTGTAGTAAGCCTTCTGCAAGCAAGTAGCAGAAAGCCAGTCCATTCCTTAAAGAGCTCAGTCTAGAGGTGAGCAAACAAATGCAGGCATGTTGGTGAGAACACAAAGTAGCAGTAGCAAGAGATGCATTTGTAGAAATTAGTCACGGGTATTTCGTTGCCAGTCTAATCAACACAATACATTATTAGTTTGTAAGCACCATGGCAAGGGTATGTTTCATGAAGGGATTTAAAGGAGGATGACAGATGAGTAAATGATGTTGTACTTCAGAGCCTGAGCCTCCTAAATGTGAGGTACCTCTGAGCCTCAGCCTACTTGGTGAATCATTGCAGAGTCAAAGTGTGATGAGTCAGCAGAGGCAATTGCCTGTAGGTCTTATAACAGGCCCCATGCCATTCAACCAGGATTTAGTCAGTTCACCAGCAAATATCCAGCTGTTCTCAAGACAGGTATACTGGCTCCTAAAAGAAGCAGTCTCTCCAGTATGCTCATATCACTACTTGCCTGGATGTTTTCATATTCCTAGTGGCTTCAGCTCACTGCCGCTACTGCTGCTTCTCCAGCTAGCCCTTGCTCCCTTTGCTGTTCTAGCCATGCCTGTTTCCACGTTAGTCAGCTCTTACTGCATTCCTCCTCAGCTGGTCACCAGATGGCTCTGACATATTGACCTGAAACCTCATTAAACTATTCTAAAAACTAAAATCTCTCATTCCAAATTACTGTTCTCAAGCTGACAGGATAATTTATGGAGACATTGTGAAGTTATTTTTCACAGCTACTAAATCCACTTGCTTCTGTCTGTTGCTAAACTTGAAAATCAGGTCTTCTTCCTTACCAGAACATTTCTCCTCATTGCATGGACACATTGGCTTATTATTGCTGGGTTGGTCTGGCATATTGGGCTGCTAGGATTTAATTTGTATTTGGATATAAAATTGCTGATGCATTCAGGGGGCTTTAGTCAATATATGAGAGGATACGCTTTCCTTGTGTTACAAATGAATAAGAGGGCTTAACAGGTAAAATATCCATGGAAAGATTGTCATTTTTAATATTGTGGATGAATTACCAATTAGCCAAACTGCTAATTTGGCCACAATACTAAAAATAACAGGGTAGGAAATCTCTTTTATTGGACTTAGCCTTCACCAGTGAGTGTGTCTTTGTTTTTGAGTCAGGTTTGAGCCTCAGTATTTACCTGATGTAATATTAAATAACTGAATGGGACATATAAAATATAGTGTTAGGCACTGTACAAACACATTGTACAAACATGCCCCAAAGAGCTTGTAGTCTAGAACTTAGACATGGGACAACAAATGAGGAAAAGACTATACTGCAAGGTTGGAGAAAAGCAGGATTTCATAAAGATTGTGTGACATTTTCATCAGTTCCTGTACACTTAATGAGCAAGTAAACGCGTATAGGCATGTGCATATGTATATAAACATAACATTTTAGTTAGCTCACTTTTTGCCAGCTTATCAGAGATGAGTTTTTAGGAGACATTTGAATGTGGACAGGGTAATGGCTTTCACCCACTACACAAATGAGACTTGGGCAAAATGACACTGAACTTCACAGTGCTTAACTTGAGCAAAAAAGCAAGGAGTCCTGTGCACTTAAAGACTAACAGATTTATTTATCACATGAGTTTTTGTGTTAGAAAATCCCACTTCATCAGACGCTTCAAACCATCTGATGAAGTGGGATTATCTCCCATGAAAGCTCATGTGATAAATAAATCTCTTCGTCTTTAAATGCCACAGGACTCCTTGCTTTTTTTGCTGAACTAAACTAACATGGCTGCACCTTTGGAACTTAACTTTTGGGTACATAGAAGATCATTGCGATCCATGAAGCTTGAGCTAGGCTAGGCTCGTTATACAATGAATGAGGAGGGATAGATACTTCATAATGTGATTCTCAAAAGCCATCAGGCGAGGCAGCAAGATGCTCAAAGCAGCCAATGGGACATACTGATGAGAGGGGCGCATGCCAAGTCCACCCCTCTGAAGGAAATAGGCACCTAAGACCAGGTTTCAGGGGAGAGTCTGTTTGTGATCCTCAGCCAGGAATCCATCTCCTGGAGTCAGGCAGCTTAGCTGTCTATTAAGAATGAGTTGGCACCTGTCCCACTCCCCACAAAACAGCTGAAAGAGGTGCCCATCTTACAACTTTAACCTAGTGATTAGAGCAGCGTTTCAAAAACCATGTGCAACTTGAAGAGTTCTGGATTGGCTCATGAATATTCATGAGTTCATTGGGAGACTATATGGTGGTGTGCCTCAAAATAATTAAAACTGTCAAGGTGTGCCAGGGCAGAGAAAAGGTTGGGAACCACTGGATTAGAGCACTCACCTGGGATTTGGGAAATCCAGCTTCAATCCCAAACTCTCAGGAGTGGCAAAAGGATTTGAACAGGGAGCCTCTACCTTTCATGAGAGTGCTTTAATTACAGACCTATGAGATATTTTGAGGTGGTGCTCCGTTCATTTCTTCTATTGAAGAGCAAGAATGACTCTAAAGTCTGTTGATTAGAGTATTGACCATCAACTAGGGAGCAGGGAGACAGAAGCCAGTCCCCCTATTCCAGTGAAACTTTGTATCCCTTACAACTTGCCTTCAAGCAACCTCTGTCAGAAAAATGGGTGGGTGTAATGTCTATTTTCCCTTACATTCTCTACTCATGATGTCATGGGAAAAACTGCCATGTCTGTGTAGCTGTTCTCTTACTATGTCTGCAACCCAACACTGAATTTTAAATTTTGCCCTGAAAATAAGTCAGAGACTTGTAGTCGGTACCATAAATATCTGTTTTGAGTGTATGAAGTTATATAAATGAAAATAGAGAAGAGAGATGTTTCGAAACATTAGCTGACATCTTGGCCTCACTGAAGTCAATGGCAGTTTTGACATAGACTTCAGTGGGGCCAAAGTGACACAGACTGTGTTCCTAATTTAAAGAGTCTGTACCATGAATATTTTTAATCAAATCCTAAAGCACATTTTGGAAAAATGGTGTCATGAAAACTTAAATGATCCTTGTTAGACTACCTTAAAATCAGCAGCATGAAACTGTCAGTTTGATATTATGCAAGTCCTACAAACTAGCTAGAGTTTTCACGATCTATTATTGGAAGTCTGGATATCACTTTTTTATACAGTAGTCCATTTTCACTAGTAAAATCTGAAATACGTAAATTTGAATTGTATTTCATATCACTGAATCTTAGTTAATTTTTGCACTAGTCTTTTCTTGAGAGAAGTATATCTTATTGTAACATCTTTTCCCTGTGGGCCGTGACAGAGTCTTAATACTGTGCTAAACTAAGTACAAATAGTGTTACTTAAAATATTGACCAACATTTTCAAACCTAGATATTTAAATATATATTTAGGCACCTTAATAACTGTCCTGATTTTCAGAGGTGGTGAACAACCTCAGGTTTCATTGAAATGATGTGAGTGACTCTTGCATTCTGTGCTGTAGAGGACAGCATGCCTCAGGAGCATCTTGTTTGCAGCCTTGCCCATCCCTGAGCGCCTGATGTGGTCTTTAAGTAAGGGCTCCAGAGAAAATTGGAGGAAGCTTTTCATAGCCTTCCTTCCTCATGAAGTAACTGAAAAAATCAGCATATTTATACTGATAATGGCTTACAATTAATGAGACCTATCATTCTACTCTGTCAAAAATTGTTCCAGGTCTCTCAGTATAAATGAGTTCAGCCAGGCTGCTGTTGTATATGTTTCATGCATTGTTTCTTTCAAACAATCCCAAATTATTACACTTAGTCATAAGATTCTTGCCCCTTTAATATCTGTAATGGTGGTTTTCTTTGTTTCTGTTCACAGGCAGGACTCCACACTTTTTGCTTCCTGGTGTTTGCTGTCAGCTGCCTTGTTGGAGCCATTTACCTGTTTTTTGTCCTGCCCGAAACAAAAAACAGGACTATTAATGAAATCAGTCAGACATTTGCCAAAAGGAATAAAGTGACCTTAGAAGGGCGGGAAATGAGCCAGTTTTCCTCAGAAACGAAATCAAGTGAAGAACAAGGACACAATGTGCCATCTACCCTGGACAATGGTGAAACTAAAAACAGAATAATCTAGGAATTTTATGGTCTTTGTAGGGAGGAAGTACCCATATGCTCCCCTGATTTGGAAGTGATAGATCAGGGGTTTGGCCGGGGGGGGGGGGAAGGAATGGGTTTGTTTGTTTAATTCAATTGAATATGAGTAATGGGGTAAATCGTTGCCTCTGGGAAGGTTCTGGAGGAAAACTGACACAGGAGGGATAGTGGCAGCTGCTGGCATCAAGACCCCGCATTTCCAGAGAACCTGTGAAGTAGATGGTCAGATGGACAGGATTAAGAATTAGCAATGGGACCTGGGTGGAAGGATTTGAGTAGGGGCTGGCTCATCCATGTGCAGCAACAACTACATGCCATCTGGCATAGGTGGACTTATGGGCTAGAAGCAGACATTATGTACAAGGCAGTGGAGGTGGAGAGAAAAGGTGGAGAGGCAAATGAGGAGGAAAAGGGGATGGAGCCAAGTCAGCAGGGGAGAACCACCTTGTTTCATGTCTCAGCTTTTCCCAGCATGCCATTACAGTTGCACATCAAAATGAAAGAATTAAAAAGGACACCATCATGGTATTTTTTCCTTCATCCTTTTTAATTTGAGCTGCTCTTCCTTCTATAAGAACAGGGGTCTCAAACATGTGGCCCCTAAAGCTATTTCCTGCGGCCTGCAATGACACAATCATTACCGATATTTGCACTATCATATGTAAAGGTTCCAGTGGTGCAGCCCTCGGGCTAACATACTAATCCTCATGCAGCCCTGTACTAGTCCTCATGTGGCCCTCATGGTGATTTGAGTTTGAGACCCCTTTATAAGAATCTCTCTCACTCCCCCTCTCTCCAGAAGACTGATACTGCCATTTGTTTTCATAATTACTGGTGTGCTTTCTTCCTCCATCCCACAAAATTTTGACCAACTGTCAATAGTGCTGGCTCTCTGGTACTGCATTTCTATTTTTTAAAGCAACTAGCAGTGAAGCATTTGTTCTGATAACAAAAACCCTACTTATTGTGAATTAGTGAGCCCTAGGGATAGGTACAGCAGAAAAAAAAAAAAATCCAACAGTGGGCCGACCAGAGGTTAACAATAGTAACATTTTTAAAGAGAACCTAAATTCCATTTTCAAGGGTGCGTTGAGCCTAAGCTTTACTGAAAGTCTATGGGACTAAGGTTCTGAGCTGCCTGAATCAGTTGAAAAATTTGGCTTAGGCTCTTAAGTCTGTTATGTGCTTTTGAAAATGTTTCCCCATGTCCATTTAATTTCACACTAAGAAATAGGATGGGGTTCTGGTGTTTACTTCTCCTGATTCTTAATGTATTTCAGCAAGTTACGGCTCAACTTTTGGTATTTCTCAACTTTTGGTATTTCCTTGAATTACCTAGATGCTGTGGAGATAAGCGCTTTCTAAATAAAATAAATTTTATCATTTAAAATAAAAATAATAAATCCAGGGCATTTAGCAGTCTTGGGGATAATCCCCCAATTAATACGTGCAATCAGGTAGGGTAAGCCACTTTCCTTATGGTCTCTTTTGCACAGCACTGAAATTGTAAATTTAGCAGGGGGAGAGGTATTTTGATAGTGACTGCCAAAATTTTTCCTGTCATGTTTCCCCACCCCCTCACCCCCCGTACCCGAAGGAAAGGGAGCGCAGGCAGATTCCATCACAGCACAGAAACACAGGTGGTGGCTGAGCTGTGGCCAGAAGTGTGGATGGGAAGGAGCTGGAGCTAGAGGCTAGACAGTGCTCAGGCCAGGAGCTGCAGTTGGGAACTGTGGCTGGAAGTGGAGCTGCAGCTGTGGCACAGGGCAAGACTAGAGACAGGGCAGAGCTGCAGGCAGAGCACTGCTGGGTCTCACGTCCTCTCCACCCCTCTCATAGGGGCTGGCTGAAACATCTACATCACTGTTAACTAGGCATGCGTACCTCTCTGTCTGAAAATGCTGTGTCATGGCTCCACTGGCATCTCCTTTGCCATGTCCTCGATACGCACACGTATATGGAAACCTACGCTTTGCAGAGACGCATCACTGAGAAGTCTCCATGACACATACGGAGTCCAGAGTTCCTTTGTGTAGCCACCCCCCGCCCATCCAGCTCAGAGCTGAATCACTTCAGTTCTGCTGAGCCTAGTGCAGGGGTCTTAAACTGAAATCACCACGCGGGCTGCATGAGGACTAGTACATTAGCTCAAGGGCTGCACCACTGAAACCTTTCCATACAACAGTATTGCAAATATCCACAACAGTAGTGTCATTGCAGGCTGCAGGAAATAGGTTTAAGGGCCACGTGCGGCCCATGGGACGCATGTTTGAGACCCTGGCCTAGAGCCTTCTGAGTTTGTAAGACAGGAAGCAGTGATGGTACAGTTAGAGAACTTGTAGCTTTGTGCTAAACCTGCCTGTAAAACAGAAGTACACATTGAAGCTAGCATCAGCATCCAAGACTATTAGAACAGCTGTTCTCATTGGCTCTAGGGGCTGTGGTTATAGTATATTCAAGCTTGGTTTCTGGGAACACTGAAGATTTGTAGGATCCACATAACTCCCTCCTCTGCAAACCCAATCAATGATGGTTTTGAATTGTTCTCAAAGTGGTGTTTAGCAACATTTTTTTTTTTTACCTCTTCTCATATTGCTATAACTTCAGCAACCAAAGGACAGCATGCAAGGTGCTAACAGATTGTTACTGATTTTTCTTTTGGGGTGTGTATAAACTGTCTACGCATCCAGACTTGTACATTGGTCAATGAAGGTTCTGCTTTGCCATGGTCTGTTTTACTAAATTCTGAATTAAGAATGGGAAAATACTGGACTACATTTCTGTTTTTAAAGGAGCATTAAATATGGACTAAATGTGTGACTGATCAGTGATTTCTGTGCATGATGAGAACCAGATGAAGTGTAAGAGTTAAACCAACAAGATGCTAGGTCCTGTTCCATTTCTGGCAAATACTGTGAGATTATCCAAAGCAGAATGTAAAGCATGATTGCTCAGTTTTCAGTTGTGTGACCCCCCTGGGATTTTCATGTGACTCATCATTAAAATTTTTCTATCTACATTCAGATCTAGATAGTCTGTCATTTGACAACATAACTGGTTGCTCCTTTTTTGGATCTTTTTGCACACCAAATACTTTACTAACATATGCTTCTCAAATCAGAATGGTAAAGATCTTACTACTTTTAGTCTCAATATGTGTGTGTAAATTAGAATTAATTACATAAAGCTATACATTACTGGAAGATAAATGCTTAAAATATGGGTACAAACTAAAGACAAGATTAGTAAGAATTTGAGAATTTTTGCACAAAAATTTGAGGTATATTATAGATGTTAGATCTCTTCTTTCAAGTTCAATTGCATGACTATTTCTTCATCTAAGATGTTTAAAAATTTGCTATCTCAGATTTGCAAAATTAAATTCTGGAGTGTCTGACAACTTCTGAAGCCAATTTTCATTTAAAAGATTCCATATTCTAGTGGAAAATATATTTAATATTTGCCCTCATTTTTATCTTGAGAACTAATTACTTTGAACTTATTTTTTCATTTAACTTTTTTGTTGTAATTAATCTTATGATAATAGAACATGTTCTCTTTCATACAAAAAATATCTATCACAACTTAATGAGGATTTTTAGGGCACCCCCACAATGGTAAAAGGAGAAAAATCTTTTCTGGAATTCCCATCATCTTGTTAGTCTTTTATATTGGCTTCAGAAAAGCAGGTTCTCTATAGGTTTTGGAGACCCGATCTAAACACAAAACAATAAAACAGATGTAGACATGCGATTGTTAATCCAAAGGCAGCATTCATATACAAGATTCCATTTCACATCTTGCATTTTGCAAATATGTCAGGATATTTGGAGATAATTTCACTTGTTTGAAGTAAAAGCGAAGTGGCTAGAAAAAAAATAAAGGGATTAGGATAGATAAGAGGTGAATTTAATAGATGTGATTTGATTGACCAGAAATGCATGATACTATCTTTGCTAAAAGCAATGTTCTTTGAAGAATAGGTTTGTATTTTAAACAGCTGATACCAAATCATTTGGTGTCTTGGCCTAAAGCTTCTTGAAGTCAATGGGAGTTCTTCATTGACTTCAATAGACTTTGGATCTAACTTTCAAGAGGAGACAAACTGCACAATAGATCTTTATAATTGTAGCTGAAGTCCATGCCCAGAAGAAGATGCAGAATGAGTTGACAAATTCAATGGGGACAAGTTTGAGGGAGGGAAGGACAAGTATGGTTATGACAATAAGTCAATGCAGTCATGCACCTGCTGAACACATTTTAAGGGTTAGTTAGTTTTTGTTTTGTGACTATAGTTTACTCGTCTCCTCACAGAAAAGCAGTAAGAGTAGCGAGGCTGGCCTTCAGGACCGGAGTTCTGTTACACGGGGTGGGGGAGACAGGGCAATACTGACCCAACAATATCTTCTTTAGATGGTAGCTAAAATGAATAAATTGCTGATTTCATATTTACTAAGAGAATGGACAAGTCACTGGTTACAAAGGCAGTGAAAGCAATAATAAACTTTTCTGTGCTAGGGAAACACACAAAGTAAGGGTCTCAAAAAACTTATGAAAAGATAATTCTCAAAAGCAAAAACTTAAATGCATCCCCGTCAGTTCAAACTGACAAAGCAGTGCAGTGTGCTAGGACACCATTACTGTAAGTGGAATGAGACAGACTGACTGCTACCATACAAGTTGCCAATTGCCTGGGTAACAAGGGGAAGTCATTCTCCTCTTTAAAGACCAGTCAAGGAAAGTGCAATGCTGAGCTCCTCATATTTGTTCCACCTTTACCCAATTTTATAAATAACTTTACATTTTTTTAAAGTCAGAAAAACAACAAACACTGAGATAGAGAAAACAAATATAAAAGGGTATAAAAGTGGGTAAATGAACTCCTGTGCAAACACCTATAAGGATATGTTAATAGTAGTGATTAATCCCTTTCAAGGCCAAACAAACCTTAGAGCTACAATTGAAATGTAGCCTTTTGGGCTTCTTTTTAGAGATAACAGGGGAGTCTGCTGCTATGTATAGAGCAGGTATGACTAATCCAATACCCTAAGGAAAAAATCTATCAGAGTTTGCTTTCTTGGGGATAAGTATTCCACTTGATACTAAAGTAAAGTAGTTTCAAAGTTTTAGTAAGGGTAGCAGTTTGATTTTCCTTGGAGGAATCAAGCAGAGTTTACTGTCAGCAGAGTTTGTTTCAGTGGCATCATTTGCTGATGGGAGGGGTGTACTTCTCTGGGCAACAGAAAACATGTTTTGTTTTTTTTTTAGTTGACATCAGATTTACATTTGGACCTGCAACCTAAGACACTTTAGAAAGGCCGAAATTTTAGGGAGGCTGTGATCCTCAGCACTTCCTATAAATGAGGCCACTTTAAGGTCCAGCAAGTTGGCACCCAAAAATTGAAGCATCTAAAATCACTAGCCACTTTTAAATTTTCCTTAAGAGCCTGATGCCTCCCCAGACTTCAAGTGACCAAAAATACAAGTAAGTTTAAAAACCTTTGGGCAACTTGAATGGCATGTGTATTCTTCATACTATATTTCAATCTCCAACTCTGAGGCAGAAGATAAATTTATTTTTGGTAAATGTCCGAGTATACAAAGTGCTAAGTTTTCCCAGGATGGAGTTTAATGATTAAGTAGCTGAACTGCTAGCAAAAATATGCAAGTGCTCATTAAAGGCAGCTACTGTAGGAGAGGCCTACGGTAGGAAATATTGAACTTAATTTTCCAAAAAAGAAAAAAGTTTTAGGGCATCATCCAGAAAACTATAGAGCAGGGACCTTTAATTCAGTACCAAGTCGCAAATGTTCCCTCCAAGAGGCCAACGCAGCTGAGCAACATGTGCTGCTTGCTGCCCCCCCCCACGGGCCTGATCCTGACCCCCCAAGCTCTACTCCCCACCCGGCCTCACCACAGTGGGTGGAACAGAGCCCAGCCTACCCCCAGCTGGCCGCACCTCCCCGGCTGTGCAGGGGGCTGGCACTGAGCTGCAGCGTGCAGGGTCGGGGCGCTGAAGCGGCCCGCCCCACTCCCAAAGAGTTTTGGCCGCTTTGCCCCCCCCCCCGCAAGGCCATGGAGCAGACCCGTTCGGCCCCGGGGGGGGGCATGAAGCGGCCAAAACTCTTTGGGAGCAGGGCAGGCCGCTCCAGCACCCTGACCCCCCACGCTGCAGCTCAGCGCCAGCCCCGGGGAGGCGCAGCCGGCTGGGGTAGGCAAGGCTGGCTGCTCTGCCCTGCTGTGGTGAGGCCAAGTGGGCAGAGCAGCCTCCAGCCCCCATCACCCCCCCCTTCCTGGGAGTTGGAAGGGGGGCTTAGGGCTTCCTTCCCTGGCCGCCGGGGCAGCGCTGCCAGGCCCCCAGCCACTCCTCCAGCCGAGGGAACTCACTGAGCCTGCACAGAGTCTGCGCAGGCTCAGTGAGAGCTGACTTTGAGCAGGAGTTTTAAAAACTCCCAGCTCAGAGTCGCTGCCTGGGCAGGGACAGCAGCGCCAGGCAGCCCTGGGGCCTGTGCGGCCATAGAGGGAATATTAGTAGTGAAATATAATTTTTAAATAGATGACTAATATGAGAAGGACAAACCAGCATGGCTTCTATAAAAGAAATGCATTCCTGCCCATCCAGTGGAATTTTTTTACAAGAAGCTATTATGGAAACCAAGACTGTCTAGATTACCACTTTTGTTGGTATGATCTTATCATGGCTTGGACATAAGTTGCACAGAAGTCTCATGTGGCTTCCAGAGATTTCAGTGACATTTTCTGTTTCAGCCTCAGGACAGCAGGGCCAGACCTGTCAGATGGTCCATGGGGTGGAGGAAGGGGAGATACAGCTCTTAGCCACTGTGGACCACCGAGGACCCTGCAGAGCTGGAGCTCTCAGCTGCCAGATGAGCCCAGCAAACTCAGCACTCCCAGCTGCTACAGGGGCCTGAGCAGCTCCAAGCTGGGGGCGCAACTTCCAGACACCAACCCCAGAGCTCCAAGCTGCTATGGGTGAGGGGGAGGCCAGAGATGCCTGTTGTCGGGGGTGGCTAGTAGCCCTTGGTGCTCCCACCAAGACACCTGGAGCTTTGACAGGCTGCAAGGAGCCCCTGCAAACTGTAGCTTCCAACATTCACTAGTAGCAGGGGGTCCAGAGCTGTCACTCAGTCACAAGTGAATGCTGGATGCCTTCATCTCCCCCCAGCAAGGGTCAGTTGCACATCCTCCCCCTCCAACCCAGTGTGTCCCATTTTGTCACTTATTTTTAGTAAAAGTCAGGGATGGGTCATAGGCTTCTATGAATGTTTTAGAGTGGTACTCATGTTAGTCTATACACAGCAAAAACAATGGGAGCCCTGTGACTCCATTAAGACTAACAAATTTCTTCGGGCATAAACTTTCATGGGCTGCAAGTCAGATCATTCATCACAAAAGCTTATGCCCAAAGAAATTTGTTAGTCTTTAAGACTATGTCTACACTAGCAACTTAATCCAGATTAAAGAGGCTTAATCCAGACTAATTTGGTCCCTAGCTACACTAGGCATTGCCTAGTTCAAACTAAAACAATTTTTGCTTAATTCAGACTAGTTAGTTCAAACTGATTATTTTGAACTTAATTGTAGCCAAACTACCTAAGTTTGAACTAAGCAGCTAGCTCAAGCTAGCCTCATTTTTTTTAGTTCGAGCTAACCATGCCACACTTAGTTCGAACTAACCAAGCACTGCTTAGTACAGACTAAGCAAGGACTCTTGGTGTTTTATGAATGTTTATTGCCTGTGAGCTGCGAGACTTTTACTGGACAAACCCATGACAAAAATCTAAAGCTAATGTCACTACTGGGATGGATGGACAGACACATACACAGGTACGCTGGCAGAAGCACCAGTGTTCAGTGATACATTAACGGAAGAGATTATCCCACCCTTGTAGCTACCTCTGCTCATGGAGATGGTATAATAAAACTCTCAGGAGAGCTCTCTCCCATTGACTCAGAACATCTACACAAGTGTTCTTACAGAGGCATGGGTCCAATGGTACAGCTGTGCTTTTGTAAGCTCTTTAGTGTAGACATGGCCTTTATATTCATGGGGTGAGAGGCAAAGTTCTATCATGGATTAAAATTGACTAAGAAACAGAAAACAAAGAATAGGACTAAAAGGACAATTTCGAAGCAGATAAACACTAAAGTCCTAAAGTCTGGTCATGGATAGGTATGCGTTTATTAGTGATCTGGAACAAGGAGTGAAGAATTAGGTCATTAAAAATCATCCAAAGATGACAGTGAGGAACTTGAAAGGGACTTAAAGTTAGGTGAGTGAGTATCCTGATGCCAGATTAAATTCATGGTTGAATTTCAAGGCAATGTATTGTTGTAAAAAATAAATTGTGCAACAAAAGTGCTGGGTTCACTGTAAATTATCACTAACCAAAGTTAAGGAAAAGACCAAATGTATTGTGAACAGCTCAGTGGAACTGCTGCTCAATATGCCATGGCAATCAAAAAGGCAAACAAGATGTAACCCTGCATAAAGAATGACCCAGAAAATATTTATGATGACAGTCTATGAATCAGTGATATTCTGTGACCTGAAACATTGGGCTCAGTTCTGGTTATGTGATTTCAGAAAAGGGCAAAAGAAACAGAGAGGATTTAGAGACAGTTAATAAAAATGATTAGAAGAGGTTCATAGGTTAGAAAGAGCATTAGAGGTGGGTAAGAAAGGAAATCACTGATGTATACAAAACAGAGGTCAGCTGGGTACTACTATTAATTCTCACAATACATGAACAAGGTACTAAGTTTAATATTGATATGATTTTTTTTAAATATAAAATGTCTATATTCACCTGTGGAACAAATTGCCCCAAGATATCAAAAGTCAAGAATTTAATAGAATTTAGAGGAAAAGATTGGAGATTTATAAACATAACGACATCTACTTGTACATTTCATATGAGAAAAAATTGGAAGGGATACTGACAATATTAATTAAATGTTATTAACCAGTGTTTAAGATAGTCTCAGACCATCTTGGTAAGTGCGTTTGGCTTCGCAAAATTATTAGAAAATAGTCAGTGGAAAAAATTAATTGATTTTCAACCTGACAATGAGTAGTAATGGAGCTCACCACTTTTGAAAGCAGAATTGTTAACAGTTCTACAATATCATGCTTCACATTTAGAAGAAAATGTAAAATTGTACTATTAGATGTCATTATGCTATCCAAAATTTTGCTCTTTTTTAAAAAAAATTGAGTTAAACTTCATTTAGGTGTTTCTTTAAGTTTTCACTTGGTAATGTTGACAATATTCTCTTTTGTCTAGCATGTTAGCCTATGGTCCTCATGCTCTATGAGGTTTGTTGCAGGGTAAGTACCTGGATTAGTGTTCCTGGTGTATGGTGTGTTGCTGCTGGTGAGTATTTTCTGAAGATTTGGGGGGGGCTGTCTCTAAGCAAAGACTGGCCTACCTTCCGAGGCTTGAGAGTGAGGAATCATCCTCCAGCCTAGGCTGTAGATCCTTTATGATGCACTGGAGAAGTTTTACTTGAGGGCTATTAAGTGATGACCAGTGTCGTTCTGTTTTCCTTGTTGGGCCTGTCCTGTAGTAGGCGACTTCTGAGTACCCATTTGACTCTGTCAATCTGTTTCTTTACTTCTGCCAGCGGGTGTTGTGTGTTTGTTTGTTTGTTTTTTTTATTGTACCCACTGGTGGAAGTGCAGAAACAGATTGACAGTGTCAGTTACTTATCCCGACAACGAACTCCATTGCCAAATCTGCCAACATATTTACTCAAGTGACACACACAAACTATAACCAGATCAGCCACACTCCATCAAGGGCTCATTCACCTGCACATCTACCAATGTCATATATGCCATCATGTGCCAGTAATGCCCCTCTTACACATTGGTCAGACTGGACTGTCTCAGTGCCAAATAAATAGACACAAGCCAGACATCAAGAATGGTAACATTCAAAAACCCCTAGGGGAACATTTCAGTCTCCCTGGACATTCTGTAAAAAAGATGCTAGTTACAGTACTTCAGCAAAAGAAATTTAAAAACAGATTACAACATGGAACTGCAAAGCTGAATTCATATGCAAACTAGACACCTTCACACTGGGTTTGAAGAGGGATCTCAAATGGCTAACTCATTACAAAAGGGGATTTCCCCTCTATTATACCCTTCTCAGCTCTTGCTTCCCTCTTCCACACTATTTGAATCAAAACAGCTTGTTTACTTTGCTAAGAAAGATTAGCAGACTATCCCTCTGGATAATTTGAACTTGACCTTGTAACTGACTCATCTGTGTCTCTGTATACAGAAAACATGCCACATTTTCCATGTCATGTATCTGATGAAGTGGGATTATGCCCACAAAAGTTCATGCGATAAATAAATTTGTTGGTCTTCAAAGGTGCCTTATGACTTTTTTTTTTTTTACGCTGAACTAAACTAACACGGCTACCCCTCTGAAACAGTGCAACTCAGTAGTCGAAATGTCTAATGTGATTCTTGAATGTATTAACAGCAGAATCTTGAGTAGGAATAGAGAGGTTATGTTACCTCTGTTTGTCACTGGTGCAACCATTGATAAAATATGGGTGTCCAGTTCTGAGGTCCACAGTTCAAGAAGTAAGCCCTTCCAACTTATCAGCTCAGAGAAGAGTCATGAGAACAACTAAAGGATTAGAAAACATGCTTTCCAGTGGTAGAATAAAGGAGCTCAACCTATTTAGCTCAAAAGAGAAGGTGAAGGTGAGTACCTGTGGAGAATAAATATTTAATAAATAATCAGCTCTTCAATTTAATAGAAAATTACAGCACTTTTAATGACTGGAAGTTGAAGCTAGCCAAATTCAGACTAGAAATAAGGCCATATATTTTTAACAGTGGAAGTAATTAACCATTGGAAAAATTTGCTAACTGTGTATGGTAGATTCTCCATCACTGGCAATTTTTAAATCAAGATTTAAAGTTTTTCTAAACGATATGATCTAGGAATGATTTTGGGGAAGCTCTGTGTCCTGTATTAGACAAGAGGGCAGACCAGGAGATCACAGTTGTCCCTCCTGGACTTGGAATCCATGAAGTTACACAGCCAGGTCATAAGCAAAGAGAAAAATGTGCTGGCATGAAACTAAGACCTTCACTACAGCCTCTTCTTAAATATGCCAAATTATGCTGTGAGGTAGCAGTTGCATTTGTTATCTTTCGTATCCCTGTGAAAAACTTGAAGTCTAAGGGAATTTTACTGTTGGTTTCGGAAGAGGTCAGGATGTCACTCACATGTTTAGATTCTAGTCCTACACACACAGTCATTTGAGTTCTAGCAGCACCAATGGGATTACACAGGTCTCTAATGTCTAACTGCTTAGTTTGGACTTGCTTAGTCTGAGCTAAGCAGTTTGGAGTTAGTTCAAACCAACCACAGGTTACTTTGAACTAACCAGAACTTTTTAGTTCAAACTAACCACATTTTAGTTCAAACTAACTTTTTAGTTTGAACTAAAAAAATGTAGTTAGTTCAAACTGCTTAGTTCAAACTTATTTAGTTCGAACTAGCATGGCTACATCTTGCTAATTTGAGCTAAATTCCAAACTAAGCAGTTAGTTCGAACTAACCATTTGAACTTACTAGTTTGAACTAAGCTTTGCTTAATTCAAACTAAAAAATTTTTTAGTTTGAACGAGGCAAAGGCTAGTGTAGACAGGGATAAAATTAGTCTTGATTAAGCCTCCTTAATCCAGTCTCATTTGCTAGTGTAGACAGCCTCAGGGTTTTCAGGAATGGACTCAATCAGCAAACTGGAATTGCACTCTTTTACACAGCATGTGCTACCAATGCTCCTTGTGAGACTCTGCAGATTTATTTTAGGGATAGCCAGAACACTGCTAACTCTTGCCTGAGCAGAGTAAAATTAGCCCCATCGCCGCCATTTCCTTTATACTTTGAGAAAGCTGCTCTGCAGAAATGAGCACAGTGAGGGGATTTGCCTAAGACTTTTATTTATAGACTTCAATTTCTTTAATTTCCTTATTAACATCACTCTAACCGATATCTCCAACGCAGAATAATGTACTGCTAATGTGCCCTTCTGACAAATTGATTATGTTAAACTGTATCTACACAGTTACTGTTGGCTGCAGATTCATTCACTGACTCACACAGACCATCATTCATTGTCCTCTTCCTTAATAGCACAACTGAGAGTCTCATTTAGCCCCTTAATATTTTTTTTAAAGGGCAGTATAGCAAATAAAACAAAAACCTACCCTTTGTCAAGGTCAAGTTCTTAAGCAACTACATGATCTTCCTTTATTCCCTTTGGGTTTTGTATTCACTTGTTTCTCTTTAAGTGATAAGCTCTTAAGAACCAGCCCACTGTTTGTCAGTAAAGTGCTGTGTACACTTTTGTGCTATAAACACTTCTAGTAATAATAATACTGTCTTTTCCCTAAGCTGAATATGTCTAGGTGGCAATGTTTTCTTGCATTATAATAATACAAAAATAACCCTATTTTGAATGTCCATCCGAATGATTCCCAAACTGTCATTTTGCCTAACTGTTGATAAGACACTTCTTCAACTTCACTGCAGTCAAAATTTTTGCCATTTGTACCTGAGGGCAGGGACTACAGTAATAGGCAGTAGAAAGAGCACAGTTTCCATTCCTCTATTTTCTCCAGGATTTGCAGGAACACACTCCTATGGCCCTTCCTCCTTCTTTGGAGGATGTGGCAGGAGCTCACTCCTTTTTAATTTACTTTAACTACTGCCCAAAGGCAATTTTCCTTTTAACATTAACCCCAACACCTGTCAGTATTTCCTTTGAATGCCTTTGGATTTTTGTCTGTAGCTTGTCTATTGATAAAGGGGGGTGGAGGTTGGCATGCTCTCTTCAACAGTAAGTACGAACAACATGGTACAGCAGTGGTGCTGGTGGACAGGGATCCATCTATATTATTTTCTTATAGCTCTTTCATGGTGCTATAGTTGTTTTAGAAGTGAAGGAGATCTAGCCTCACCAGCTACAATATTATAATCATGGACTCCTATGTGGAGATATTTGGAAACCTGTGGGTTTTAAACACAGAACAGTGGTACGCCACAATGGGCAAGGCCAGAGCAGATTATAGGCCTTGGGACCACCCACCCCTCCAGCCTTGGGCTCTGCCCCCTGTGAGTGGGCCGGGACCAGGGGCCAGCCCTAGCCCAGCTGGTCAGCCCCTGTTGGGGCAGCAGGACCAACTAGCATGTGTGGTGCAGTCTGAAGGCCATGCTGGAGGCCGTATTGTATGCCAGGGCAAAGCAGCTGGCAGGGGTGGGACAGGAGAGCAGAGCTCACCCTCTGGCCCAGGGTGGCCAGCTCCTCCCCAGAGCCAGCAGGGTGGATGGCCCTCACAGCGCGAGGGCACAGCACAGACCCCTGCGGTAACCCACCTTGGCAAAAGCTGCAGAGGAGTCCAAAAGAAATGGAGCTGAGAGGCTGGGTGAAGGGGTACAAAAGTCAAGGGACAGAATTGAATGGCTGTGTCTACACTGACAAAATTAATTTGAAATAGTTATTTCAAAACAACTACTTTGATTTTAATTCAGAGTAACTATTTTGAATTAGCACTGTTTCAAATTAGGAGTCCAGTGAAGACTCATTTGAAATAAGGTAGGAGTTATTTCAAAAGAGAGAGTCTTTACTAAACTTTAATTCAAAATAGGAAAAGGCAAGCAAAAGAATAGGGCCCTTATTTTGAAAAATGTCCATTCCATGGTTTAGAATGGCTTATTTCAAAATAATTTCATGTTAAGCACTATTTTGAAATAAAAGCAGGTTTTATTATTTTGAAATAGCGCTCTGTTATTTTGAAATAGAGAAATGCCTGCATGGACAGGAAAAAAGTTATTTCAAAATAAGCCTTATTTCGAAATAACTCCTAAGTGTGGACATATCCAATATGAATCCCATACTCACAGCAGGGAGGTAAAGAAAAATGAATCCAATGGTCTTCTCCCAGATATTTCTTTAAAAGTGACAAAGCTTCCTGGTCTTGAAAGCTACTACAAAGATAGAACAGTCACAACTGGGGAGAGGAAGTTAAATTTACCTTGAGAGTTTTAATAAAATTGAAATGATTTTGCCATTCTTAAATATTTAAATGCCACAGTGGCATTTCTCCAAAAGCAGAGAGAAGGCTAAGTGGCATTCTTAATTGTCTGTTAAATACTACATTCTCTTCACTCAGCTACTTCAATGAGTTTATAAAGGCTGAGCATTTCCTCTCTTCAATGACATTTTCTGGCAACATATTTACCAAATAAAGTAAAGCCTGCCCAAAACAACCATGTTGTATTGCATAACCCCCAACACAGCAGGAAAATTATCAGAGAGACTTGGTAATGATTTAAAGGCACTAGTGGGAAAGGTAGGAATGAATTCTATGCTTACTATATATTCTGTGGCTATCTACACTTTTTACCTATTAACTAAATTCAGTATGGGGCTTTAACCCTGAGCAATCCTTTGTCATCTCTGTGTGCAAGCACACATTCTTGCTCATGTCTAAGAGCATCCTAAGCTGTCATTCCAAACAGTGGAAGCTCTGCTGGTGAATGGGATATTTAAAGGACAGATGAGATCTATCCTACTAGGTTAAGCTAGCAAAAATAAAATGGCTTGGTGGCTTCAGTGGAGATATTCCCGTTTTTCACCGTTAGAGACAAATCAGACCCAATGCTGTTTAGTTGCCAGCCTCGCTCCACCGACCCATGCACATGCATTCAGGCCTCTGACTGTGAAGCTGGGTCCAGCTCAAATACCTCACCAGTTAAAAAGCCTCTGTAAGCACAAGTAGGTAGCAAAAGTAGATAGCTTAAAGAAGTTGCACAGGTTTCACTTGGTCTGTAGTGAATGGATTCTGTTGCCATTCAGTTGTCAAATGTGGCTTATGCTGTATGTATGCATCCTGTGTAGATAGGTGTTGGACAAATACAGTAAGAACCCAGTTTATAATAGGGTTAGTGGTGCAGGTGTGTGACTATGTTGCATATGTAGCAAATTGTATCTGTAAAATCAGTAAATGCAATATGGAAATGGCAAGTTATAGGCACATGAAGATAGATGACTTGCTCACACAACCACTAAAATAGTGTGTTGAGGAAGAACCAAGTTGCATATAATCATTCAAAATTTGTATGCCATTTTTTTTTAAACTGTGATGCTCAGCACCCTACAAGTCTGTACATATGAAAGTAGTACTAGTGTAGGACAGGGTGCCCGAGCCTCCTCGTAGGGCACCTGGGCACTGTTGTCAACTGCCTTGCTTATAGAATGAGACAGTGTCCAAGTATTACTGTCCTTGCCCTGGCAGCAGGGCAGGCAGTTAATTATTATAGTCTGTAGGAGGTAACAACAAAGGGGCAAAACAAGCGGGTTCCTAGGGGTCGCTGGGAGAAGTTTCCAACAGGTACTCAGCAGTGGGGAGGTGCGAGGTCACCAACCGACCCAACTCCACCGTCTCAGCGCAGTTCCCGATGCTGGGCCTCATAGTTGGGCAGGGGACCAGTGGGTTCCCCTCCACAACATGCCAGTTTATTCCTTGGCTCAGCCTCTGTGGCACCAACACTCTGAGCCCCTCCTTCACCCATGGCCCCTGTGTCCTGAGGTACCTGATCCTCCTCGGCCTCCTCCAGATAGTGGGCCGGGGTAGGTTCAAGAGTTCCTCCTTGGCCTCATCTGTGCTGCAGGGCCAACAAGCCAGGCAGGTCTTCTGCCGAGGGTAGCTCCGCCAAGTCACACTCAGCCTCCGCGGGACAGTCCTCACTGGCCAGGGGAAGCTCATCTAAGTCACAGGAGACTGATGGGTCAACAGGGACTGGCAGTTCCCACAGTGGCAGTGACAGTAGCATAGGTAGCTCCAGGAACTCTTCTGGGGTGGTCCCATGAGGCGGTGTCCCTGGCCCTTTCATGGCCAATAGGTCCAAGCAGCCATCTGGTCCCCAAGGCACTGGTAAGTTCTCGACCGTCCAGGTCTTCGGCTGGGATGTTGCTGGTGGATCCAGGCAGCTATCCTTAGGGCTCAGGTAAGCTCTCAGCTGACAAGGTCTCCTGCTGGGCCAGTGGAGAAAGTAGAGGGAGCTCCTTCCCCTTCCGCCACCAAGCCCTAACTGATCTCTAGGGCCTGCCTTTAATACTCCCTGACCCCAGCTCCACCCCCTTAGTCCCAGCTGCCTGTCTTTAGGGAGGCCTTCTTGCCTCCTTATATAAAGGGAGCCCCTCTTGCCTTCTTACAGCCAGGTGCTAAAAGCTAAACAGCCAATAAGCTATACCATCTTTCATGTATTTGGTTAGTTATTACCTTATGTTACTAAGCCAACATGTTTTTTATCCCACCTCAGATTTATTAAAATTAAATTATTTATATGTACTTAGAGAAATGTGTGGTTCTTTTCTCTGTTAATGCTTTTCTGTGACATACAAATAGGATGGTGCACAGTTGCAGAACAGGAGTTCAATCATTCCCTCATGGTTACACCTCAATTCCCAGTTAGTGATGCAAAGGACTATGTAATCAACCTTAATCGACTTGCATAAAATTCATTCTCTGCAAGAGCAGTTTGCTTAAATACATTACCATATAACAAAAAGGCCAAGAACTGGGTTGTGTGTCAAAGGTGGAAGAATAACTGTTCCAAACTCGATATTTAGAACACCACTGCAAAGTATGCCATGTGAGTTTTTTTATATCTGCTTATACATCCTTTGGATTATCATAGATAAAACATTCAAATATTCTCACAGAACTTCACTAGCAGCTCTGAATAAATTTTTATGGCTTCTTCAATATTTAAATTGGTATACATCTTTCTGCAGTGTGCTTGGTTTATTCTGACAGTGGAAAGGAAAGGAATTCTCATGTATTAACTCTCACATGTCCTTATATATGCTAGCAAGACTTTTATATAAAGAGCTCTATGTTAGCAGTGGAAGAACCCAGGGACAATCAAGTGTGCCAGTGGGGGTTTGTTCCTGACCACCAGATTTGCAGATAGATAACTGGATGTCTTAGCTATGGTAGTAAGGTATGTATCCTAGGCTTCCAAAACAAAAGCCTTTCAAGTCCAGGTTTGAATGTGCTTCCCAGGCTATAATGAGCAACCCTCATTCTTAATTGGTGGCTGGTCAGTAGCCTGTGAATCGATGATTAACAGCCCCATTACCGCAAAGACAGTTTTAAGACTACGGTTAAGCACAAGCATGGGAGAATGATGTGCATCATTTAAGCCTAAATGTAAAGCCTGTTTCAGAACATGACAGGAGTGTAACATATAATAAATATGGTATTTTAATAGCTTTTTCCTCCTTCTTGATTGTGACATCTTAAACTAGGTTTATAAAAAAAAAAAAACCAAGCTATAATATAAGTGTAAGAATACATATACACTGCAATAAAACACCTTTGCCAGCTAGTCTCAAAGCCAGGGTCCGCTGATACAGGTTCAGGGGACTCAGGCTGTAGGGCTAAAAATTAGCAGTGTGGAAGTTCTGGCTCTGGCTGACGTCTGGGCTCTGAAATCCTCAACCTTAGCGCTCAGCCTGAGCAGGAGGAATTCATATTTAGATCTGATGCAGTGAATGCAGGGCTGATTAAAGATCATGGGTTCTTTTGCCATTACAGCAGGTAAACTTGCTTGCCTTCTCCCACATCCACACTCCCCCGCCACATCCACCCCTGATAATTACTGAACTCCACTGTTTGAATCCTAGCAAATCAAAGCAGTTGGTGTGACAGTCTGACCTGATTCTATGCCTTACACTTCTCTGAATTTGTTTTGCTCCCATTCTGTGAGTTCCCCATCTTCAAGCGGTAGACGAAGTGGGATTTTTCTCCCAGAAAGCCTCACGTGATAAAGTTGTTAGTCTTTAAAAGTGCCATCAGACTCCTTGTTTGGTTTGCTGAACTAGACTAAGACGACTACCCCTTTGGAACTGGTACAGTTACTCAGACTGCACATGATTAAGTTGACCTGAGATTCATTCCTGTGGGTTATTTGTTTGTTTTTTTCTGTCATGTAGCCATAGTCTAAGAGGCCATCATCGTGAAATCACTGAAGAGGTAGAATTACCTTTGTGCTATTTTGTGTTTCAGCCATTTGCTGTATTCATCTTACATTGAAATTGTAAGCATTTAAGGACAGAGACCATATTTTTTTTCCTTAAGGATATATGCAATACCTAGCACCATGTTCCACAGGTGACTGGCCCTTTAAAAGGGAGATGGGTCTCAGACCCATCTGTAGCACAGCTGATTTGCATACAGCTAGGTGTACAGAATGAATTAAATCATGTGACATGTTCAACCAGTTCCTGGGGTTTGGGGAAGGGGGGGGGACTGAAAAACAGAGGACTGTCCACAGTCAGAGGACAGCCAGACACTGGGATGGAGAAAAGAGACGGCAAGACATGCTTTGTGTCTTCAGCTATTCAAAGAGCGGGAAGAGAGACAGTCCATCAGGGAACCCAACCCAAGACTGAGAGTAAAGAAGGCTCCTAGCCAGGAATCTACGTCAAGCAGCATAATGTGGGGAAGAACAAACTACATTCTCTGGTGACGAGTAATGGTGGAGAGCTACAGACAAGATAGACAGTAAGAGGAACTGAGCCTAGCTGGAGTCTGGCCAGAAGAGACTTTTGAATTTATTTGAATTTAAAGTGAAACCTCAGCAGGGTGACTTTTGTTTTATACCTCTTGTACTGTATGAACTGTATTAGGGGCACTGAACTGCCAGGGAAGCCAGAGCAAGGGTGCTACAGAGCTACACCAGGCAACGAGAGGACACTCAGAAGGCAGCTGTCCAGTATCACAGGTCATAGGTGCTGCTACCTCAGTACAAATTAGGAATTACAGGTTTCAATCTGTTGAAGAAAGTGTGATGTTAAATCCATTAGAATTTACAGAAAGATGCAATTTGATCGCTATAGTAACACTATAAAAACAGCTGAAACTAGATCCTGTTTAAGCAAAATAGTTCACATTTGAAAACCAGGATAATGGTTTTAAGTGGCATAATAGATTTTCATTATAATTTTACCCTTAAGAAAGGAGTTTGGGGCCAAAACAAAATGGATTTGTGGTTCTTCATTCTAATCCGTGTTTGCATCCATAATAAAAACCATTTAATGAGGTCAAACAGTGTGGTGACTTACAAAGCCTGGATAGACTATAGCTTCAGGTCACATTGGCTTTATTCAAGGTAGAGCTTTGTGGTATACTATTAACACTGAGTATTTTTGCATTATGAAATGTTCACACATTAATTAAGCCTGTAATCATCTAGCCTGAACTGCTGCAGGCCACAGGCCACATGACTTTTCTGAATTAATTCCTGTTTGAACTAGTGTATTTCAAGCTAAAAACTAATTTTAAAAATTGCCAGTGATGGAGAAGCCATCACAACCTTTGTAAGTTGTTTCAATGGTTAATAGACTTCACTGTTAAATTTAGACTGGAGATGAGATGCAATTTTTTCTAGCTTCAAGCCACTGAAACTTGTTTATTTGCTAGACTGAAGAGCCTCTGTTATCAAATATGTTTTCCCCATGCAGGTACTTATAGACTTAAGTGGCTCAATAGCCTGCTTCTTGAGCTAAACTGATTGAACTCCTTCAATCTAACAGTATATGGCCATGTTTACAAATATTTTAATAACTTCTGAACCATCTCCTATTTAACAACATCCTTTTTGAACTGCACAGACCACAACGTTCCAGCACAGGTGCACCCGTGCTAAATACAGTGGGAAAATAACCTCTCTACCCTTACTCGAGATTCCACCACATGCAACCCAGAGTCACATTTGCCCCCAGCATCACGCTGGGAGCTCATGTGCGACTGCTTGTCCACCACAACCCTTACATCTTTTTCAAAGTCACTGCCTACCAGGATAGAGAGTGGGAGAGCCTAAGTACAGCCTAGATTCTTTGTTCCTAGATGTAATGCTTTCCATCTACCTCTATTAAAATACACAGTGTTCGCCTGTGCTTGACTTACCAAGGAATCCAAATTGCTTTGTATCTGACTTGTACTTGTCCCCAAATTTGGGTCATATACATATTTTATCCATGATGATTTTATGTTTTCATCCAGGTCATTGATAAAAATATTAAATAGCCTAGGCCCAAGAACCAGGCCTTGTGGGATCTCCCCAGAAACACATCCTCTTGATGATGACTCCCCATTTACCACTACATTTTGGGCCCTCTCTGTTACCCAGATTTACACAGGTAAGAGGCAGTGAGAAGTCTTAATAAGATGCTGCACAGCCTACCAGCAGGCCTTGGTTCTGTTCCTGGCTTTGCCACTATTGTGTGATCTTAGGCAAGTCAGTTCCTCTCAGTGTCCTCATCTATAAAAGGTGTACAGTGTACACATTAAAATTTCCTGAGTAAATCCTTGAGCACAGGCAATGATGCCAGGACAAAACCAATGCTGTAGCTATGCAACTGTAAACAGCCAGCGTTCCTGGAATTCTGCAGCGAACGGTGGACTGACTAAGAACTGGTTTTTTTGTTCCTGTGATTAGAAAGACACCATTTTAGTGTCCCAGAATTCCAGTGACCCTACTTAGAAGAGAAAACACTCCGGCTACATAGCAGACACACATTTCTTTCTCCAGAAAGAACAGCCTGTATTCCAACACCCTTCATAGGTTACTACTGTCGGACAGGACCTCAGGAGGTCATCTAATCCAACCCCCTGCTTCAAGCAGGGCTCTTAATCTTAACCTTAATCTAAACATGCTAATCAAGACTTTGGGTGCAATTTGCTATGTGGACAAGATGGCTCAGAAAATTTGAGTTATAGGGCCTTCATCCATCAGTGACTCTTCTTTTTAAATGATCTAGTTTCTTCTGGCTGCTACAAGAGGATGCAGTGTGTACCATTATATTTCTAGTGAATGATGATCATTTTTAGATAGGTTTAGACCTTATTTTCACCTAGACCTTACAGTACAAAATAAGTGATGAATACACTAACTGTACCAGTTGCATTTGCTTATATTTTGTGATGTATAGTGCGAGGATAATTGGATTGGATCTTGCTCATTCCACAAAGATATGCTGCTGACCTCAGTGGGGAAAAAAAAATCACAATGGAAATCAATGTGTACTGGGTCAGGCCCTTAATTAGCATCTAGAATATAAAAAGCCAAACTGCTTTGAAAACTCTGACAGTAATTACATGTGAAATCTACACGACTTCATTGAAGGTGAAAATGTTACACTAAACAATTAAGCAATGCAGCAAAAAAACAGATGCTGAATAATCTGATTCTGTTAGTGGCAGAAACAATCATTGCTGATTTTCAAGAATGGATCTCTGCAACTCCTTTCAGATCCTTTATAGGGATTGGACCACCGGGTACTGTCAAACTCCTATTCATTAGGACGACTTCATGAAATTGAATGAAATCTAGCCATCAACCACTGAGAATTATGAAAACATCATTCTGTGTGCTAATGATTTGATAGACAGAGATTTAATCTTCCTAAATAAGTCATGGAACCATAGACCCAAACAGCATGCAGAAAACAAACACTGTTTAGATACTGCACAGTGTGTACGTCTGCTCCATGACAAACATATGCTATATATTTAGAGAACATGCACTCACATCAAGGCAGTCCCCCTTCACTGGACGATCTTACCCTTACTTCTAACATGAGTGGATTTTACTCTAAATAGTTATGCATTCAAAATGCTATTTGACACAGTACAGTATGTTTATATAATATATTTATATAGAGTTATTTTAGAAATCCCTACCACTCTCAAGCAGAGTGTTGAACAGCATAATAAAAACAAATACCAGTCTACTCTCAGCTGACATGCTCCAAAGGGGTAGGTATGTTAGTCTAGTTCAGCAAAAACAGAAGTGGAATCTTGTGGTACTTTAAAGACTAACAAATTCATTTTTCTTATGGGCTTTCGTGGGCAAAGTACCACTTTGTCAGATGCCAGCATGGAGAAAACTTAAAATGGGGGATGAGGGGGAAACCTTACAGTATGGGAGTGAAGATGGTATGTCCTGTGATTACATTTCACTGCATCAGGTCAGATTTCTTCACCAGATCAAACATGTTGTACATATTCAAACACATGTCAAAGTGGAAAGGTTGACTCATTCCTCATCTGGCACTTAATAGTTCAGCTTCAGTAATGGCTACATTAGCCACAGAGAGAAGACTACCAAAGAAAAGAGGAGTCTCGTGGCATGCTAAAGACTAACAAATTTATTTTTTGAATGAGATTTACTCAACCTCACCACTTTTTGATATGTTATGTTTCAATCTTTACAATTTGTTTGATTTACTGAAGTAATCTGACTTATAACACTTGATTTAAGTTTTATTTATAGGTTTTGTTTTCCTTCTTCTTCCATCATCCTTACTCCTGCTTCCTATTATCAGCTGTTGCTTCTAGTACTATTATTTACATTACAGGCCTTTTACTTCAGTGAAATTCCCACTCAACTGCTCAGTTGTTCTGAAATAAGAACCTTTCTATCTTACCTAGTGTAAAAGTCAACATGAAATAAGTGTGACATATGATAAAGGTTAACCCATACATCAGCTGAATCATCATCTCTCTTTTCTCTGACTTTGCCACTCTTGTCAGAAACATGATTGCTGGAGCTACTGGTTTTAATCACATTGGCTATGGCTACACCACAAAAGCTAAGGCGACTTTGTTAAGTTGATTTAGTGAGTCCACACTTCTCAAGTTGACTTAAAGTTGGTTAACTTAATGAACTCCAAACATGGCCAGGGCTTTGCTTAAATTGACTTAAGCCCATAGAGTAGTTCCAAGATGATCAGTTTGCACAGTTGAGGAAATGTGAAATTTTTCAAGTGGTTAGACAAAAGATGCTGGAATACTATGGTAAGATGTCAGGATGGCAGCTCCAGGCCATGAGTCAAGGCCAGGGCCTGCATTGGAGGGGACTTGAGAACATAGGGCACCTTCAGTCTGGAGAGAAGTAGGCTGTACCAGTGTAATACCAGAAGTTCAGGTCAGAGGTGGGGTCAATGAGCTGTACCCCATGGGAACCAAAGTAGGGTTAGAAGCACAGAGGCAAGGTGAGATGAAAGTGCAAAGCAGGGGACCAGGACCAAGCATGAGGCCAACTTAGCAGGAGCAGGGCAAAATCTCAGGAGTATACAGCAGGGTCTGTTTGAATCAGTGAGCCAGAGATCCACCTGCTGGCACAGTCAGTCTCCAGATATTCTCACTAGGCCTTAATTAGCATGCCTTTGCCAATCTAAGTATACAGCAGGCTTTGCCAGTCAGGCCCTCTAAGAGCTAGACAGCCGGTGGTGCTGGATCCTTTTGGGCACATGGGCTGCTGGTCCTCATTTCACTAGAGGTGGTGGTGTGGACCACAATAGCCACCTTGGAACCAGTAGACATGGCTACTGTAAACCCATAGATTCTCACCCAGGTGACGTATTAAAAGGAGTCCTCCTTGCTAAAGGAGGATAGCCCCTAGAATTCCAGACCTTTGGTTACTGGGGTAAGGCATGGATCTTTCATTTATTATGAAACTTCAGATAAGTGACTAAGAATAGTGTATTTTCAGTGCAAGTGTGGATGCAGTTATTCAGGATTTCCAACAGTCTAATGGAGATAGCTCTCCAGCCCTTCTTAATTCACAAAGTGAAATGTAAATTTCACACAAGATAGGGTGTGAAAATAAAGCAACTTTGCAGAGCCTGAACACTAATGGGTAGGAAACTCACAAGAGGCGCGCTTGAGCAATTGCAGGATTTTTTTTGCGGTCAACTATATCAGTTTAGAAACCAGTATCATTAAATTGGTGCAATTATGCCAACATATGTGCTGATATTGGGTTTTTTATATGGAAATAAGGTAGCCTTGGTTTCACAGGATGAGAGGTCCTTTATAGAGAGAAAAACCTGAAGCACTACAGCAGTTGGCCCGGTCATCTGACTCTGGGGCTGAAAAACTGCAGGGTAGATGTTCGAGCTTGCAATTGTCTGAATTACAGCAATACAACCCATTCTGTCATATTTAATTCTTTTTAAAGAGTGTAGAATTTACCTATATACCTCAGGCATTCTACCCTATTTAAAGCATAGAATTCCTGCAGCATACACATGTGAATTTTACACTGTTTAAAAAGAATTAAACACGACAGAATGGGTTGTATTGCTGCAATTCAGACAATAGCAATGCTCTGACCCACTTCCTTGGAGAGACCCAAGTATAGAAAGTATCCAGTAAATTAAAAATTAGGGAGATTTAGCCAAAGGAGGAATTTGATCGTTTTTGTACTTTTGCATTCAGTAACTTGTTTACAAACCTGAATAAAAAGAAGGGGTGACTATCATATCAGAGCCCTGATCATAACGGCAGGTCCATAGACACTAGTTATATATAAAACAGATGTGGCATATCTTGTCCTCAGCATAATCAGTCTTGGCATTCTCATGTATTCTAATGGGACCAAATGCTACAGTCAAGGGTCTTGCTAATGAAACTGTCTGCTGCAGATTCTCAAGTGTCATTCCAGACCACGGGGTCTCAAACTCTCACGAGGACTGCATGAGAACTAGTACAGGGCCACATGAGGATTAGTACATTAGCCTGAGGGCTGCACCACTGAAACCTTTTCATACAAAGGTATTGCAAAAATCAGTAATCATAGGCTGTGTTCACACACAGGGGGTTATTTCGATACAAGTCATTTTGAAACACCTTATTTCGAAATAACTTACGCCAAATTAACAAAAAGTTACTTTGAAATAAGGAAAACGGTGGGAAATGAAATAGCAAGCTCACAGTGTGAACATGCTATTTCGCTTGGGGAGGGGGCTGCAGGCACCAGTGGGGTTCAGCGCAGCCCAGTGCTGAACCCTGTGGGTGCCTGCAGCCCTGCTCTGCTGGCCAGGGTGCTGAGGGTTCCCTGGCCAGGGTGCTGAGGGGGCAGCCCTTCAAACACATTGTTTTGAAACATGTTCAAACGCATTGTTTTGAAACAACTGTGTGTCGTGTGAACATGGTTTTTTTTGTTTCGCAACAACCTTGTTGTTTCGAAACAAAAATGCTGTGTGAACACAGCCATAGTCTCATTGTGGGCCACAAGAAATTGCTTTAGGGGCTGCATGCAGCCCATGGGCTGTGTGTTTGAGACCCTGGTTCTAGACCAAGGATTGCTAGCTAGCCTCACAGGAAACATTTTGGCTAGCAGTGTGGAATATCATGAAGGTGGGAAAATGGCACAATCACAATCTTTTCCTGTATGCCGTTCACCTATAGTAAGTGTTTGTACTGTGTTTTGAGGTGCCCTTGATCCACGTGCAGTTTCCTCTGATGTTAATGGGCATTCTATACAAATATCAAGGCTAGAATGTTGCTTATGTTTAAAAAAAGAAAGTCACTTGTAAATTTGTGAAGTGCCTGGAGATACTTCTGGATGAAAAACACTAGATAAAATACAAATGAAAATGACTTCTATTTTCTTCAAGTAATTACAGCCTCTGTAGGGAATCTAATTTCTTTGTTCCTAGATCTCTCTAATTTGTAATACACCTTGCCAAAAGAATCTATTATTATAATTTATATTACCATAACAACTGCAAAAAAGGGGCCAGACTCGTTAGTGACTATTGGGTTTATCTTCAGTACTTTGTGAACACTATTAAATTATTCCTTTGCAATACTTTGACAACTAATCATTGTTACTTTCATGATTTAGCATAGTCTTCTATTGTGAGCATTGGTTCGGAACATTTTCCCAATCTATAACCAATAGTAAAGTGATATCCTGCAACATAATAAGTAAATATTTGAATGCGGGGAGATTTGGGGACACATTTTCTGCTGGTGTAAATTGACATCACTTGACACCCAGCAATGGATCGAAGTTAGTTACACCAGCTATGGCTCTGGGATAGAAAAAACAGAAAATACAGTATCAAAAGCATTATATGTTGTGCTACATTACCCTATATGCACCAGGCTGCATGGCTTCTTACTAAAAAATGACTGCAAGTATGTCCACTCCTCAGTCAAGTGTTGCTGTGAGGGAAATATATTGGTACTTATTTAAATCTATGTCAGGAAGTCATGTGGAAGGGTTGGGTAAGGTTTTAGACCAGAGTAGTTAATAGGCACACTAGGTTAAATCCAAGCTGCTGAACTCTTGAATAGAACCTGTAACTTATTTTTATTATTATTATTATTTTCACTAGATTCTGGACCTTAGTCCTTGATATAAAATAATTGACTGCCCATGTCCCAGATGGAAGCTTTCCAGTACCTCTGAAGACAAGATAGGGTACATGTACACCAGTGGTTCCCAAGCAGCTTGCTGCTCCCCTCACACTGGCTGCAGAAAGGAGCCACTGCCTAAGGACCGGGGTGGAATGCATTGCCTCAGGGCTGCAAGACCTATGCAAGTTCCTTGCTATAGCCAAAGGGACAGATCAATGTTCCTCCCCCTGGCTATAGCAGAGAATATGGCAAAGTGCTCCACTTGGGTCTCTAGGTGCTGGTGCCCCCATCCCTGGCTCCAGCAGAGAATAAAGCACTCTGTCTGCTTGAATCTCTAGGCAATGGAGTCCCTATTGCAGCCAGGGGGACAGGAGATCAGTGAAAAGGCAGCCTCCTTGCTGAACTCCTTCCCTGTGGCTGCAGGTAAAGGGGGCTGCTGGCAGAGCCTGGTGGCCTTTCAGGGTTTTAAAAATTATATCTTTGACCGTCGAACCAAAAAGATTTGGAACCATTGATTTACATAGCAACAGCAGCAGGCAGGGTATGTGGAGCTAGATACTGTATTGAAAAGCCAGCTGCTTCCAGGCTGTGATTTGTAGCTACGAGCACCGGTGAAAGAATCTGGCAGTGGGTAGGCAGCAGGAAAAGCCTCTGTCAGCAGGGAAGTTGTAGGACACTACAGTGGTAAAAATAGCAGTGTAGATGTGGGGGAGGACACACCTGCAGGGTTAAGTTGTGTCTTTACTCAGCTGAACAGTGCCACACCATCTAAATTGCTCTTTATACCTGAGCTAGAGAGACATGCAAAGTATCTACTCTACACACTGCTATAAGGATTGTGCAATGTAGACACACCCATCCCCAGAGAAGTTTTACTGTTAATACAGATTGTTTCCTAATAATGCTCCTTATTTATTGTGAGAAGGAAAACGAGATAATGTCTTTTTTCCTGAACCAGCTTTTCTTACTGAGCAGAAAATTGTTCTAATAAGAGGTACTACCTTAGCCACCTTGTCTCTCTAACATTCTGGGACCAATGTGGCTACAAGACTGTTTACTCCTCATTCATTGTAAGAAACTAAGTCCCTGTGGTTCTTTTTACTGGTAAAGACAGAGTCATAAGATGACTCATTTTGAACTGGCAAAAATAAGAAGAAAAGAAAGCATCAATGTTAATCTCTCAAAGACTTTCAGTTGCTTTATCAGACTCCCAGCTGCATCAAAACTCACCCTGGAGCAGCAAAGCACAGGTTACCTAGTAACTTATGCAATGGCCAGTGAAGCTGAAAACATACACAAATCATTTGCCTCACAGAGGAAGGAGAAAAGAATTGTTCTGGCATTCTTAGAAATCTGAGCCTTTTATTGCTAGACAGTGAGACCACATTAAAGAAGGATGTAGAAACCCAGAAAGAGTTGGGCAAGCATTATAAAGGCCTTCCGTGAACAGCCAGAGCTTTGTGACCTTGGTATTACTAAAGAAGGTCCAAGGATTTCCTCAAGATGCAACCTTGTTATCTGGGCTTTACACTGGGGACAGAAATTCTTTGTAAGGAGGAAGTCTTGCAATCAGTTACCGTCAGTCTCTGATATAAAACTCTGAACACTAAAGGAAACGGACATCAGACTTGAATGTCCATCTCTCAGAGAAGTGCCATACTTAAAGAAATGTTGAATAATCAACTATGCGGTGAGAATTCAGGGGAAATATTGATTTCTTATAGTATGTCTACACTTGCAAGTTAGTTTGCATTAAGGAGGCTTAATCTGAACTAATTTAGTCCCTGTCTACATTAGGCTTTCATTAGTTTGAATTAAGGAATTCCTTAATTTGAACTAATGAAAACTTAATTTGAATTAATGAGACCTGCCAGTTAGTTCAAACTAAGCCCATAGTTCAAACTAAGGATGGTGTAAACTAGGATTAACTGTTAGTTCAAACTTAAATTCAAATTAAGGGCCATTCAAATTAACAAAGTGGACTAATTTCAATTTAATGTTAAATCAGATTAGTCCACTTTGTTAATTCAAACTAACAAGTTTGAACTAAACTCAAACTTATTAGTTCAAATTAACAGATTTGAACTAACTTTTCCCAGTGTAGACATAGCTTTATAGTTTACTGAAGGAAATCTGACTCCTAGTCTGCCATCAGCTGTGGGTACTAGATTGCTACAGTGAAGTTTGCTGGAGTTAAGGTGGGGTGGCTCTCTAATGTATGGAAGGATTTACAGGGGAACAAGAAGGACCTCCTCATGAACTTGAGGTTCCCATGAATTTGCCACACTTTTCAGCAGTTGGATATTAATTTCAGTGTAGGGAAGCTTCTTTTTAATAAAGCTGGTTTAAGTTTACAAAGGAAAACTGACTTAATAGCTTCACACTCAATCTTAAACTTCCAAAAGGGCAGACTTGAGGAATTAAGGGAATTAGAGAAGTCAACTGTACAGAAGAGTTCAAGGACTTGAATATGGAGGAGGTAATTTGAATTACCTATTTAAAAATAAAAGCTATCTTCCATTTGCAAGCCAAGCAAGGAGAAAAAACTTGAAGGGAAAGACTAGACCCAAAAGGATGAATACCACCTCATTTTATTAGGTGTAAGAAAAGAAAATTACATTTTGGAGGTCATGAAATTTAAGAAGAAAGTGCAATTTGAGAGATGTCAAGCTGAATTAGTTTTTAAAAATTGCTGGCCAAAATTTGTTATACATCTAAAGAGAAAATAAGGAAGGATGAGGTCAGGCTGCTAGGCAGTGTGGCCAGGGAACAGATTCAAGATAATCTAGGTGAAGCCCAAAAACTAAATAAATACTTTGCCTCAGTGCTCAATAAAGATAAGTATGTACAACATGGTTATGGAAGAAAGAAGGCTGATGGAAATGAATTTATAGAAATGAAAGTAACACAACTGAAGCAGAATTACAATTTAAGGAGCTTAATGTGCTGAAACTGGATAATTTCCATCCTAGAATACTGAAAGAACTGGCACATGAAACTACCAGTCCAGTTGCAAAAGCTTTTTATGGGGGTAGTTAGAGGACTGAAGAATAGTTATAGCTGTCATTACAGTTAAGAAAGGGGTGGAGAAGGGGAGAAATGACCTGAGCAATTATAGACATCAGTAGTATGAAAGGTTTTACAATACATAGTGAACAAAAGAATAACCAGAAGGAACCAGAAAAAGGGAGATAATGCAACATCCATTTACTAAAGGTAGACAGTGGCAGACTAACCTGAGATCCTTCTTTGAGAAGGTAACTGATTTTTTTAAAGATACTTGAGCTTCAGTAAAGCATTTAACAAAATACCACATGGGAAATTGTTTAAAGTAAGTGGAGAACATGCTGATTCAAGGGTTGTAAGAGGGTAATGGGAGAAGGCAGCTGGTTCCTGGTTGTGCTGAAAGGCAAACAGTCTAACTGGAGGAAGGTTACTAGGAGATCCTCAAGGATTAGTCTTGGGACTGATCTTATTCAGTAGTTTTGTTACAGACCTGGGCATAAAAGGTAGGAGTGTGCTAATGCAACCTGCTGATTGTACAAGGTTGGGAGCTGTGGTCAGCACAGAGAATGATCAGATTATATAGAAAAATCTGTAGGACTGCAAAGACAGTAACAAATGAAATGAAATTCAATAGTACAAAGGCATACACTGAGGCTATGTCTACACTGACAATTTAGTTTGAATTAGGGGGCCTTAATTTGACCTAAAGTAGTCCCTGCCTACACTGGACTTCCATTAAGTTGAATTAAGAAATTCCTTAATGAAAGCTGAGTTTGAATTGATAAGAACTTCCTGTTAGTTCAAACTAAGTCTTAATTTGACTCCTTAGGTCCAACTAAGGATGGTATAGACCTGGATTAACCCTTAATTCACCTTTATTAAGTTTGAATTAAGGGCAGTAAGGTTGAATTAACAAAGTGGACCAAGTCAACTTAGTCCACTTTGTTAATGCAACTTAATAAGGTTGAGTTTAGTATGAATTAACAAATTCAACCCAACTTTTTCTAGTTTAGACATAGCCTTAGGGTCTAATAAATATTTTTGATGTAAGCTAGGGTGTCTTATCAGTTGCAAGTTACAGAGCAGATACCCGAGGGTATTAGTCGATCAGATGATAATGAACCACCAATCTGATCCAGCCATGAAAATGGCAAATGCAATCCTAGGATGCAGCAGGTGAGGCATTTCTAGCTGAGATGACAAAATACTGTGTATGATTCTGGTCACCTATGTTCAAGAACGATTCAAACTGGAATAGGTGCAGAGATGAGCTGGGGGGGGGGGGGCAAACCTGTCTTATGAAAGGAGACTGAAAGAGCTTGGCTTGTTTGGTTTAGTGTAACAGCTGAGCAGGGATATGATTGCACTCTATAAATATGTCATGGGAGTAAACACCAGGGAAGATGAAATTATGCAAGCTAAAGGATAATGCTGATTTAGGGACAAAGATATCAACTGGCCAGCTATTAAGGCTGGAAATTCAAAGAAGTTTTCTAAATCAAAGGAGAAGAATAGCCTCTCAGAGAGATGGGAGCAAAAATATTAATTAGCTTTAAGAGAGATCTGCACTAATTTATGTGTGGGGATTTTATGATAAGATGCTTTCTTAGGATCGAACTGATTCTGCAATGTAGAGCATAGAATCATAGGGTTGGAAGGGACCTCATAGGTCATCTAGTTCAACCCCTTGCCAGGGGCAGGACCACTCCCACTAAACCATCCCAGTCATGGTTTTGTCCAACCGGGCCTTAAACACCTCCAAAGATGGAGATTTCACCATCTCCCTAGGCAGCTCATTCCAATGCTTCCCCACTTGCCTAGTAAAAAAGTTTTCTAAATCCAGCCTTGACCTCCCTAACCGCAACTTGAGACCATTGCTCCTCATTCTGTCCTCCGTTACTACCGAGAACAGTTGAGCTCCATCTTCCCTGGAGCATCCCTTCAAGTAGTTGAAGGTTGCTATCAATTCCCCCCTCAATCTTGTCTTCAGCAGACTAAATAAGCCTAATGCTTTCAGTCTTTCCTCATAGGGCTTGTGCTCCAGCCCTTTAATCATTTTGGTTGCCCTCCTCTGAACTCTCTCTAGCATGTCCCTGTCCTTTTTGTAGTGGGGAGCCCAAAACTGAACACAGTATTCTAGATGTGGCCTTACCAGTGCAGAATAGAGGGGAATGATCACATCCCTTGATCTGCTGGTAATACTTCTTTTGATGCAGCCTAGTACCCTAGCACCCACTTCCCCCTTCTCCACAGTGGCCCCCTGCCTCCCAGGGCAAATCCTCACCCCACTGCTGCCAGTGGCATCGCTAGCGTTGGGCACCCGGGATAGGGCCAGGGGGTTGCTACGCTGCTGCCGCCAGCTAGGCCGTGCTGCGGTGCGGCGTGGCTCAGCCTAGCCTGGCCCGGCATGGCCGGAAGCAGCCGCTGAAGGCCAGGCCCACGGCTGCAGCCCTGGATCCCCAAAACCCCAGCTACACACCCTCTGCTACACAGCCACTCCCCCCCACCTCTACTACATGCACACACCTGCCTCACACAGCTACCAGCAGCCCCCCTGCCCCCTCAAGCCCTTACCTGGGCTGTTTCCAGGCTGCCTGACACAAGTTGCTTCACCCTTCAGGGGGAGATTCACAGTCCCAGCCTCCCACCCCTCTCTGCTGGCTGGGCCTAAAGTGGAGCCACTGGAATGCTGCCTTCCAGCTGCTCCTGCTATTTTTCAGGGGACCCCTGGGACTCCATGTTCTGGTGCCTTCCTCTGTTTTTAGGGGGGGCTGGAATGCTGCCTGCCTGAAAATAGGGGGCCCCAGAACTGTGTTCTGGTGCCTTCCCCCTTACTTTAAGCCCTGCCTTTTCTTAGCCTGCACAGCCCACATGGCTGGACTGAGCAGAGAGGGAATTTTAACTCCAGCTCTCTGGGATGCTCATGGCACACTCTGGGTGTTGCCCCGGCACACTGGTTGGGAACCACTGGTGACATCACCTAAGATTTTCCTGGCACATGGGAAACATGCTTACAGTATACAGTTTCATACTGAGTGGCCAGTTGGCTGGTGCGGAGGGAGGGTAGATCCATGGTACTGCCTCCTTCACATCCTATTTAGAGTGGCTCACACTACAGGTGGTGCTGGCAAATACCAATCCCTGCTCCTAGAGGAGCACAGGCAATGTGAATACCATAGGCCTAGCACAGGGCGTAGGAAAGCAGAAAGCTCCCTGAATCCTCTACCTCCTATGTACCACTGCCTAGGTGCCAGTCACAAACTCATTTTTATCTGCATCAGTTTAAGATGCCCAACCTCTCCCACCTATGACTTCATTGTGCCCAAACACAGCATCTGTCCCTTACAGCACAGCATCGTGCTTTGCAAGAGAGATATACAGTACCCCAAGACAGACAAAGTTGGACGGGGTGATCAGCACCTGGGTTAGCCCAGGCCAAGTATGAGGAGATGTGTTACAAAGACATATTCTGAGTTAGTCTCCTCACTGGTGCTGTACTCTATCTCCCCTGGCACTAGCAGTCCAGAGGCATAGTCCATGGTTCTTTATGATGACTTTCTCCCCCAGTGAATGGTAGGAGATCTCAGCTGTCCTGCTGGGCACATAGAAGGGCTTTGTCTACATTACAGGGCTCTTTATTAGTCAACTTTATTAAATTAATTACATTTAAAAAAAATTAGTCAACTTTATTAAATCAACTAAGTGAGGTCCCATTTGTTTAAATCAACTTTAGACTTGAAATGGGTCCCCTAGCTTAAGTCAACTTTATGAAGTTGACTACAAAGGCTCTATTGCAGTGGTTCCCAACCTGGTGTCTGGGGACCCCTGGGGATCCGCTGACATGTTGCAAGGGGTCTGTGGAGCCTCTCCCTACCATGGCTGGAATCCAGCTGCAGCCCTGATGCTCTGCACCATGGCTGCCTCTCCTGGCCCATGGCTGGATCCTGGCAGGGGGATGGGGCTGTGGCAGCTCCCCAGCAAGGGCAGGGGGCAGTAGCCACTGTGGCTTAGCTCCCCAGCAGCATGGGCCATGGTGATAGTGGTGCTGCCAACTGTCCTAGCAGCATCACCAGAGTGGTGCAGGCCAGATTATATAATCAGCCGGGGGGGCCACAAAGATTTTTGTGATGAAGGGGCCCTAAGCCTGAAAAAGGTTGGGAACCACTGCTCTATTGCACTAAGTTGACTTTATTAAGTTGGCTTTAATGGGCACATTGTGTTAAATTGACTTAGACAATTTAATCCTTTAAAGTTGACTTTAAGGGTAGGAATAATGAACTCCAAATGTGCCCAGTGAGTTGCTTAAGTCAACTCAAGCCTGTTTAAGTCAACTTAAGCCTTTAGTGTACAAAGAGCCAAGGAATGGTTGAAAGCCTGGTGAACTACCTGCTCTTAAGTGATTTACTCTGAGTCCTAATTGCAGAGTGGGTGAGTCACCATCTTGAGTGACAGTAGAACCTGGACTCTAGCCCTCATACCCAGCTAGGCTAGCTTGCTCAGGCTGAAAACATCACTATATGCAGGAATCCATCATGAAAATCCAATTACAGTATCACAGCTTTCTAGGCTTTTCTAGGGCCCCAAACAGCAGCAACCAGCACCTAAAAAAACTTGGGTTTCTGTCCCTGTATTGAGTATAGTAAGCACATTTATAGCATACTTCTTGTTATAACTCTTGATTTATCTGAGTCTGCAGATTTGTTTTCATCTTCCTGAGAAGACCTCAAAACTCGCTGTAAAATAATGAACCACCAGTAACCAATAAGTATATTGGCAACTTCTGATCATTTACACTACAAACACTTCTAAAATGATCCCACCTTCACTGTGGAAGTGCCTTCTAAATCTGTACAAGTGCCTTGGAAAAAACTCAGAATATAAAGCATTGGTTGCTCTCCATTTTCTCTGTCAGCACAAAAGAAAAACAAGGATCTAGTGGCCCTGTTAAAGGCTAACAAAATTATTTATTGCACAAGCTTTTGTGGGAGAAAATCCCCATTCATCAGATGCTTTTTCTCCCATGAAAGTTCATGAGATACATAAATTTGTTAGTCTTTAGAAGTGCCAGCAAACTCCTTGTTATGTTGTGAACTAGACTAGGCTAGACTTTGGAATGTGTCAGCACTAATGAACTAAGATAAAGTTAATTCTAAATGGACTTAAGGAATTTAATTTGCTGTTACGATTGGTGTGCCTGTTGAAACTAACGAGAGGCCTGTGGCACCTTAAAGACTAAGTCCACACACACACACACCACTTGGCCAATTCGACCTAAGGCTTCACTTAGGTTGAACTGAGGAGAGGTCCCTTCGAAGTTAAGAAACTTCCCGTAACTTTGAAGCATTCATCAATTTGAACCCTCAAAATCGAATTGATGCTGTGTAGACATATGAATTCAAACTAAAGTTAGTTTGAATTCACAAGGGTTGACCTCCCCTCCCAGGGTGCAATCCACCCTGGGAGGAAGACCAGCCCTTCAGCACCGGGGCCAGCAGCCCTAAAGGTGCCTTTACCACCCCCAGCCACATTGGGCTGGGTGGAGCAATGGGGTTTGTGTCCCCCACCTGGGGACAGGGACCCCAGCCCCCACTCCAGCCCAGCTGGCCACCTGCCAGGAAGACACTCTGGGGTGTCTTTCTGGTGGGTGGCCAGCGCTGCCAAAGCTGCCCACTGGGGTGTGTTCCTGGCAGGCGGCCAGTGGGGAAGAAAGGGTGGGGATACTTTCTCCCCCGCCCAGACTGCACTGTCAGCACAGGGGCCAGGGGAACCCCTTGGCCCTGAGCTGTCAGCACAGGCCAGGGGAATCACTTCTCCCCCATCCTCCCCTGCACTGACAGCTTGGGGCCAAGGGATTCCCTGGCCCCAAGCTGGCAGCGCAGCCAGGCAGGGGCGAAGGGATTTCTCTGGTTGTGCTGATCGCGTGGGGGAGATTCTTCTCCTGGCCCCCCCATGCTGCGGGGGGGGGAGGCCCTGCCCCCGGGAGCCCGGGCAGGTGAAAACATTCCCCTGCCTGGCTCCTGCCTTCTGAGCTGGTGATGGGGAAAAACATTCCCTGCCCAGCTCTAGCCACAGGGTAGCTAGAGCTGAGCAGAGGATGCTTTTCCCTGTGCCTGGGTCAGAGGGCTTGTAGCATGGCAGGGGATTAGGTGGTGACATGTCCCTGCTAGGGGGCCATGTTGCCACACCTCCCATGGTGCCCCTGCTCCAATTTGAAATAGCAAGTCCAGTTCATGGACATGCTATTTCAAATTGGTTTTCTGAATCTGGCCTTGTTAGTTTGAATTGACTCAATTCAAACTAATCATAATTAGTTTTACTTGATTAGTTGGAATTGAATCAGTTCAAACTAATGGTCTAAGAGTAGACATACCCTAACGGATTTCTTCAGGCGTAAGCTTTTGTGGGCTCCAATACCCTTTGTCAGATGCATGAATTGAAACTACAGGATGGAAGAGGGCAAATGTTAGCAAAGTGACTACAGAGAGCAGATAGGCCTATTCATACCAGTTGGAGAGAATAGGTGAACAGGCACAATCATTTTTTGTACTGTGCTAACCATTCCAAGTCTCTATTCAGACCTGGTCTGATTGTGCCAATCAGCTTCAGCACTGCAGTTTCATGCTGAAGTCTATTTTTGAAGTTTTTGTTGAAGTATGGCAACTTTCAGTCTTCTGAAAAGTGTCCAAGCAGACTAAAGTGCTTTCTTACTAGTTTATGAATGTGGCCATTTTTGATGTCCAATTTGTGTCCATTTATCCTTTTGCGCAAGGACAGTCCACTTTGGCCAAATGGCAGAGGGGGATTGCTGGCATGTAACACCTTAGTGGATGTGCAGATGAATGATGGTGTGGCTGATGTGGTTGGGACCTGAGATGGTATCACTGGAGTCAATGTGTGGGCAGAGTTGGCAACAGGGTTTGTTGTAGGGATAGGTTCCTGGTTTAGTTTTCAGTTGTTGGTGAGTATTTGTTTCAGGTGGGGAGGCTGTCTGTAAGCAAGGATAGGCCAGGCTCCCAAGGCTTGAGAGACCGTGGGGTCATCTTCTAGGATAGGTTGTAGATCTTTGATGACGTGCTGCAGAGATTTTACATGGGGGCTGTAGGTGGTGGCCAGTGGTGTTCTGTTTTCTTTGTTGGGTCTCTCCTGTAGTAGGTGGCTCCTTGGTTCCTGTCTGGTTCTGTTGATCTGTTTTTTCACTTATCTGGATAGGTACTGTAGTTTTGGGAATGCTGGATAGAGATCTTGTAGGTGTTTGTCTTGGTCTCAGGGACCAGAGCAGATCCAGTCCTACCTTAAGGCTTGGCTATAGATGATGGATCATGCAATGTGTCCAGGGTGGAAGCTGGAGGCATATAGGTATGCACTGTCAGTTGGTTTTGAAACTGGTGTTGGTGTTGAAACTGAACTTTTAGAATAGATCACCTGTAAGATATTCCCACCACTCACCTGTGATCACCACAAATGTTTGTTGTCTTTTGTCTGTAGTATTGTCACTCCTGCACTGAGACACATATTAGCAGAATTATTGTCTTAAGAAAATTTTTGCTCCATCACTTAAAAGCTTGACTAGCATCACTGTTAAACACTTTGCCTTTATTTCTGAAGCTATTTTCAACTATTTCATGCAGTCCCAGCTAATGTTTCTGTGCAACAATTTTGTTTCCAATTCAGCTAAAATGAAAAATGAAAAACTATGGCAAAATACATTTAAAGTTGTGATACAAACTGATAAAAGCAAGTACTTTTCAATCTCCAACTTCATTATTCTCTTAAGCACTGGTTTTCAAACTTTTTTCCCCTCAAGCCCCAGTTGAAAAAAAACCATTTATGCCCACAATCCAACAATGATGGGATGGGATGCCTATGGCAGAGGGAGGACAGTGGCAGCTGGTCACCTCTGGCAGTAGACAGTGCTCCACGCCTGCTCACATCCCACCATCCCTTGTGGTGAGGAACCGTTATGCGGTGCTGGACACGATGCAGGAGGTAGAGGAGATGCCATCCACCCCAAAGGCTGGTCAGATCACAGCCACCTCACCTAAGAGGAAGCGTAGGGTTGTGGTGATTGGGGACTCCCTCCTGAGAGGAATGGAGGCACCCATCTGTCGCCCTGACAAGGCCTCTAGGGAGGTATGCTGCCTGCCAGGTGCCCGTATCCGTGATGTAACGGAGGGATTGACAAAAATCATCCGCCCCTCAGACTACTACCCCATGCTGCTTATCCATGTGGGTACCAATGATACTGCGAGAGGTGATCCTCAGCAGATCAAAGGTGACTTCAGGGCTCTGGGAGCGAGGGTGAAGGAGTTTGGAGCACAGGTGGTGTTCTCCTCGATCCTTCCAGTCAAGGCTAGAGGCCTGAGCAGAGAGAGATGTATCCTGGAGGTGAATGCCTGGCTGTGAAGATGGTGTCGTCAGGAAGGATTTGGCTTCCTTGACCATGGAGTCCTGTTTCAGGACAGAGGATTGATAGGCAGAGATGGCCTTCACCTGTCCAAGAAGGGGAAGAGCATATTTGGGCACCGACTGGCTGACCTAGTGAGGAGGGCTTTAAACTAGGTTCAACGGGGGAAGGAGACCAAAGCCCACAGGTAAGTGAGAATGTGGGTGATCTGGGGGGAGGGATGGAACTTGGGGGGTGCTGGGACTGTAGCACCAGCAATAAAAGAGAAGGTAGTTGGAACATGGGGGGGAATCAAATAATTGTCTTAAGGGCTCTACTGAAGCCCCAGTATGCGAGGAGAGTGGGGGAGGAGAACTCCTAGAAAAAATGCAAGGAGGTTTATGTAATAGAATTGGAAATCAACATGACAAAGTAGGGCAATCGGCCGGGTATCTTAGGTGCCTATACACTAATGCGAGGAGCCTGGGAAATAAGCAAGAAGAATTGGTAATACTAGCGCAGACAGGGAACTATGATATCATAGGAATAACAGAGACGTGGTGGGATAGTCTGCACGACTGGAGTTCTGCCATGGATGGTTATAAACGGTTCAGGAAAGACAGGCAGGGAAGAAGAGGGGGAGGAGTAGCGTTATATGTAAAAGAGCTCTATGACTGCTCAGAGCTCCATTATGGAAGTGGAAGCGTGCCTGTAGAAAGTCTGTGGGTTACATTGAGAGGGGAAAGCACCAAGGGGGATGTTGTGGTGGGTGTCTGCTATAGACCACCAGACCAGAAGCAGGAGGTGGATGAGGTGTTCTATGGACAACTAGCAGAAGCTTCTAGATCACAGGCCCTGGTGCTCATGGGGGACTTCAATTTCCCTGACATCTGCTGGGAGGCCAATACAGCAGTGCATGGGCAATCCAGGAGATTTTGAGAGTGTTGGGGACAACTTTCTAGTACAAATACTAGAGGAACCAACTAGGGGCCTTGCACTGCTCGACTTGCTGCTCACAAACAGGGAAGAATTGATCAGGGACGTAGAGGTAAATGGCAAGCTAGGCAGTAGTGACCATGACATGGTTGAGTTCAGGATGCTGATTAAATGAAGGAAGGAAAGAAGCAAAACAAAGACCCTGGACTTCAAAAAAGCAGATTTTGGCTCCCTCAGGGAACTGATGGGCAGGATCCCTTGGGAAGCTAATCTGAAGGGGAAAGGAGTCCAAGAGAGTTGGCTATATTTTAAAAACACTCTGCTAAGGGCACAGGAAGTTGCCATTCCAATTAGGAGAAAGAACAAACATGTGAGGCAGCCAGAATGGCTTAGCAGAGAACTCTGCTCTGAGCTTAAACATAAAAAGGAAGCTTATAGGAAGTGGAAGCTTGGTCAGATGACCAAGGAGGCATATAAAGATATTGCTAGGGACTGCATGGATAAAATCAGAAAGGCCAAAGGACAAATGGAGCTGCGGCTAGCAAGGGATGTAAAAGATAACAAGAAGGGGTTCTACAAGTATATTAGTAACAAAAAGAGGATCAGGGATGGTGTAGGCCCCTTGCTGAATAGGGCAGGCATCCTTGTGACAGAGGATGAGGAAAAAGTTGAAGTGCTCAATGCATTTTTTTCTTCAGTTTTCACAGCCAGGGTCAGCTCCCAGCCTACTACCATGGGTGTGGCAGATGGGAGAAGAAGACAGGCCCTTGGTGATGGAAGGTCAGGTTAGGGACTGCTTAAAGAAGCTGCAAGTGCACAAGTCCATGGGGCCGGACGAACTGCATCCAAGGGTGCTAAGGGAATTGGCCGACGAAATAGCCGCACCGCTGGCTGTTATCTTTCAAAACTCATGGAGAACGGGGGAGGTGCCAGAGGACTGGAAAAAAGCAAATGTAGTGCCTATTTTCAAGAAAGGGAAAAAAGGAGCATCCAGGGAATTACAGACCAGTCAGCCTCACCTCAATCCCTGGAAAAATTATGGAGCAGATTCTCAAAGAATCCATCTTCACACACTTAGAGGAAAATAAAGTGATCAGGAACAGTCAGCATGGATTTACCAAGGGTAAATCATGCCTGACCATCTCATTTCCTTCTATGAGCAGATGACTGGTTTTCTGGATGCGGGAAGCACCGTTGATGTGATATACCTTGATTTTAGCAAGGCTTTTGATACAGTTTCCCACAGCATTCTCATTGGCAAATTAAGGAAGTATGGGTTGGATAGGTGGACTATAAGGTGGATAGAGAACTGGCTAGATCAATGGTTTCAGCGTGTAGGAATCAATGGTTCCATGTCTAGCTGGCAACCGGTCACGAGTGGTGTGCCCCAGGGGTCAGGGCTGGTTCTGTTCAACATTTTCATCAATGATCTGGATGATGGAATAGACTGCATTCTCAGTAAGTTTGCGGATGACACCAAGCTGGGGGGACCAGTAGACACGTTGGAGGGCAAGGACAGGATTCAGGGAGACCTAGATAAATTGGAACAGTGGGCCAATAGAAATCTTATGAGGTTCAATAAGGACAAGTGTAAAATCCTGCATTTGGGACAAAAAAAAACCCCATGCACTGCTACAGGCTGGAAAACATTCAGCTAAGTAGCAGCAGTGTAGAAAAGGACCTGGGGGTCATGGTGGATGGGAAGCTGGATATGAGTCAGCAGTGTGCTCTTGCTGCCAAAAAGGCCAATGGCATACTGGGCTGCATCAAAAGAAGTGTTACCAGCAGATCAAGGGATGTGATCTTTCCCCTCTATTCTGCACTGGTGAGGCCAGATCTAGAATACTGTGTTCAGTTTTGGGCTCCCCACTACAAAAAGGACAGGGACATGCTAGAGAGAGTTTAGAGGAGGGCAACCAAAATGATTAAAGGGCTAGAGCACCAGCCCTATGAGGAAAGACTGGAAGCATTAGGCTTATTTAGTCTGCAGAAGAGAAGATTGAGGGGGGATTTGATAGCAACCTTCAACTACTTGAAGGGATGCTCTAAGGAAGATGGAGCTCGACTGTTCTCGGTAGTAACGGAGGACAGAACGAGGAGCAATGGTCTCAAGTTGCGGTTAGGGAGGTCTAGGCTGGATATTAGAAAAAACTTTTTTACCAGGAGAGTGGTGAAGTCTTGGAATGAGCTGCCAAGGGAGGTGGTGGAGTTTCCATCTTTGGAGGTGTTTAAGGCCCGGCTGGACAAAACCCTGACTGGGATGGTTTAAGTGGGAGTGGTCCTGCCTCTGGCAGGGGGTTGGACTAGATGACCTATGAGGTCCCTTCCAACCCTATGATTCTATGAATTACATCTCTGAGCAATGCATTCCAGTCTTCTGGCAGTGGGAGCAGGGGGAGCTGCAACACAGTGCCTGGAGGTCTGTGACCCAGTACTGGGTCCCGACCCTAAGTTTGCAAACCACTGTCCTAAGGAACTAATTCATAGTTTAGACTTTAAACTTTACAGACCAATTACGGCCATTTTCCAAGATGCTAAATTAGGAGAAGCATCCAAAGGTCTAGCATTATAATAGGAATTTGGGTGGATAGGTGGGAGGACAATTTAGTGGGAAAACTACTTTTCAGCCACACAAATAACCTTAAAACTCAGCTAAAAGCTATCAAAATTTCCCTGGCTTCAATTAAGGGCATAAATGGGAGTGAAGGCATCAGCAGCTGCCTACACTGATCTGATTGCAAGATCATGGCCTAATGGGGATGGCAGGCACAGAAACTGAAAATGAGGTAAATCTTTCAGAATTCAGGTCCTGCCATTTCTTCAGGGAAGCTATGCAGAGATAGGTGTCTCTCAGCTCTTTTGGAGTTAGGCACTTGTACCATTTCAGTGGGGGAGGAAGAGGCATCACTCCCTCATAATTCAGAGTCCATTGCTTAGGGTACTCACTTGTAATGAGTGACACCCCCCTCCCAGTTCAAGTCCCACCTCCCCTTGAGAGAAAGAAGGAATTTGCATAGAGGCCTGTTCCCTAGGGAACCTTTGCTGCAGCAAATTGGGTGCTGAGTAAATTTGGCCATCTATTGGATTCAGGCAGAGATTTTGTGCATTGCAGTGGTCCCCAAAACGAGACTTGAATGCCTAAGTCTTTTTTAGACACCTTATTTCTTTTGCACAACCAGACCTTAGACTAAAATGTTCAAACTCACCTGAATGACTTTTGTATGTGACACTTAGGCTACACTTGTGGAAAGGAGACCCTTAATCTCAATGCTGCATTGTAAAACAGAAATAATAGTTCTCTACTTCACAGGGATGCTGGGAGACTACATTCATTAATATTTGGGTGTTGATTAGATAGTGTGATGCTGACAGCTATATAACTGGATAGATAACCTCCAAAAGACACAGAAGAAGTCAGACCAATCTGAAGTGGTTTCGGGGGGGGCAGGGGGCGGGGAAGACTGCTTTAAAAAGGGGGAATGAAAAAGCAATTGCAAAGGCAAAAAACATAGTACTGGTAGCCAGGCACAAGACAGTAACAGGAAGAGACATCAGATGTAATATCAGCCAGATTATGTATACCCAAAAATCAGTGGCTCTATGGGAAAGATTTACTGCTATCAATGCTACTATTTTCATGCCAAACCATTTCATAATGTTCATCAAGAAAAATCAAAACAAAAGCTACAGGAGGAAGAAGAAAGGAAACTCTGCAGCTCATCTGCTCTGAAGGAGACAGGCAGTAACTGACAGGGTTATGATAACAGTTGAAAATGTGTATGCAGAAATACTCTTGGAATTTTTTCCCATGTGCTTAACAGCAGCAATGAATGCTGGGTCTTTATATCTAGGGAAAGCCTCTTGAAAAAAGCCCGCACCCAGAATTCTTTAGTTGCTCTGTGCACTCCACTCGTCCCAGTGACTCTTAGTAAACTTTACAGGGGCAGCTGTGTTACTCTAGTTCAGTAAAACAAGCAAGGAGTCCTGGGGCACTTAAAGACTAATAAATTTATTGGATGCGCTTTCATAGGAGAAAATCCCACTTTGAAGATAGAGGTACTTAAAGAATGGGAGGAAAATAAATGGAGGAAAGTGTAAATCATGGAATCAGGTCATGCTGGAGCAGCAAATCAAACCAGTTAAGATTCAAACACTGTGAACAGCATAGAGAGGAAGATGAGGTCAAATCACCTGTCGTAATGAGAAAAAATCCAAAGTCCCTATTAAGCTCAGAAGCAATACACTCAAATTACCAAATAAGGTCAATCTCTGCAGCTTCTCTTTGAAGCCTTGATCTGGTATTCATCTGCCTGAGCACTGCAATTAGTAAATTGTCAATGGGGTGATCAGGAACAATGTTACCTCTAAGCTGTGCATGTGTGCATGCACACACAGGTCATGAAACCCACACACACAACAAAATAAAGTGCACCCAAGAAAATTCAGTGCTAATATTAGTGCAAGTTTTTTATGCACACAAAGAAATTTTTGTGCACACAACCCACGAAAAATTAGAGGGCACATTGAAGACTGAAATGCTGACCCACTCATTCTAAAACCAGTGGATCAGCATTTCAATCCTCCTGATCACTCCATTGACTCCTCAGAGGAGTCCTTTCGCCAAGGAGTCCTGTGCCCAGGATCCTTAGCCAGGAAAAGACAGGAGCACGAACTCCTCATGACAAGCTGAGAATTCTTCTCCTGCCCAAGCTCAGACTTCACCACTCTACCAAAGTCTGGAATCTGGTGACTTCCAAGCTGAAGTGGTGGAATTGTGGGTATGTAACATCAGCAAGGCTCTCAGTTAGCAGATCTTATCTTTCCACCAACAGAGGGAACAGAGTTTCTTCCTATAGGCTTATAGTCTATTGTGCAGTTTTTGAATATATCGCAAGAGCATATTGACCACCAGCAAAAAAAGATGTGGCGCTGGACTGTTCAAGTATTCATTAATTGCCTGAATTTCCCATGCGTTGTACTCACTTTCCCTCTGTCTCACAAAGCCAGAAATGTAGGTCACATGGCTTTTCTACCCAATGCTCAGTTATCCTGACAACAATTCCATGGATTTATTATAGATCAAAGCAATAATCTATTGTTGCTTAAAAGTAATGTGAACTGATGAACCTAAAGAAATCTAATGTGGTTATGAGATAGTAGTTCATAACAGATGAGTTCCTTACAGATCAGCTAACACTCTGCCAACAATTCCATCTTTGTCTCACAAAAACAGAATTGTTTTAAGATGCTGGGTTATGATCCACATGTTGAGGAAAATGGGACTTAGAAGATAAACAATTCCTTTTGAATTGTTTAATAACATTTTAACCAGCAATAGAGTTCTTTAGAAAGCTCTATTGGATCATTAGAATAACTGTTATTTATCTTCCAGTTAAGAATGCTCACTTTCATTTGTAAAACAGAAGCAGAGATGAAATAAAGCAATGGACATTGCAGAAATATGTCTTCTTCTCAGTGAAGAAGCAGAAATATCATCAATGCTCTATTTTTCCCACAGAACAAATGAACACTCAGTTTCAATTCACAGAATTCCTTGCATTTTGTGGAGCAAGGTGTATCCTGCATGAAACTGGCAGGGAATGAAAATTCTCACTAACTCCACAGATGTTCTATCCTGGGAGTCACAACAACCTGAACACGTGCCTATGTTAGCAGGCTACAAGCACCTACTAGTGCCCAGTCCACAGGCAGTGTGCGTGTGAGGCAGGCATTTCAGCCAGGGATTTCCCTAATACCCCCTTCCCCCCAATTTTCAACTAGTAACAGTGTTATACCAGTTTAGTGAGCACCACCAATACCCCCACACCTCACTGTACATCCCCCCTAATTTTGAGTCCTGAGAAAAATACTGATTTCAGCACAGCAATGCAAGCTGCCCCACAGACCTACCCCTCTGGAAGCAGTGCATCCCCTCATTCAGAAAAGGCCTGTCAGAGTGGATTGGGCTGGCTGAACTGTGCATTAGGCTGCTGATTCAGTACATATGGCACATTCCTTATGGTATATTTATATTATATGGAAGCTTATGGACTGATTGTGCACCACAGAATCAATGGGAGTCTTGCCCTCACAGGGTATTGCTGATGTTAAGGCAGATTTCTAAGCAAATCAAATGCTGGAAGTGTGCAGTGCAGACTTTGAAATGTATTAGATTGGTGTCACTCTAAGATGTACCTCCTTTAATGTATTCATCTCTGGTACACACATTCCTTAAAAATTATAATTTCTATTCTCACACTGCTGTTGGAGAAAGTCTTTAGTGGGCCTCTTTTACATGTATCTCATTTTCTAAATGAGTCACATTCCTGTTGTAGTCTAATCAACAATGAAGGCAGATGACTTTGAAACATTAGCTTTTTTTTAAATAAAAAAGCAGGAAGAATTTACAGTTCTTTGCCTTCTGAGTATAATAGAACCTGATGATCACTGTATTTTAGTTGTATTCACCAAACTCAGTTTGCCTAAATGAAAACCTCTTATGGTACTAAGCATGAACAAAAGTGCCAGGATACTGCTTCAGGAAAAAACTGACTGAAATCCAAGAAAGAATATAGAATGCCACTAAACATCACCTACAACCTCCAAAGCACATCATCAAGGATCTACAGCCTATTCAGCAAGACAATCTCTCACTCTCAAGCCTTGGGAAACAGACCTCTCCTCACTTACAGACAGTTCCCCCCAACTTCAAACGGATACTCACCGGCAACTACAGACCTAAAAACAGAACCATTAAAGCAGGTGCATATCCCTGCATGTGGGTGGGTGCAGCACAAGACCCACCTGAAGGGCACCTCCTGGTGGTGGTTGTGCAGAATTTAGCTCAAGTAGTCCCCCTCCAGGCAGTCTGTGCTACACTTCTTCACACACCAACTCTTGTTCCTAAATCCAATTCCAGGACCTTAGCCCTTCAGCTAAACCCTAAGTCCATCCCTTCCAGGGTACCAGCCACTAAAACAGTCTATGGTCAACTCACCCTCATTCTAGCTACTAAAATTGTCAGTGTCCCATGAGCCCTTGCCACCTCAGGCATCCATGCCACCCCAGCACACTGGGGGAGCAGGAAGGGGCCTGGGCCCACTCTTTTCTCCAGGCCCTGGCCCAGGGACCCTAAATACCTCCATTGAAAGCCTCCATCCTCCTCCACTCACTCCACAGTCTACATCAACCTGTGGGCCACTTCCCTGCAGCCCCAGCTGCACACAGTCTCACCACTGGAGTCCAGCCACTGTCCACTCCTTGGCCTCCTTGCTCCAGACTGCTATTACAGCCACTGCCACAGTCTGCTACCATGGGATCCCCAGCTCCAGTCAGCCCCAAGTGCCTGCTCCCACCATCAGCCTGCCAGGAGGAGAGCCTTCCTCTTGCAACTCCCACAGCAGACTGACCCTGGCTACCTTTGCTGCTCCCTTATATACTGGTACCTGCCCTCTGACTGGATGCTGCAGCTCTCTCACCCAATTGGCTGCCGCATGCCCACACCCCTTTTAATCCTGTGTGGGTTGTAGCAAAGCCACTGCACTGCTACATTGCAATGAACCATGCTGCCAACTTTGCTCACATTTCTGCACAAAAGACACCATCACAGGACCTAATCACACCAGTGATTCCATCAAGGGCTCATTCACCTGCTCATCCACCAATACAATTTATGCCATCATGTGCCAGAAATGCCCTCTGCCTTATATATTGGACAAACAGGACAGTCTCTGAGCAGAGGAATAAATGGACACAAAGCTGACTTCAGAACTCACAACATTCAAAAACGAATAGGTGAACATTTAAATATTCATGATCACTCCATTGATGCTTTGCTAATAGCTGAGCTCAAACAAATGAAAAACAAATCAAAACTTCAAAGAGAAACTGCAGAATTGGAATTCATGTGTAAATTTGGCAGCATTATTTCAGGGCTAAATAAGGACTAAGGATTTTTTCTTATTAGAACAGGTGATTTGACCTCATATTCCTGTATATGCTGTTCCCCAGAGTTTGAATCTAAATTACTGCACTGATTTGCTGTAACAGTCTGACCTGATCCTATCACTTACACTTCCCTGCATTTATTTTCCTTCCATTCTGTAAGTTCTCCATCTTCAGTTAACAAAGTGGGATTTTCTCCCATGAAAGCTCATGCAATAAATCAATTTGTTAGTCTTTAAAAATGCCACAGGACTCCTTGTTTGTTTTGGTGAACTAGACTACCACGGCTACCCCTTTGGAATTTGTGAAATCCTTGACACACATCACATCCTCTATCAAGAGGACAGTTATGCAGTACCTGGAATCCAACCAAAAGACTGTGATCAAACCAGCAGATAAAAGGGGTGGCATCACGGTTCTCAATTATGATAATTACATCAACAAGGCCATCTGAGGACTCTGGCACCACTCCTATGAAGAACACAGGGAAGACCTCAGACCTCAGCTGACCCAAAAGTTAAAGGATATCATCAAATCCTTCCACAAACAACTTCAAGAGGAAAATCTACATCATCACTTCCATGAGCTCACCCCTGGGGAGTATCTGCAGGCTTTCTAAGATACACAAACAAGGAGCCCAGGCGGGCCCACCATACCTGGCCATGGCACTCTTACCAAAGGAATATCATGACTTGGAGAATTCATCCTCAACTCACTCACCACACAAAGGACCAGCTTCCTCCAAGATGCAAATGGCACCCTCTAGAAACTCCAGATTTTTAACAGCCTCCCTCAAAACACCACCTTCATACAACCAACATCCCTCACAATGTGGCATTACGGCCTGCCACAAAATATCCACCTCAAACGCATCACCATCTCATTTTTACCCCCAACATTTTGACATTCAGCAGCACTTTGTCCAAGCCATAAAACCAGCCATAGTTACTACATTAGGTCCCCAAAATGCCAGCCTCTTCATGGGCCATCTTGAGGTAAAATTTCTGGACAAATGCACCATGAAATTAATGATATACTTGAGACACGTGGATAATATCTTCATCCTCTGTACAGGCAAACTAAATTCCCCTATTTTCTGCCACAACTTCATCTACCACCATCCATCCAAATCTCTCTATAGAGCACTGGCACATTAGCACCAACTTCCGGGACAATATAATTAGTGTTAGTTGTCTGAAGGGTTTCATTGCTATATTCCAATAACCCATGGATCATCACACCTTCACAGATCCAACCCCCGCCTTTAAATTCAACAAAAAATTTGTCATCTACAGCCAAGTACTTAGATACCACAGAATAAGATCCAAGATGAAGTACAGGATATACATCTTAACACACTTAAACTGCCTTCACCAAACAAGGATACTCCACCAGAGAAGCAGATTACATACTTTAACAGGCCATCCAGACACCTAGAGAACCTGCTTCAATATGCCCTCTGACCAAATGTCTCTAGTTCAGTGTTTCCCAACCAGTGTGCCACGGTGCATAGGTGTGCCATCAGGCCTGAACTGGTGTGTCACAGAATTTTTTGAAAAACCACTCAAAGTTCTGGATTGGCTCATGAATATACATAAGGTCATTTGGAGACTATATGGTGGTGTGCCTCAAAACAATTAAAGCTATCAAAGTGTGCCACAGCAGAGAAGAGGTTGGTAACCACTGCCCTAGTTGTCACCTGTCATCCCAATCCTGGAACTAATGTGTGGTATCATTGAACAATTATGATCCATACTTGATGGGGACCACTTTGGAAAGAATCTCTTTCTTTCACAGTAAAGCACCAATCTCACCAAGCTCATCATCAGAAGCAAGCTTCCCCACTGTCCAGGACACAGCAATTCAACATGGCACCAGCTTCTGCCAGAAGAGATTGAAAAACCTGCAGACATACCTCTATTGTTACAGTTATCTGTACTCACCACCACACACCTTTCAAGGTCCCTGGGTCCTACACATACTAGCACAACACGTGGTATACCACATCACATGCACTAAACGCCCTGGCAACAACTATGGTGGTGAAACAAGACAATCACTATGCACTCAAATGAGCTCACACCAAAAAATATGAAAAAAACATCCCCCAAATGATCACTTCATTATCTGACAGCTCAGTCCTCATCCTCAAAAGAAACCTGCACTAAAAGACAAACCTGAAACCTTAAATTCATATCTTTGCTAGATACTAAAAATCATTGTCTTTATAAAACCACTGGCTTTACAGCACACCAATCTACAACCCTATGTCTCCCTCTTTATGTTCTGTGCCTGCAGCAGCAATAACTGGCCACTTCACCTTGAATGGGTTCTTACAAGAAGTGTAAACTACATATGCTAACAATCTGTTCCTGAGTGTATTTATCCTTGACACTGAATACCTTTCCCAGATCTGAAGAAGAGCACTATGAAGGTTGAAAGCTCATCTCTTCCACAAATAGTTGTTGTTCCAATAATAGAGATTACCTCACCCACCTTATCTGTAGATATATTCAACCATATACATTGAAATATGCATCAATAACTGATCAGCAAACAGAAACTGACCCAACTGCCCATGTCTAAATAAAATCCTATAGATCCAAGTTATTAAATTAGTTTTTCTATACATAACAGTTATATTATAGTCTGTCTGCAATATTGTATTAATATCAATGTTTTCATGTATGAGCTTCACATGCAGGACCTCTGACTTTATTCTGAGAGAGGTTAACAAATACAGAAACAAACAGCCAGGGTCTCAGTGTAAATTAGCATGGCTCAACTGAAGTCAGTGGATCCATGCCAGTTTAGACCACCTAAGGATCTGTTAACAGAATGGTGCGCAACTGGTGAAAAATGTTTTCCCATTAAATTTCAGATGCATGCCTCTAACTATTAGCATGCAACTATGCTATTAGTGGATGTGATCTTGCTAGTGAAATAAAGTTGGATGAAGTCACTAGTTGGGTGGAAAACCCAGAAATCAGTGCTGATTTTGCCTACTAATGGATCTGATGCATGCATGCCTAGAGATGGTGAAGGAGGCACTAGCTTCAAAAAAGCATGGAAAACCAAGCCAGTGGTTGTAATTTAATCTGGAGTTGTGACATGTTTTGTATTATGCATTTCCTTCTTTAATCTCTTCTTTACTGTATCTCATCATGTCTTGTATGGTGTTCAAGAGACCATCTACTTTGAAAACTTTTATCTATGCACAACATCTAAGGGGTATTACTCATCCTCTTTTATTTAGTTAAAACAGTCCTTAGTGCCTTTGTGTTGTTGGAGAAGCTATCTTTCAGATGAGATTCATGTAAACAGCTGAGTCACTGTGCATCCAACAGTACTATTAACCCATGTGTCATGGCCACATTCCAATTATATCCTACCAATCAAAATTCCCTCTGCAGTTTCAATTGATGATGTTTTGCAGGCAAATTTAGAGTAGAGTATTATGAGTGCTGCTCACTGAAAATGTTCAATATTAATGTTACATTAAGGGTGATGTCAGAATTTCATCTAGACCACATTTCCCTATGCTTATGAGAATATCATGTGATTCTGTCACAGGGTGTCACTCTCCACCTTCTCTTCACAGGCTACTCAGCCATGTGGTTGAGTACCACTATCTATTAATCCCTTCCAGGGGGGAGTTTAACTCACAAATCTCAGCCACTAGCCTGCAATGGTCACAAGTGCTGAGCCGCTCCTGGCACTTTGGGGGAACGGCGAGGGGCCAGGGCCTGCCCACTTTTCTGGGCCCCAGCCCAGGGACCCTAAATGCCTTGACCATGGCTTAGTCACCAATGTCTCCCTCCAGTTTCTCTCAGTCACCACCAATCTCTCTGGGCCACTTTCCCTGCAGCGCCAGCATAGTCCATGCCCTCACCTAAGGGCTATGCCACCATCTGGTCCCGGTGCTCTGCCCAAGCCTCCATGGCCCTCCGTTCCATACCAGTTCCTCATCTCTGAGTTGCTCTTTGGACCTCCGCTGCCACTTGCACTTTCAGGATCACCTGGCAGCTGGTCAGCTCCCAATGCACCCTGTGAGCTGACTACAGTGCTGGCTCCCTCAGTCAGCTAGCAAAAGAACTTGTTCTCCACCTGTCTCACTCAAAGTGACTTCCCTGGTCCCTGCTGCTCCCTGTTATACTGGCATCCTGGCCCTTGATTTGTTCTCCCCCATCTGCAGCCCATTGGCTGCAACTCCCTGGCCCTTATTAAGCCTGTAAAGGGCAGTGAGTGTAGGGCAACAGCCCCATCATAGACTGTGTCAAAAACCTTATAAAAAATTGAAGATACATCACCTTTGCTGCTTCCCCCAATCCACTAGGCCATTAAGGGGCATATATTTAATTGTCTATTACCTTTAAGCCCTAATTTTAACTTGTCTGGAACTCTCTGTATTGACTCTGTTTTCACTCCCACCCTACCCTTCTGAAGATGATTATTCTTAAAAATGTGCTTTACTGAAATCTAACATCCTTGCACTGCTTCATTCTGTGAACCCACTTCTTTTTTCCCCTGCTGAAATGGAGTAGCCTATAGGAGGCAGCATTTTTCAGTGTGTAGGACATCAAATATATTATTCCAGTTACTTTCCCATTAGCTGTATAATTAGTGTTTTCCAGCCTCTGATGGGGAGTCAGGAGACCTCGGTTTTATTATCAACTCTTCCATTTATCTGGTGTGTAACCCTTGAGCAGACACTTGGTTTCACTCTGTTTTCCTGTTTGTAAAATGAAGATAATAATGAGTACCCACCTCTTTAAATGTTTGAGGTCTCTAGATGAAAGTCACAATACTCCTTGTATACCATTGCAATGATGAAATATTTTCCAGTTCATGAGTAACCAAGATGTATGTTAAGCCACATTAACTTGGAACAAACATTTTTAAATCAACATACCCATATAACTTGCACCCAAGAGTCCTATTTAAAAAAACCTGGCTAAAGAGCTCACTGGCTAGCTGATATTTCTATTTATTAAAAATCTTGGACTATAATGAATACCCCACAAAACTGCAAGAGAGCTACCATTGTCAAAAGGGCAAGTGGGATGAACCAGTAAAATATAGGCTGGTTACACTGATGTCAATCCTGGATAGCAGCAACAAAAAAAAAAAAAGGACATCTGAATGCATTAAAGTGAAAGACTTAAAGAGTTCCATCTGTTTAGCTTTTCAGAAAGAAAACAGATGACTAACTTCACAGGGCAAATAAACTGGGTTCTAATGGGCTTTTTAATCTAGCCAAGAAAAATGTGACAAGAACCAATGGCTGGACGCTGAAGCCAGATAAATTCAAACTGGAAATAAGGTGCAGACTTAACAGTGAAGGCAGTTAGCTACCAGAACAAACTGCTGAGGCAAGTGGTAGATTCTCCTTCTCATGACGTCTTCCAGTCAAGACTAGATGTTCTTCTGGGTACTGCATTTAGCTAAACACAAATTATTGGATTCAATACCAGACTAAGTGGGTGAAATGTAATGGCTTGTGTAAGACAATGGGTCAGGCTAGATAATCTATTGGTCCCTTCTAGCATTATACTCTGACAGTGCAAAGCCTCTTGTTCTGGTTTTGCCATTTGTTGGAAATAGGAAGGTTCCCTTTGAATTCAAGTATATTGTCATACTGCCACCTAGCTATCAGGTGTACAAGAGGCACAAGTTCCAAAGGGGTAGCCATGTTAGTCTAGTTCAGCAAAGTAAACAAATGAGTCTTGTGGCACTTTTAAAGACTAATAAATTTATGTATTAAGAGGCATAAGAACTCCCTACATGAACAAGGTCCAGCTTTCAAACCTGGTATGCTCCAAATGTTATGCCAAATGCCTAAAAGGAAATGCTTAACAATATTATTAAACATTGGAATAAGTTGCCTTGGCAGGTTGTGAAATGTCCTACATTGGAGGTGTTTAAGAGCAAGTTAGACAAACACCTGTTGGGGTGGTTTAATGGGGGTACTTGGTCCTGCCATGAGTGCAGGGAACTGGACTCGATGACCTGTCATGGTCCCTTCAGACCCTTCCAATTTCTGTGATTCTATGATTATCCATAACTGTGATCAGTTTATTGTTGGAACATGGTGACTAATAGTCTTTGTAATAAATGATAATGTAAAAAAATTGTTTAAATGCCACTTTCATATAACCTTAGGCCACTAAAACACTCAACTGCTAACAGGAACATGGGGCTCACCAGCTCCAATGCTAAATAAAATCTAAATATCCTTGTTCAGAGTCATTGCTAATACCAATGATACATAAGATCTTGTTAGAAAACGGTGCCTGAATTAATGCATGAAGAGCAAGCTAAGAGCTGTACTAGGATAAATAAACAGAAGGGCCCCCAAATGTATGTGGCTGATTACAGAATTATTCAGAGAAAAAATGAACATTAACGTCTGTGAGACACCAAGCAAAAAATTCCTCATTCATACCTATTATGTCAAGGGTAAAACACTGAGATGCCATATTTCAGTCAGATGCTGTGGAAGAACTTAACCCCCCCCCCCCCCAAGCTTCATGTACTAGATAGAAAAATACCAATGATGGAACAAACCAACAGCTATAGAAACAGCAAATTGTATCCAAATTACCCAATCACAGGAAAAGGAAAAAAGCAGAAGAGCTTGAACCAGAGAAGAAAGAATAGACAGTGCTGCCAGAACACCCAATAACAATCATCATTCACAAATCAGTGTGATAGTCTCTGATGTGTACATATACAGAAGTTCATTGGTGTTGCAGCCACTTACACTTTCTGAATTTAGCCTTCTGTGTTTTTTAGAAAATATATCAGACCAGGTGAAGGTGGAAAGAGGGGAAATTATTTTATGCATTGTGATTTTAGAAGCCTTAGCCAGATTTCTATGGGAGGAAAATGGTCTAGTTGGTTTCTTTGTAATGGTTCTAATAAGATGTTGCTCTAAGGCAGGGGTCTCCAAATCAAATCACCATGAGGGCCGCATGAAGACTAGTATATTAGCCCGAGGGCCATACCACTGAAACCTTTTCATATAACGATATTGCAAATATCAATAACAATAGCATCGTTGAGGGCTGCAGGAAATAACTTTAGGGACCGCATGTGGCCCATGGGTCACAAGTTTCCGACTCCTACTCTAAGGTCATACAAGTTATAAAATAAGAAGCAGTTTAATGGAATGTAGCCATATACTGTACTGTATGGATACATATGACATGAAACTATTAACTGTATAAAAGAGCAGGAGAAATTTTCATCTATCTAGCAAATGTTATTTTAAAAACTAGTACTACTCTATTGATCCGTTTCAAGGAAAATGTAACTCTAATGGTCAACAAACAGAAAATCCTTACATAGTAGCCATAGTAGATTGACTAGCCTGGAAAAAAGGTCCAAGGCACTAGCCTCAGACTTAGGCCAGTTTTCCAGCCCCTGTTCCACTACAGATGTTCTCTGTGAGGTGCTCAGATACTGTGTTGACAATGGCCATTTCAGTACTTAAGAAACAGGCAGAAATCGCACACGGATTTGCCCAATGGCTAATAGACCAAAATTGGAAAGCACTCACTAATGCTCGGGGTGGTATGTTATTGTGGGTTTCACTGCTACATTGTGAACTGACATTGTCTCATCTTATGTGATGGGGTATGAGATGGAAGAGAATGGAGACAACGAAATAATAAGTGTATCTGAAAGGTGCTCATGGCCTCATCCACTCCTGTATCTGGCCAAACACAAGCAAGCGTGGAACTGTATAGACTCATTCCTGGTGCTCCCAACTACCTTCCCCAACACCCTGTGAAGTGCCAGGAAGGTGGGGAACTAATGGAGCTATTCTGTTTCTCTTGGAATCTGAGTAGGTAGGTGGCAGGATCTCCTTTTTAAAAGGGGTAAACTAAATAGACAGAAGTTAAACTGATTATTAAGATAACTAAATTGGGGTAATCATCTGTATTTAGAGAAGCCCTTTCTGTAGGAGGAAAGCGGTTGATGGAGATTCCCCAGTGGAAAATTTTCTTCTTTTATCAGACTCTGCTCTGCTGACTGCAGAAAAGTCTTGGATTTCCTTCAACTCTCCAGCTGGGTACCAGATCCTCTTTCAGGTTTTCCTGTCTGATCAGGCCTCATTTCACCAACTAGTGAAGAGGAAAAGGAGGAGAAGAATCTGAGGGTAAGAGGAGAAGGAACTCTAATAATATACAAGGGAGACAAATGTCAGTTTTTCTTGCTCTATGTGGAGCCAGAAGGCCCAAGATACGGGAAACAAGGTGAGCGAAGGGCAGGGAGGAAGCAAAGTGGAGAAATTTAAACTTGAAAATATTTGAAGGGACACATTAAACACACAGATGAAAGGTTCACATGACCCTCCCCACCTCCAGATTTCTAAAGATACCTCTGATGGGGGCACACAGCAGCAAGGAGGCAGCAGCTTGCTGCTCCATGTCCCCCACTTCCCTACAGCTGCAGACTGTTGCTTCTTCCCTGCTCTGCACTGTTTCTTGCTTTGCAGCCCACCGTTAAGGTGGGTTGGGTGCAGAGGCAAAATCACCATGGGACTCCAACAGCGGGCTGCAGCTATAGAGGTGGGAAGAGAAGAAGCTCAGCTGCCCAGGCTACAGGGACACATGGAGATTTGGGGAGGTGAGAATATGCTTCATTCCCAGGTGCATGCTCCTGGTCGAGAGGAAGAATGGTCCAGTGGTTAAGCGTTAGTCTGGGACTGGGGAGACTGAGCTTAAATTTTGTGCTCTGTCCCAGACTTCCTGTGTAACCTAAGTAAATCACTTAACCTCTTTGCCCTCTACTCCCTATCTCACAGAGTGTTTTGGGCATATATACAATAGTATCTGAACACTTTGTTCTATTTACAGTATTCTCATTACCCTTCCCTGAACACCCCCTAATTCTTAAATAAGCAGGGGAAGTTGCTGGTTTTGCTGTGAGCACATTCTCCTCACTCTCCTGTGGCTGAAAGTACATGTGAGCCTATGTCTACATTGATGGCAGCACTGTCTGCCCCATCAGATCGATTCTTTGGGATCAATTGAGCAGCAGTGGAGACCTGCTCAAATCAATCTGCCGTTGAACAAGCATTCAAGTTTTACAGTGTTCACTCAGTATTAGAAAGAATAGTGCATTCTCTCTATTTTCTTTTGGTCTCCCTTATAGCAGATTATGGATGATGCCAAGTTACAGTAGGCTGAACACTTATTTAAAAAGAAAAAACAAATTCATCCCACAATTCTTTTTCTGGCATGGCATTAGTTTTCTATGGTTTTGGGGGGTTGTTTTTAAGAGCGAAATGTACTCAGTTTGTTTTGGAAATCAGAAACATGACTTCTCAGTATTTCCATTTAATTAACACTCCTTTTGGAGACCCCACAGGGATGGGTGCTGCTGAAAATCTGTAATGATTTTTATAAGGGTTAGTTTTGTTCTGATTTAAAATGGTAGCAAGCTGAGTCACAGACTTGCTTCTTATCTTCTGGAAAAGAAAGCAAGTCCAATCTCCTTTGAGGCTCAGTTTTTGTAACTGTGTTATGCAGACCATCCCTGCCTATTAGTGAGAGGCAAGGCTAGAAAGGACTGAAGATTACTTATGCTTTTAAGATAGCACGAGCAATACTATGATTCAAGGAACTAGGAGGAAGATCCCCAACATTTATTCTAACCATAAGAAGTTGCACACTAACAGAAAAATTCATATTAAAAACAACCACACTAATCTGGACCATTAAATTAGTTAATGAAATTCACCCTTCAGAACCGCTGCATCTTCCAGCATCAACCCATAACTTAGATCCCACTCATTTTTTCTGTTAGTGTAGAATGCTATTTATGTTTTTATTTATTTTTCCAAACTTTAAAATTATAAGTATATATTTCCACTGTTAATTGTGGTGTAGAAAACTAAGCCTCCGGTCCTGCTGGAGCACAAGCCCTATGAAGAAAGACTGAAGGAACTAGGCTTATTTAGCCTGCAGAAGAGAAGACTGAGGGGGGATTTGATAGCAACCTTCAACTACTTGAAGGGTTGCTCCAAGGAGGAGGGAGCTCGACTGTTCTCGGTAGTAACAGAGGGCAGAACGAGAAGCAATGGTTTCAAGTTACAGCTGGGGCGGTCCAGGCTGGATATTAGGAAAAACTTCCTTACTAGGCGAGTGGTGAAGCAGTGGAATAAGTTGCCTAGGGAGGTGGTGGAATCTCCATCTCTGGAGGTGTTCAAGTCCCAGCTGGACAAAACACTGACTGGGATGATCTAATGGGAGTGGTCCTGCTTTTTTTGGCAGGGGGTTGGACTAGATGACCTTGTGGGGTCCCTTCCAACCCTATGATTCTATGATTCTAATTCTTTGCATGCAAGCTGACTGCTTCAGTCCTGCAAAAGCCCAGCTGAAACCTGTATGCACAGTGTCCACGTGCACACCACAAATTGCAGAACTGACACAGTCAGACTGGTAGTGTGCAGAACCTCCTACCTATTATGCTGACCAATATTGTCTCATTGTTTATTTGTGTTCCCTATCAGTCTATTATCAGTTGTCTCTTTGCTTGTACTTAAATTGCAAGCCCCTTGGACAGAGAGATTTTGTTCTGCATTTGTACAGCACCTAGCACAATGGGTTCACGGTCCATGAACAAGGCTCCTAGGCACTTCAGTAATACAGATTATTATTAATAATCAAGAAGTAATATAACATTCTTTCTTTTCAGAGCACTTGATTTGACACCCAGCCTAATGTAAAAAAAGCAAGGAGTCTTGTGGCACTTAAAGACTAATAGATTTATTTATTGCATGAGTCTTCAAGTGCCACCAGACTCCTTGCTTTTTTTGCTTTACTAGACTAACATGGGTCCCCCTTTGGAACTTGGCCAGCTTAATGTATTTGTGAAGTCCAGTGTATGATTACTACTGTCCTTCATAGTAGGAAAGAATTACTCATGGTCTTTCCAATGATCTGTATTACCTGTGACAGTGCTGTAATTCAAGTTGATTAATGATACATAGTAATAGTGGATGAAACTTCAGTGGTTTTCTTTACCTGTCAGTTTCCAAAGGGATAGCCGTGTTAGTCTAGTCCAGCAAAAAAAACAAGGAGTCATGTGGCACTTAAAGACTAAAGATTTATTTTTCGCATGAGCTTTTGTGGGAGAAAATCCCACTACAGCTGAACTAGAATTAATATCCAAATTAAATTCTGTGAAAGCAGGACTGAATTGAGACTATGGGTTCTTTTCCCATTACAAAAGGTAATTTGACTTCAGGCTTTCCAGGGTTTGAACCTAACAACTGCTCTGGTTTGCTGTTACTGTGTGACCTGATCCTATGTTTTACACCCCCTTGCATTTATTTTCATTCCATTCTGTAAATTCACCCATCTTTGAAGCATGTGACGAAGTGGGATTTTCTCCCACGAAAGCTCATGCGAAAAATAAATCTGTTAGTCTTTAAGTGCCACACGACTCCTTGGTTTTTTTTCTTTACCTGACCTGCCACACTGCAAGTTGTAAATAGAAAAAACCTTCGCTGAGTTCCAAAATTTGAATGTGAATAAGCAGCTAATCTGCGGCAGGAATTTCCAGTAACTTGGTGAAAATACCTGGAGGAAGACATGCTATGACCTATTTTTAGTCACACTCATTTTCTGAAGAAGGTTCTTTGATTTCCTTTGCCATTGTGTATATAATTCACTTCTGTATAACTTCATATTTACACCAAGATGATGCTACTGAAACCAGTGGAGTTAAATTTAAATAATACAGTGGTAAAAATTGGTCCAAAGTTATCATTATGTAAAAGTCAGTGGTACAGTCTCCTCTAGCATAGTGGATGCATCATAAGTAACTTAAAGAGACTGAGAAAGTAGACGGTATCCAGAAGGGGCTGATGAGAACATGCAGGACCACAGGAAAATTCTCATATAAGAGAATTCAGTTTGAGAGACTGAAAAAGCTTGAGATTGTTTACCTGAGAAAACAGACAGACAACAGAGTACAGAATAATGAACAGTCAAGAGATGGTAGAGCAGGAGCTTTTGTTCTTCTGGCTGCATCACACAAAAACAAGGGTATGCTATTCAAATGATCCTAGAAAGTACCAAATTCAAAACTGATAAAAGGAAATGTTTTCTCATGCAACACATGATTAGAGCAGACCACAGAGCACTGAGATACACATCTTAGAAAGATTCAAAGAGGGACTGGATATCTCTGTGGTTATCAGGATATTCATAGTTGTTATAATCAAGCAAACAAAAAGAGCATTGGAATGGACATAAAGCTCCTTTTGACTACCTAACTTCTACTCACCACAGTGTCTTCAGTGCACCAAGTTGTCAGGAAATGCCCTCCCATCAGCTCAGTGCTACACTACTTGAGGTGGTGGTCTTCATGGACTGACTTCCTGATCAACTGAATGGATCGTCACAGTTGAGCGGAAAGACTGATCTGACAGGGATGAATTTGCCACCATCTCTGTAATTTGCCTGTTGATTAGGAGGAGCCTTTCATGGGGTGAGGGCAGATTATTCATAGTTGCATCTTTATTTGGGACATCTGGCACTGGCCATTGTCAAAAGACAGGACACTGCACTAAGTACAATTGGGTGTGATGGCAGTTCCTATGCTGCAAACTTCCTAGTTGTTCCTGTAGACCCTTGCACCATTTTATTTTGCTTCATCTCCCCCCACCCTGCAGAGTCCAGAGACCTTTTTTAAAAAATTCTTTTTGAATAAAGCATTTAAATGGGTTATAGTTATACTGATTTAAGGACTAAGCTTTAGCTTTGGTTCATGGAAAAATCATTAAATCTAAGACCATATAGCCCCTACAAGAATAATTTGAGTAAAACTCTAGAAGGGAACCAAAGGTCCCTTTCCATAGTCACCATCACCATTTCCTTTCCATTGTTTGGAGTCTTGAGACAGCTTAGTGTGACACTCCATCTCTCATAGCTCACTAGATAGCTATCGGTGATTTTGACATTACAAGCCAGGACTCAGTTCTACTCAGTGGCCTAATAAGAAAAGGCTTTGTGTAATCCAGTGTCCTGGTTATATTGTGTTTAGTAATGCTACTGTATCAAATATTTGCAAGAAGTTGCAACAATGAAGCAGCCCCTGGGTTCTGAAATAAACTTGGCTAGCAATGTAACTGACACTAAAGCTTCTAATCCTTACTTTTTATCTAAGATCTGAAGATTTTAATGCTGTACTGGCAAACAGTGAAGAGAGAATCTAGTGAGGTGAAGCATACAGTATAACATAGTTACGTGTAATTGATCAGAGAATATGAGGAAGCCTCCCTCTATTTTAAAATCTGGGGAAGTGAGACAGAAAGTTTGTAAAGCTTTTAGTCCTTATGTCTCATCAATCCAGTTGTTTCAGATCAACTCTTAGAATCCATCGGGCAAGCAAAAATAAAATAAAATAAAAATAAAATCACATGGCTGGTTTTAGGAAGGCCTTAGTGTAGCTGACACCTTGCATAGGGCCTGTTTTTAAAAATGTATTCTTTGGAGCCCAGAAAATCATAAAGTCATCTTGCTCGTTGGAATAAAGAGATGGAGATGAGAACTATGTTGTACCAAACCATCACTCCTTCACTGCGCTGGATATAGGTTCCAGTAGACATCCTAAGGTAGTGTGTCTGCAACTATTTCTTTTCTGGTCAGACAGATTGCCTTTGTTTACATGGATCTGGGAGCCCTTGACCCAAAGACCCAACTGCACACAGACAAGTTCAGATTATGAATAAAAAAGAGTTTTAAGGAAGGGAATGGGAACAAACCGAAAGGCTGAAAGGGGATGGAGACTTAAGAGAATTCATTAACTGTAGTAAAACAAGAGCACAGTTCCTTCCTCAAGTTCAGAAGATACTCCCTGATCTTTAGCTCCCACTTCGCAAGAGTCATCTAATCCTAAAGCTGTGATGTGCTAGGCTGGTCAGGTGTGCTTCTCAAGTCTGGATCTCTGACCTGATGGATGCCACTGTTCAGTCTTCACCATCCCTCAGAACACGTGTGAGTAAGTCCAACATGCTCACCCCAGTCCCAGTCCAACTGTCTCCATCACAATCCTTTTCTCAGGCTCACATGCACTTGCACCCAAAACAACACAGTTGTTCCTTTCCTCACTGTGCCCACAGTCCTGTTACGATGACTCCACGCTGACCCCCCTCCTCAACTCTTCCCAACTGTCCTGACATCCTCTGCCTTCCTCAATCACTGAGCCTTCAGGACTTAGCTGTTTGAACTTATGCACCATCTGCTGGTTTACTGCAATATCAAGAGTTGCCTCATTGTGGTCCATCATCCATGTGACTCCTTCAGCTCTGTTCTTGCTGCTGGAGGGCTGGGGTGTAGCTGTAGTCTGTGGGTGGGTTTCCAAAAGGGTTGAACTTCATATAAGCACATGTATAAGGCTGACCCTGCTTTCTCTTCTCTTTAGTCTGCAGCTTTTCTTTTTCATTTGACTATCTCTCTCCTGCCTGCTTTGCCTCACATTTTTTTTCTTTGATGTGGCCTCATGCCTCTCGTCACAGTAACTCCATTTTTCAAAAATTGTCCCTGGTTGTCTTTACTGCACCCCATGACTTCCCTATTGCATCACCCCTCCATAATCTTCTTATGCCATCCTTTTGCCATTTTCCATTGCTTCCCTTCACTTATTCCTAGGGTTTTCTAACCAGCCAAAACAACTCTTTATACTGGTACGCCTCCAGCATGGTCTTCCAAAATGAGGGATCTGCTTGTTATTCTGGTATCCTTCCCGTTGCCTGATGACTCTAGGATAGACTCCTGGGAGACTTCTGGTCAGATTAGCTTTCTGTCCATCTGTTCCCCCCCCACCCCACCCAGGCTTCATCCTAAAACACATTCTCAGACACATAATACCATAGTTCTGCAGTTGCTATTCCTCTTTGAAGAAGTACAATTGATAACTGAATAATTGATAGTCAAAAATATGGCCATCCCATGGATTTCCTCAAAAGCCAAGGAATCCAGTCCTTTGCTTAGGGGGATCCACAAGTGCTATGGCAGCTTTATAGGAGCTCATTCACCACACACCCATGTGTGGCAGGTATGAATGAAGGAAAGGGCCACAGCTAGAGTTTCCTTTTGTTCAAGCAGCTCCTGGGTATCATATAAGCTCCAAGCAACTATTTTAGCATAATATTCAGGCTGCTATAAACTATACCAATAGACTAACCAGACATACTCATCCAATCCTGGACCAAAGGTGGCTTAAAACCCGCTTGCATACCTCCCCATACAGAGCCATAGCAACATTTCTCAACCAAAGCTCAAGTTCTGAGCCACAATTTTGAAGCAAAGTTGCAGATGCAGTACAGCCCTGGTTCTGAGTTCACAGCCAGTCAGTAAAAGGAAATTCACATTTAGAAATCTTTGAAAGCAACTTTTTTCCTATCGAAGTGAATCCCCAGTGGGTGTATAGGCTGATTGCTTGGGCAACATAAAGAGAAATTGTGGAAATAAGTATTTCTATTTTACTTCAAAGGTCTCTGAGCAATTTGATCCTTTCCAGCATGTATACAATCAGCTTCCAAGACAAGAAGCAGTTTCAGTTGTTCAGACCTACAGAACGTCTTTTTTATTAAGGGTCCAAAACCCAAATGAAACAAGAATGCTCCCTCTCAAAGACAATCAAGCCATCCACACTCAGTGAGGCCCGGTAAAAGAACTGACTTTTTACCTTCTCTGAAATGTCCTTAGACTCTATCAGCTGAAACCTCAGGGGAAATGAATTCTCAAAGACAAGGGCTCTGCTCTGAGACCATCTTGCCACTGTCCTCGCTGGAGACTGAGCCATACCACTGCCATTCAGCACCTGTCATGATGCTTGGGAAAAAAGGCACACTAGAAAACTTTATAGATCAAATTCAGTGCCTGGAACTGTATCCAAGCAAACTGTATCCGGCTGTACCAAGAAGCCAGCACAGATGTAAGACGATTGGTAAGACCATAAGAACCTACTGGCTCAGACCAATGGTACATCTAGCCCAGTATCCTGTCTTCCAGATGTGGCTAATTCCAGTTGTTTCAGAAGGAATGAACAGAATGGAGCAATTTAAAATGATCCATCCCCTGTCATTCAGTCTCAGCTTCTGGCAGGTTTAGGGACATCTTGGCTAACAGCCATTGGTGGACCTATCTAATTCTTTTTTTAAGCCATTTATGCTTTTGGACTTCACACAACGAGCTGTCTCTGGAATTCATTGCCATGGGATGTAGATCTGTTTTAAACCTGTTGCATGTTAATTTTCACATTATAACAGGTAATTTGACTTCACCCTCCCTCTGTGCTGTTTCCTAGAGTTTGAATCCTTACAAATGCTCTGATTTGCTGTTTCAGTATGACCTGATCCCATGTCTTACACTCCCCTGCATTTATTTTCATCCAATTCTGTAAGTTCACCCTCTTCAAAGTGTCTGACAAAGTGGGATTTTCTCCCATGAAAGCTCATGCGATAAATAAATGTTAGTCTTTAAGTGCCACAAGACTCCTTGCTTTTTTGGTTTGGATGCAGAAGCAGTAAGAGACTGAAGTCAAGCTGGGACCAAATAATGTCAGTTTTTCATAATTATCTTGGAGTGTTGCAGATTCACAATCCCTGATCTATTTTATTAAAGGCTAAGGCTATCCCACTGCAGCTCCTCTCTAGGGCACCCTTCAGTCACTGAATAGGATAAGCTTCCTCAGGAGACTTCTGGACACTTAGAGGATAGTTCATTGTTTAAATCAAACAGTGAAGGATTTTCTCTCATGCTTTATCCAAGATGCTTGGAAAGAGACAGAAAAGAATAGCCAACAAAAAGAATCAACTTTACAGTGACAAGCTCCTCCTTTTCCAAATTATTTTCTCTCTAAATGAATTGTATAGGTACATTAAAGTTAGTGAGTGTATTGAAGTCATCAACAAATCAATTACATTTTTGTTTTAATAAGCCCTTTAATAAGTGTTAGAACGATTAATAACATAATGCAGCTCTTGCAGAAGATATTTATTTTAAAGCAGTATGTCATAAGATTTGATTTTTGTGTTGTGCCTCTAGATTATTTCTATACTTTTGGGGAGTGGGGTAGGATCCCATCTTGAAGAGAAATACATATGCTGATCTGAACAGACTAATGCACTAAAAATAGCAAAAACCCAGAGAAGAAGCTAGGCACCCCATGTACCTAACTATCCAAGGCACTCAGTATATAGGTAGGCCAGCTAGTTCCTTTCTCCAACTCTATTTTTAGCACACTATTGAGATAAAGCAAGTGAAAACAATGAAAGTCCTGTGGCACCTTAAAAACTAACACATTTCTTTTGTCATAAGCTTTCATGGGCTGCAACCCACTTCATTGGATACATGAAGCAGAAACTACAGTTAGGAGACATAGATATACATGCAAGGGAGAGAAACATTTACAATGTTCATTACAGTGAAGCTCTTGAACGTCAAATATAGACTTCAGTGTGAACCTGCAGAGATGGAACTCATATGCAAACTTGACACTCAGAGTGGGTCTGAAAAGGGACTTGGAATGGTTATCTCACTACAAAAAGAAATTGTCCCTGTTCACATATTCTCACCTTCTAATCATCTGTTCCCCCATTCTTCAATTTTGTGTTCTTAGGTAGCTGTCTGATTACTGGTAGAGACAGGTGGGATAGTGCTTAGAGTGCCAGCTAGGAGTTAGAAGACCTTTGTCAGCTCTTTATTCTGCTTATTTAGTCTCCATCTGTAAAAATGTGAGGAATAACACTTCACTATCTCACATGCTTTTTTGAGGAAAAAAATACACCAAAGACTTAGAATTACTATGGTAACAGGTGCTATATAACTAATTTAGGTAGATTCAGCATAGAAGAACTGATCCAAAATGTACTGAAGTCAAAGAGCCCATCTGTCCAATGGGCTTTGAATCAGTCCTGCATTGAAAAAAAAAATCATAGAATCACAGAAACTGGAAGGGGCCATGAGAGATCATTATCCCTGATAGGTGCTTGTCTAACCTGCTCTTAAAAACTTCCAATGATGGAGATTCCACAACCTGCCTAGGCAACTTATTCCAGTGGTTAATTACACTGGCATTTAGGAAATTTTTACTAATCTCCAACCTAAACCTCCCTTGCCATAATTTAAACCCATTGGCTATGTCTACACTGGCAAATTAGTCCAGATTAAGGAGGCTTAATCTGGACTAATTTGATCCCTGTCTACACCAGGTTTTGCCTAGTTCGAACTCAAAAAAATTTTAGTTCATTCGAACATTTAGTTCAAACTTAGTGTTTAGTTCAAACTTTAGTTCAAACTAACACAATGTAGCCGTGCTAGTTCAAACTAAGCGGTTAGTTTGAACTAACTGCATTTTTAGTTTGGACTAACTTTTAGTTCAAACTCACCACACATTTTTAGTTCTAACTAAAAATTAGTTAGTTTGAACAAAAAAGCCACAGTTAGTTTGAACTAACCAGGCACTGCTTAATTTGAACTAAGCAAGTCCAAACTAGGTTTTCAGATGTAGACATAGCCATTGCATCTTGTCCTATCATCAGCAGTGAAGGAGAACCATTTTTTTCTTCCTCCTCCCAATAGCTTTTTAGGTACCTGAAAACTGTTGTGTCTCCTCACAGTCTCCTCTTTTCCAGACTGAACAAACCTAACATTTTCAATCTTTCCTCATAAGTCAAGAGTTCCAGCCCTCTAATCATTCGTGTTGCTCTTCTCTGGACTTTCTCCAATTTGTCCACTTCTTTCTGAAATGAGGCACCCGAAACTGGACACAATGCTCCAGTTGACGCCTACATGTAGAGTAGAAGAATTACTTCTCATGTCTTATTTACAATACTCCTGTTAATACATCCCAGAATAGTGTTTGCTTCTTTTGCAAGTGTTACACTGTTGATTCATATTTAGCTTGGGGTCCACCGTGACACTGAGATCTCTTACCACAGTACGCCTTCCAATGCAGTCGTTGCCCATTTTATACATGTGCAATGGATAGTTCTTTCTCAAGTGGAGTACTTTGCACCCATCTTTATTGCATTTCATTGTTCACCTCAAACCATTTCACCAGTTTGTCTAAATCATTTTGAACTGCAGTTCTATCCTCCAAAGCACTTGCACCCCTCTCAGCTTGGTATCACTGGCAAACTTTATGAGCGTACTCTCTATGCCATCATGCAAATCATTGATGAAAATATTGAACAGAACCAGATCCAGGACCGATCCCTTTTGGTACCACACTCATTATGCCCTTCCAGCATGACTGTGAACCCCTGATAACTACTCTCTGGGGCTGGTTATCCAACCAATTTTTCACTCATCTTTCAGTAGCTCCATCCAGGTTGTACTTCTCTAGTTTGTTAATGGGAAGTTGATGTAAGACTGTATCAAAAGCCTTAGTAATGGCTAGATACACCACATCTACCACATCATCCCTATCCATAAGACTTGTTACCCCATCATAGAAAGCTATCAGGTTGGTTTGACACGATTTGTTCTTAACAAATCCATGCTGACTATCACTTTGCACCTTATTCTCTTGTAGATATTTGCTAATGGATTCCTTAATTATTTGCTCCATTATCTTTCCTGGTACAGAAGTTAAGCTGGCTGGTCTATAATTTCCTGGGTTGTCCTTCTTTCCCATTTTATAGATGGGCACTATATTTGCTCTTTCCCACTCCTCTGGGACCTCTCCAGTCTTCCATGATGTTTCATAGATAATAACCAATGACTCAGATATCTCCTGAGTCAGATCCTTGAGTATTCTAGGGTGCATATTATCAGGCCCTGGTGAAATGAAGACATCTAAGTTGTCTAGGTAATTTTTAAGTTGTTCTTTCCCTATTTTAGCATCTGATCCTATCCCATTTTTACTGCCCTCCCCTACATCAGGCATCCAGTCACCACCAACCTTCTCAGTGAAGACTGGAACAAAGAAATCATTTTGTTCCTCTGCCATTTCCACACTTTCTGTTACTGTTTTTCCCTTTTTTTTTTAATGGACCTACACTGCCCTTGACGTTCCTCTTGTTTCTAATCTATTTTAAAATATTTTTTTGTTACCCTTTATGCTTTCAGCTAGTTTGATCTCAGTTTGTGCCTTGGCCTTTCTGATATTTCCCCTACATAATTGTATTAGATATACAAATATCTTCATTTGCAAGGGTGTTGGGTACAAATGACATAGGTCCTTGAATTCTCATATAGAATGGTTGCTTATGGGAAAGTGGATGCTCCTTGTCAACTTATGTTTCATTTTTACTTGTCCTCTCCCCTTTCCTCCCTCATCATCTAAACATCCTAGAAGAATGGATGTACTTGCATCTCCTGAAAAAATGCTATCCTAACTTCCCATTAGGATTTATATGCAACTGCCAACTGTTACCCACAATTAAACAGGAGGCTTTTGCTTCAGCAAATCTGATAAATAAGTTGGTGTTTTAAGATAGGGATGTTCTGCTGCACTTGCTACTTTGGAAGAAGATTCCTTCCTGTGTCATGTGTAAAACCAAAAACACTGTAATACAGTTAATATATGTGTTAAGTGGTGTACAGACAGAATGTTTATACAGCCCTTTACTCCCTGGCAATCTGGTCATTTGAACTGCAGTATCGCTAACAATCTGAAGTAGGAAAGGAAAAAAATCTAGTATTCACATGCAGATCAAACAATAGGGTGCCTTTATAATTTGATTGTATATAAGTGAATATTTTACTACCCTGTATATATCCAACATGAAGTTCAGCTGTAAAATGTATAAAATTTATTTAATACTTTCAATCATATACGTGAGTATTTATACACATTGGCCATCCAAAAACAGCTCTAAAAACACCTCTATTCTATAAAGCAGGGGTGTCAAACTCATGCAATGTGGGGGGCCACAGTGGAGGGCAGGACACCTGTCACAGGCCATGTATCTGCATGGGCCGCCTAATCCTTTCCCCTGCCACATTCAGAGTGGCATGGACTCTCCTGCCCCCTCCCCAACCCCACAGGCTTTTCAACATCTTCCTTTTTGCTGCTCCATGAGCTCCCCTTTGTCGTGCTGGCTCCCTATCCCACCTTCTCCTATTGTGCAGGTCCCAGAACCCCCTCTCGCCCAGCTGGGCAGCTCTCAGACCCTCCTTCCCTTCTCTTTCCATTTCCCCTACCGCATCAGGCAGGCAGTCTGTCACAGCCACAGGCAAGCTGGGCTCCTGCCTCCCCTGTCCCCACCCACTTACTGTCAGTCATTCAGCATGCTGGCCTTCGGTTGGATCAGTCCTGGATGGCCTTTGATTGGCTCATTCCCACATGGGCCCCAGCAACTCTTTCTTTTCTTATTTGTGATTCATTCAATGTGCAGTCAATCAGATTAGCATGCCAACAGACTGACAGTGAACACATGACATGAAGGGCAGTGTAATTGCTCGCTGAAAGCCCCACCCAGCCTGCTGTGACCGAGACTCTGATTGGTTGGCAGACCACAGCAGAGCTGAGCCAGGATTGGCTGGAGCATCTCCTGTGTTCCTCTGTGCTCTGACTCACTCACAGGATCCGAGTCACAAGCACGCTTAGCCCTGCTCTGTCTTTGTTGTTCACGGTTGCTGCAGAGCCCCCAGGCACAGCCCAGGCAGCAGCTCCATGGGCTGGACCAGTGCCCTCGGTAGGCTGAATCTGGCCAATGGGCCATAAGTTTGACACTCCTACAACAAAGTAAAAATGACACCTTCACATTCAAAGAATATGGCCTGTGTGTTTAGATTCATGTATGCTTACTCTGTCAAAATGTTAGAACTACAAGTCTTTGAAAATAAAGGCCTACAAAATATCCTGAGTGTACTCCTGTGAGAAGTCATCAAGTGGAAACCCACTGGTGTGCAGAAACAAGCACACATAACAGAAACCTTAAGCAGAACCCTTGGTAGGGAGGGCTGACCTGTTGATCTCAACACATAGATCAGATGGAAACAGCATCAAATCACAAAGGAAAGGAGGACACTATTTTCCATCCTGTTTGTCCAATGCTTACCCTGGCAGCTAAGGCCCTGATCCTACAACTGGCTCTATATTGGCAGACCCTGCCACCTACTGACTCTTGGGACTGTACCAGTGCATGAAAGGCAGGGCTTATGGTGCATCATTGGGTCTAACATACATTATTGTTTCTTTTCACTCCTGCTTGCTGTATAGAGCTAAAAAATAATGATGGATGAGTGAGTTTGATTCTATTTCAATCATTTTGGGTATGACACAGGGAGTGTACCTATTTTTGTCTATTGGGCAGATTTGATACAGAGTCACTGAGAGTCAGTGTAAAGCAGCACCATGTTTTGCCATGTTAATGCTCTTTTTTAACAAACAAACCAACTGCAGAATGAAATAAATATACCACATACATTATGTACATAGGTAGTGGAAATCATTATAATGCGTTCCATGCCCTGAAGATGCTTTCAAAAATTAATCTTTTATTTTGATTTCTATTGTAATTTCTGTATAAATTATGCTCTGTATTATGCAGTTATCCAGCTCAGAATAGGAAGAATGCTTATGCATTCTCTTTTTAGCTGTTGACCTAAATAAATAAATAAATCCAAACCAAGCCAAATCACTGTTTCAATAAAGGAATGATTAAGGCTTATCACCTGGTGTAATTTTATCCTGTCCATAATACTGTGATTCAGGCTTTAATATGGGTACCACTCATTGTTTGTCATATCTAATTGCAAAGTTCTTGGCGTAGACAGTAGCCTGTCAGTCACTAAGAAATAACCAGCCTTGAAGAACCCCAATTTTAAATCTGAAAGTATCTGTAGCTTATAATTGTTTGTTTGGTTTACAAACAAACTGCCATAAAACACATATTTAAAAGCACACGTTCAGTCATAATGCCAGCATTAAGTTATTTTCCATGTAACTTTTGTAAGTGTATCACAGTTAAAAATATTAAAGTATTTAATGAGAATCATGAAATGGCCAGGAAAAACAAGGTTTATACTGAACCAGTGATTTCTATTCACCTGAAGATGCTGACATGTGATTGTCTTCTTCATCAGCACTTCTTTGATAAAGTGAAGCTCAGGTCTTTCCTACAAGTGTACAGCTGCCATGATGTACTCTGCATGAGGCAGTATATCTAATACCAAACCTGGTGCGAGCAACAAAGACAAAAAAGGTAACCAAACCGATGAGCTATGTGTTGATGTCGTAACATGGCTATTTGGAGGTAAGAAATGGGTTGCAGTTGAAGAGATCAAGTTAAGCAAAATAGTAATAAGTATCGGTCCTTCCTCACCAAGTCAGCTCTGATGGGTGTGCATGTGAGCCCGACAAGATCATTAATGTCGTCAGAGGTAAATAGAGTCTATCCACTTTGTGTCATTTGTGGAATATGGAATTTAATTTAGGCTAGTTTACTCACTTTAAAAAACCAACCAACCACACAGAGCATTCTGTAAAGCCAGCATACCTTGCCCATGTAAGGTTTCCCCAGTTTCACGTGATCTTCTAGTGAGAGAGACAATGTAAGAATTCCAATGCCTTTTCCATCCCTGCTACCAGCAAAAAAGGAGAAAGTCAATATAGCCAAAAGAAAAGGATATGGCTGCTATATCCCTGTTCTGCACCAATTCTCAGTTCCATTTTTGCCCTTTCATGGCTTTATGTGACAGTGTAATTACAGCAAACATTAGGCTGTTCTAGTGTTGCATGTGAAGGTCAGCCCTGACTACAATAGTGAAATGAGGAGCCCTAAGTCACCACTCTTGATGTGCATTCCTTGCAGTTCAAACCAGACCTCAGGATCAGACATAGGATGTTCCTGCTGAAGCTCTTGTGGACTCTAGTATATCGTACAGTGTGACTGAGCACCTACAGAGCAATGCATTAGAATCAAGTCGCGCATGCTTAATTACATTTACAGTGACAACAGGACTAGACTTCATGACAATATCGAGATTCATAAGAATTAATGACAGGAGCCCTTCACTTCAGCTTGTGAAAATCAACATATTTCCACCAAAATCAATAGATGTATGCTCATTTACATCAGCTGAAGACCTGGTCTCTTATGTGGAAATTCATGACAGCTGGGGTAACCCTATTCAACTAATGGAAGTTGAAATTTCTTTTTATTTTCCATGTGTGCAATTTTAAACGCCCTCACTCTACAATTGCCATCTTCATCTTCCTGCCTGACCCATCCCCTTTAATCAATGATAATAACACCATATTAGAAACAGGCCAACAAAAAGAACTTCTTACATATCATGCCCATGTCTGTCACAACAGACATGTACATGTACATGCTTGTAAGGACCCATCACTATTTAACTTAAACCTCCAGTCTGATACACCAGTGTATGCCAGATAATTTGCACTTTAACCACCCTATTAAACTGGATTTACAGTAATCCAAGTCAGAGTAGCACACAGCACCCAGTGTAGTAGTGAATCTTGCCTTTAATAAATCACTTTACAGAAATAAGCACAGTTTGAGTTTTATGGCTAGAAAATAGTTAATCTGACAAATATTCTTGCATGGAACTGACTGCGGAGATGGAATTTTTAATTCAGGAAGCTTGATTTTTTATACAGCATATCCATTTTAGGTAAATTATGCAGATTCATATCATCTGTTGATGAAATAGAGCCTCATTATACCTATCCAGGGGGCTCATATTCTTTGCACTGAATATGCAAGACATTGATATTGTCAGTGTTTATTTTCCAAACACACAAGCTGCTTCTAAACTAGCAAGCTTCATTGTTGCACATCTCAAGAAAAAGCTGTGCAGTTTAAGATCAAGGAAAATCTTGCTAAAAAATTCTTTCAGAGAAAAAAATCGGGCAAAACAATTTTGTGCATCTCATTTCACCATCTTGGAATACTCTCCTTTCAGATTTTCAAAGGTTTACAGTCTTTAATTGATAATGGGCTCTTATGTATTTGGGAAAACAGTGCTTGTCTTTGATTTCTGTGATTAAAGACCACCAAAACTGTAACATTAGAGCATATAGGCCTGCTTCCCTAAAAATTCCTTTGAATAAATCAAATTTTATTTATTTGTGTTGTACTTAGAGGTACCAGTCAGGATCAGGGCCCCACTGTATTCTTACAAAAACAGTCCTCCTGGTGTGCTTATGCCAAATTTAAGACAATAACCACCACCAAGTTCTTTTTAAATAGGATTACCAGGGTGCCAGATATATTCACAATACCATTGGTTTTATGCATGCAAGACTCCTAAGTGTGTTCAAAGAAATTAGCTATTTAAATCTTATTCTCTAAAGAACTTTGTCCCTGGTGCGATGTCAAATCATGAGAAAAAAATGGCTGTGTCAATTTTGATACTTTGTTTAAAAGATCCTCAAAGGCTTGGCAGAAAGTGTAGTTTAAATGACTATTAAGTTACACACTACATGATATTTCCAGATTTGGAAATGACCAGGTGTGAGATACGTTAGGTGCTAACTGTATGCCAGGCATATTGGTTCACAGTATGAGGCTAATTACAGAAAGTTAACAGAAAAAGCGAAAGGATAGAAGTACTGATTTGTTGCTAAAACCTTTCAGACAAGAAAATGAGATCCAAGGGTAAAAGCAAAAAGCCATTCAGGGAACTCTGAACTTTGTTGATATTACTCGTGAGACAAAAGATGAATTTTCAGAGCAGTAGTGAACTTTTAATGGGAATTGCATTGCTAGGGGAAGTTGCATAGACAGAGCCTGGATCAAAATCCAAACTTTTCCAGAGTCCTAAGAAGGTGTTTGATTAAGATTTTGGTCCATGCTCATCTCTAATCTAAGTTTACTAGACAGTGTTGTGTAATGTGTCCCAAAGGCTCTAATAAAAAACTTTTACAATTTAAGAGCCATGATCTTTGCCAATAACCTCAATGAGAGTTCCTTGTATTGGACAAGAGCCACATAGATCACTGAGCACGTTCATGGCTAAAAAGTTTGAATCATTCAGAGATGGCAAGTCCCTGCTTTAATTTAAAACACAATTGCAACAGAACCAAGAAAAAAAGGGCATATTTTGACCATTAACTGTGTAAATCTTTCTCTGGTGTGGCAGTATGACCCCATGGTTACGGCACTACCCACTTAGAACTGAACTGGATCCCTTGCTCTGCCAGACTTCCTCTGTGTCCTAGACAGATCATTTAAGCTCAGATCCTCAAAGGGTTTACCTGTCTAAATGATGGCTCTGAGATATGTACTAATGAACTCTCATCAAACATGAAATCAAGAGCAGTTTCCATTGGAGGACCACTGGAAGACCTCAGTTCCCCAACTATAAAATAGGACTGATGGTATTTCCCTCCCCTATCTCAGAGTGGTGTTGTGAGGTTAAATTAAGATTGCAAGGTGTTCAGATACTACAGAAATAGGAGCCATAAGTACCTAAACAGACAGTCTTCCTCTTGATTTTTTTTTAATTTTCATACGAGTTTTGCCTCAGTAAAGGAGGCAAAAGTGAGGATTAGACATTATTGCACTTTTGTTACAGTTGCCCTCCTCATCAAGTTCAGAAAAATAGGGAATATATGAATCACATTTGTGCAGAGACGCAAGGCCCAACTGAGTCCAGGTATTTCTCTTCATTACAACCGAGCAGATCTCTCAAGGTGAGGTTACCTAAAGCCACACTAGACCACCAAAAAGAGGGCTGAGTGAGGATAAACGAAGCACCAGAGACAGAAAAGAGAGGATTATAGCAATTGCTGTTTGGGTTAAAAAACAAAACAAAACAGATAAACCACACATACACACCCCACCCCTACCCATACCTTGCAAATAATCCCATTTAAATTCTCCAAAGCACAAAATTTCAATTAATTTTTGACATAAAAAACAAATTAAGAAGAAATTTGACAACACCTAAGGAGCTGGTTGAAATTGTCTGGTTTCAAAAAATGAGTACATTTAATATTCCGATGGGAAAAGTTTCCAGAAATGGCTACAAAAGTTTAAAACTCTTTGCCCTAAACCAGTCTATTTGTGAGGAACCTTTATCAATTTTGAATGAATTGGGGGTAGCCAAACCCTTTCTCCCTCCACTGAAAAGAGATGGGGTGTAGGTGACATTGATGGACCCCACCAACATTACAAACATGTGCATATCCATTACAGAGACTGGCACATTGGACGTGCATGGGCTGTGTTAAACTAGACCGGATGAAGAGTTTAAGAACCAAATTGGAAGTCTCTGTTCAAAGACTGCATATATGACTGGTTGTATATAATCTTGTTTGTTCACAAAATTTACAGCCTGAGGATAGCCAGCAGGTTATTCTCAGAGTATTCGTCTTAAAACTGGCAATCTTTAGGGCACAATGCAAGACATCTCCGTCTGGTTTGGGATATTTGGCTTAATGGATTGTTGAAAATGTCAGTGACATAAATTAGTAATGGGTGGGAGTGAAATGGGGCTTTTTGGAACATTTATTTGTTTCGTAAATCTTCCCAAAATACTTTCATAGTGGTTGAATACAAGTTAATAATCTAGTTTACCTCACAAAGAATTTAAATAGATTACAAGATAATGTCATCTATTAAATTCCGCAGGGAAACTAAGCTCTATGCGACAGCTTGATATGGATTTGCTGAATTTAGCAGTGAATCTGCCTTTCGAGTAAGATGATATTTATATTTCCATTCTTTAATCCCATAATTCCATTAGCTCATTGTACTCACTGCCACTCTTTGATCACCAGAAGTGAAATTACAGGAGTACAGTGCCCCTTTACACCTTCCACGTCTCCCCATTTTAGAGGAATATTTGCATATTCATGAGGTATCTTGGTGTTTAGGCCAAAATGCAGTTTTCCATATGAGTCTGAGTCTACAGAAACATTTAAGCTCATGATAAACAATTGTACTGTGTAGTAATTGGGACAATGGGCACAGAATCCACATTTTGAAGCAGATATATGTGAGTCCAACCCCCTGCTAGAAGCAGGGCCACTCCCACTTCATCATCCAACCTAAGACCTGTTACATGGCTGGGGAGGAAATGCTGTGCTCAAACAATATTGTTGTTGTAGCTCCTGGATGCTTACTACATTCCAAAAAGTTAAATGGGTACTGGATCATGCCTATTATTTACTTGATATATATTATAAAATCCATCCTGTAAATCCCTGTGAATCAAATAAGGAACAAGAGGAGAGAATACCTGATATATATCAACACTGCTACCTGGTAACATTTAAAAGCTGTTGTGGTAGAGAAGTGATGGGAAAGAAATTGGAGGCATTATGAGATGGAAAGGAAGCACTCCTTAGAACTGGGGGATTAGAATAGGAAATGTGAATCCTCCAAAAGGAGTGCCAGTTTGCACAGGCTAGAGGACAAAGATTCAGAGGGAGAGACATTCAGGGGACAGTCCATGACAGTGCTGATAAATATGTACTAAAAACTTGCAGAATCCCCCTCAGAAGCTGTTGCCTTGGAGCTATAAAATAGTAGCAGTAACACAATAAGCAGCAAAACCTTCCAACTCTCCATCTGCCTTCCTTCCACAACCAGTTATTCTTCTCAAGCTCAACTACCTCCCTCCCATCTCCCCAGAGTCCATTAAAGAGCTTCTTTAAAACATGTTCTCCTTCACTCATTTCAAAGGGCTGTTATGAGGATTAATTAGTTAAGCTTTTATATTACCCTGAGGACAAAGAGGCCAGATCTTGCCTTGGGTTTAAAAAAAGAGAGCGAGAGCGAGAAAGAGAGAGAGATGCTCATGATCACAATGGAAGAGAAAAAAAAAAAGAACACGGCTGCCCCTTTGGAACAATGGAAGAGAAGTTTATCAGAGAAAGTAGCAGCACTTTGATGTTTTTTGCCCAGCCTGTTTGCCCGAGACGCACACACCAGAATAGTTAGTGGAGTAACAGAATGGCTGCCCCCCACCCCCCGCGCGCACACGCATGCGCACACACACACACGCACACACCACTGCCTACATGCCTTGCCCCCTCCCACAGCAATCTCTCTTTCCCCCTTTCATATCACAGCTTAAAATTGGAAGTGGATTTGAAATCCGGGCTCCATTGAAGTCAATGGCTGAACTCTCATAGATCCTAATCAAGCCAGCTACTCCATCAAAGGCTCATTCACTTGCTTATCTACTAATGTGATCTATGCCATCATGAGCCAGAATGCCCTGACAACTTATACATTGGACAAACAGGACAATCCTTGAGCAAAAGAATAAATGAACACAAAACTGACATCAGAAAACACAACACAGAAAAACCAGTTGCTGAACACTTCCATCTTTCTAATCACTCTATACGTGATCTATTAACGACCGTACTCAGGGGCATCAGTAGGACATCAAGATTTCAAAGAGAAACAGCTGAAGTGGAATTAATATGCAAATTAGACTGTGTGAAAGCAGGACTAAATCATGACTATGGCTTCTTTTCCCATTACAACAGGTAATCTGACTTCGCCTTTCCCAGGGTTTGAACCTTAACAACTGCTCTGCTTTGCTGTTACTGGATGACTCGATTCCATGTTTTACACTCCCTTGCATTTATTTTCTTTCCATTCTTTAAGTTCCCTCATCTTCACAGCATCTGACGAAGTGGGATTTTCTCCCACAAAAGCTCATGCAAAAAATAAATCTGTTAGTCTTTAAGTGCCACAGGACTCCTTGGTTTGTTTTTTTTGTTTTTTGTTTTTTGGGGTTTTTTTGTTTCCAGAACTCTCATTGACTCTCCCAGGGCCAAGATTTTACCCAGGGTGACAAGAACGAAAGCAGGCATGTGCCCCCCTTATGCATCTGCAGGTTACTAGTGTGTGTTCTGGATGGCACTCAAATGTTCTACATCCCTTTGCATGCAGGGCTTATGCATGATTCAGCTCTCTAAATGCCAAATATTTCATTTTGATCATTGGCCCTCTCCATTTTGGAGTCAAACAATTGTTAGTATTGTTTATATTTTTTAACCAGGAGTTTTCAGTACAAGAATGCACAAGATGTGGATGGGCAGAAAGTGGCTCTATAGCAACAATAAAGAACACAACAAAAGCTGTAAGGGTAAAGCACTGAACTTATTGTGGCACTTTTCCCTCCCTTTTGACAACTATTCTGTTTACATCCATCCTAAGGAAAGTTTTCCAATCTCAGAAAAGACGAAACACTTACAAAAGTTGATACTAGTAACAACTCTTTTGGCATTTGAATTTTAAAGCAGTATTTTAAGTAAAAAGCTGCAAAGCACTATAACGTTCCACATCTACACTGCTCCTCAAATACAACTTAAAAATTAACAAGAGATCCTTGTGTAGTCTTAACTCAGTTAAAGGAGATATAATTAATAGAAATCATGCTGCTGATGGAGCACTGAAGGGCACCTCATAATAGGCTTTAGATCAGGCCATAACTGAGGGCTTAATCATTTGACTGAAGCTGATTCAGTAATAATTTAACAGTTACTACAAATATTGCAATGAAAGGTTTGCTACCATTCTGAAAAACAATAACTATAACACAGATAGAAATAAAAAATAAACCTGTGGCCTTGGAGTCTACCTTTCCAACCAAAATCGGATTAGTAAACAAGAACAATTCAAAGCCAAATTATACATTTAGATTATTTCAGAAAGCTACAATTAAAGTGCTAGAAGACAAAATCAGGCTAATTCTATCAGCTATTTACTGAGGGAACAAAAAACCATGAGAGGGTAGGATGTTGCTCATTGAATAATCATGCCGATGGGATGCTGGGGATACAAGGTCTATCTAAAATCTTAAGAAGAGATTATTGCATCATATCATGCTTTTAAAAAAAAATTCTTCTTCTTCTTGCTGTTCCATAAAAACTTATGGGTGGGAAAATTGTTGTGGTAATGCTAAAAAGGGAGATCACTTTAAAAAAGTAGGGCAGCAGGTTCATCTGAGAGAAACTAATTAAGCCAATCCTTTTTTGGAATATTCTGATCAAATTGTTTTGTCACTTTCATAGTTACAAGAAAGAAGCAGTTATCTGATCAGAAACAAAATTCTATCAACTGAACACTACAGCCATGGGCGCAATTCCCAGACAAATACTTAGCTCAAAGATTCAAGTAGCATCACCAATGTTCCACATATCAGTGTATTAAAAATGTGAAAAGATTCTCTCCTTAGCATGAAGATGATGAGGTGAAAAATTGTCCCTTTAAAAACTGAAATCTTGCCAAAAAGCAGAATGGAGACAGTATTTTATTAACTATTTTTGTGGCCCACATTAGCATAGTACCTTAGCACCACACAGGAGGCTTAGCCCAAACTAACTTAGCTCATGGCCACACTAGGCCTTCCCTAGTTCGAGCTAAGAAATTTCTTGGTTCAAACTAAGGAACGCTTAGTTCAACCTTCCTCGTACTGATGGTTAGTCCGCACTTAAGTATTTAGTTCAAACTTTAGTTCCAGCTAGGTGCAATATGGCCACGGACTAATGGTTAGTTCAAACTTAAGAAGTTAGAACTAAGACAGTTAGTTGGAACTAACCGTGTGTTCTAGTTCAAACTAAGCATTAGTTTGAACTAGAACGCATGGTTAGTTCGAACTTACAAGCACGAGGTTATAACAAGTCCAAACTAACTTTTGCTGATGTACACATAACCTTATAGACCATTGTCCCGTAAATGGATTGCAACCATAATTAAAAATAAAGATACAAAAACACCTAAAAGAGGATATAAGAAGGACTAACCAACAGTTTCTGTACAGGAATATCAAGCCTCACAGATTATAGTTCTTTGAATAGGTCAGTAAGATGGCAGATAAGGAAAACTAACTGATATTAATAGCACAGAGATGGGGAACTTCCTATCTCTCTCATAATGCAAGAACACTTTCAATGGAATAAAGGGGATGCAGATTCACAACCGATAAAAGGAAATATTTCCATATAACATTCAGATTTTGGATACTATCTGTATAAATCTCATTTCCTTTTGGAATCCTGCTAAGCTTGTGGCCTCTGTTATAATTGGAACTCACTGCCGGAAGTCATAAGAAGAATACTAAGCTTTGGAAGGGATATAAACCCTCAAGTTCCAATGCATAAACCTATCTCTAACTGGCAGGAAATGTCCTCCGAGGTGGGTTATCCCATAACTGCCGATTATAGGGTTTCTTCCTTTGAAGTAGCAAGTACTAGTCATGACAGGAGACAGGCTAGTGGGCTAGTAGTTCCATCCAGAATGACAATTCTTACATGCTTGATTTTCTGTTTCTGTATTTATGCTCATACCACCCTTGGGATGTAGCAAAATGTTTATCTTCATTGTACAAATCAGGAAAGGAGTCACAGCAAGGTTAAGACTCAGATTTAAAGTACTTAGGAGTCTAACTCCCATTGAATTCAGTGCTCTTTGTGAAGTAGAAATTAAATGGATGGACGAAACAGTACAGATAGCACATGACAGGGCATTTGGAGATATAAGTAAACACTGTCTGTCAGGCACCAGTGGGATATGCAATCAGATGGACTGCCACTGTTACACTGCATTTTAGACTATTATATTCCTTGGGTTCATATTTTGTGTGCTGAGGTTTTGAAGTTTGCCTTGAGATAGTAAGATTGAAAGAAAAAACAGAGATAAACTTGCTTGAGAAAGCTCCTTCCTTGGAGAAAAATCCACCTTGGTAAAGGGCAAGCACAAGGTACTCTATACAACGCACACTCAACAATCCTGGTTACGTGAACCCAGTGTGGTCTGGGCTCTTTACTTGTCCCACCCCCACTGCCTGGAAACTCCATCACTGCATGGGGTAGGTATGGAGACATTCCCGTTCTTCCCTTGATCTATGCTGACGCAATGTCTCTCAAATATTGTGCAAGCCCATAAACCTGAGAAGGTGTAAAGACCTGGCTACAAGTAGGAAGTATATTTAATTCTACCACAACATCCTGGGTATTCCAGTCATGGAAAGTCCAGTTACTCAGACATACTTGGAGAAAGTGAATTTTATTCTAGGTAAGTATTACCATGCAGACATGACCTGTTGATTGTATTCTTTGATTTCTAAGGTGGGCCTCACTGTTGGCTGACCCTGACTTATACGCTAGAGAACATCACTTTCCCAAACTGTCCTAAACCAGATCCAAAATACTCTGCCTAATCTAGAAGGCCAATGTAAGAAAATATTAATTGAAATCTGCAAGCAACAGGAAGATCCACTCGCAGTGACCAAAGGAGAACATAAACATCTACATAACCACCTAATGTCAAAACACTACGGAATAAAAATGTCACATATAATAGGGGATCACTAGATACTTACTAAGCAAAACTCCTACTGTGTTCACTACAAGTGCTGCCTGAATAAGGATTGCAGGATGAAGTCATTTATGATTTGATTTTAGTCTCATTTCAGCTCTAATTTTAAGAGCTCATAAATGAGCAGTGACAGTCTTTCTAAAAGAAAAAGAAAGTGATATTAATAAAACAAAGACAACTCCTAAAAATCACATTTCATTTACACCCCCTTTGCCTGGGAAGTAAGGAAGTAATAACTCAACTGAAATGCTTTTGAATGTTCAAAAATATACCTAAATATATTCTTAAAATCCTATCATTCCTTTTTTACTTTAAACAAGTTAATAGATTTAAAGTTTCTTTAAAGCATCTCAGTATGATGTTTTCCAAAACCTGTATTAAAATCATCTAGATCCTATATCTCCTTAAATACCTTTAACAATTTAAAGGTTTGACTTAAAGATCCAGTAAAACAGGAGATTTGTTTAAAATCAAACAGCAGTGCTGTCACGCATGCATTGTGGCATGTGAGAGAGCTCCCTGTGGCTATAAAACCTAGCAGCCACACTGGGAATTACTAATTATTGCTATCATTTTCTAAAATTATAAAACCCAGTTTTGTTAGTGGTATCAATGGAAGTTATTATTGCTCACTATCATCTTAAAAGCCCATTAAGGTTTACAACTAAGACTTAATATTTTAAGTATTATTTTAACTACAAAAAATCATAACTAATAAAAAGGCATCCGTGAGAATTAATAGGAAACAAAAACTGTGGGCAATATCCTAGCTCTGAGCAGAAATATCAAAAAGATCATTTAAAATTAAGTTTTTCTGGTGCTCACTGCTTTAACTCAAACATCTTATTTCCAGATACTGTAGTTGGCTTTTGAAATGACGAGTCTCGTATTTACTCTAAATCAGTCCAGCAGAATGCTGAAGTTTGAGCACACCACATAAATATTCATGCCAAAGGAAAGAATACCCTGATCGATAACTCATTTATTTATCTTCAAGACAAGGCAGGATATTGATAATGCTGCCTAGGGGGAAAAAATGAATTACAGAGAAATGGTTTTGAAGGAAACCAAAAGGTGTAAACAATCACCCAATTCACCACCTCAACCCTTAGCTCCAAAGGAAATTCAAAACACACACAAGAACTGAACACTCTTTGCATTTTTGTTTTTATGCCCAAGTCGTTTCAACATCTGTCCCTGTTCTTAAAAGTCTGATACATTACGCTTGGAGAGGACTTTCCTTCTTCAAAGCTTTTTACGAACATTAATCATCATATCCCAGTAGCACACCCCAGGGCTGATTAAAGCTCAACAAGCCAGTCACGTCCTGGTCCTCTCAGTTTTGAGAATGTTAAGTTTATCAACTGTGTGACAATTCAAAACCCAGTAAGTGCAAGACACAAACACAGCTGAAGTGATCCGACTGACCAAACTACAGCTTAGATTCGAATAGTCCTTTTGTTCTGTATTTGTCATTTGTTAGACAATCCAGTAAAAGCAGACACCGGACGATGCAATTTAATGTAAACCATTTGGAGTAAAAGGTGTTATTTTGTCTAGGGAGATCTCCCCCTCGCAGTCTAGCTCACACACAGAGTCAGTGGCAATCTCAGGGTCTGGGGAGATCTGGGATATCCTGTCAAAAGGGTCATCCACGCAATCGACCACGTTAGGGATCATGTTGACATAAGCAGTCACCATCTCCTTATGGAAAACGGTGTCTTGATTGTAGGATATGAGTTCATTACTTATATTGACTGTCTCCACCGGCGCACCAGAGCAAAATTCACTGCACCCCAACAGGTTGGAGAAAACCTTTCTGAAGTCAGCATTGAAAGCATAGATGATGGGATTGAGGGACGAGTTGGCCCAGCCAAACCAGACAAAGATATTAAAAGTGGTCTCGCTGACACAGGGAAGGCCAGCGTGGGGATCGCTAGGGGGGCTCTCACAGAAGGGGACCATGCAGTTGAGAATGAAGAAGGGCAGCCAGCAGCAGACAAAGACCCCCATGATGACTGAGAGGGTCTTCAAGACCTTGGTCTCTTTTCTGATGGAAGTTTTGAGGCTGGAGTGGTGGTGGCAGTCCGTGTGGTTGCTCCGGCAGCTCTGCGCGTGCTCGGCTGCCCTCTCCAGGGAGGAGATCCTGCGGATCTGCACTTGGGCAATGCGGTAGATCCGTGTGTAGGTGACTATCATGATAGCCACCGGGATGTAGAAGCTGATCAGCGAGGAGGAGATCGCATAAGTCCTGTTGAGGCTGGAATCGCAGCTCTCAGCCTCTCCCCCAAAGCTCTCATTGCCGCTGGGGGTCCCCACGGAGGGTCTCATCACTGCCGTCCAGGAGCTGCTAGCCCCTTCTGCCCAGGTGGTGACGGTGCCTGCTGCCGCCCAGCCGATGCCAAGTCCATCTCCAGGAGGAGCCGCCTCCCCGCCTTTGTGCCAGTTGAGCTGGACAGGGATGAAGGAGATGAGGACGGACAGAGCCCAAGCCACACCGATCATCACCAACGCCAGCCTCGGGGTCATCTTCCTCTCGTACCGGAAAGGGCTGGAGATGGCCCAGTACCGGTCCACGCTGATGACGCAGAGGTTCAGGATGGAGGCGGTGGAGCACATGATGTCAAAGGCCACCCAGACGTCGCAGAAGGCCCCGAAGGGCCAGTAGCCGGCCACCTCGGCCGCCGCCTTCCAGGGCATCACCAAGAGGGCCACCAGGAGGTCGGAGACGGCCAAGGAGACGATGAAGATGTTGGTCACCTTGCTCCTCAGGTGGCGGACGCGGACGATGGCGGCGCACACCAGCAGGTTGCCCAACAGCGTCCAGAGGATCAGCACCGACAGCAGGCCGCCCGCCACTATCCGCCCCGGCCCGGGGGGCAGGGGCGGCTCCTCCGCCCCCTCCCCAGAGCCCCCCGTGGGCCACCGGGGCAGAGGCGGGGCGAGCAGGCTCCGGTTGTCCCGGGCAGACTGGAGCATGGCTGGGGGGGCCACGGACGCGTCTCCCGCGCGCCCATTGGAGCCCCCCGGGGGCGCCGGGCACGTGGGGGCGGCTGCCGGGCTCCCTCGCCCCCGGAGCCGCCGCGCTCGCGCCGCCCCGTCCCGCGCCCCACGTGCGCCCCGCCGAGCATGCGCCGAGTCCCCAGCCCCGCGGGACCGGCAGGGGAGCGACGCGCGCCGCCGCTGTCGGGGGTCCGGGTTCGCGGCCCCGTCCCGCGTCCTGCGTGCCGGGAGCCGCCGCCGCCGGCTGCAGCTGCGCCGGGGAAAGGCAGCCGGGCTCGGAAGAGCGCCTCTCGCCGCCCGCCCGCCCGCCCGCCCGCTGCTGGGGCGTCAAAGGGGGAGAGCAAAATGGGCACCGGGGCACGCAGGGCAGAGGTTTCCCTCCTTGCAGGATTGCCCCACACCCCCGCGTGGCAGGGGGCGTCCCTGCGCCGCTCCTGCGTCCCCTTTCCAGTGCCCAGCCCCCGTGTCAGCTAGCGGCAGTGTTACACCAAATTAGTGGGCACCCGTCTCCTCTCCGCCTCTTGAAACGGGGGTAGCGGGGTGCTGCTCACCAAACTGGTCTGAGCGGGGATTTCCCTAACACACCCTGAATTCCCCCCCAGTTGGCAGCTAGCGGCCGTGTTACACCAAATTAGTGGGCTCCAGTCTTCAGGACTTGAAATTAGGGAGGTGCTCGCTAAATCGGTATAACCAGGGATTTCTCCTAACGCCTCTCTTACATCCCCTCTGAATTTCCCAACCCTCCCCCGGTTCTCAGCTAGTGGCAATGTTATACCAAATTAGTGAGCACCAGTCTTCTCTCCAGGACTTGAAATTGGGGGTATTGGGGGTGCTCACTAAATTGGTATAACCAGGGATTTCTCCTAACGCCTCTCTTACATCCCCCC
>ML681996.1:33791344-33842944 GCA_007922195.1 Podocnemis expansa
ATGACGTGTGTGCACACAGACGTGCACAGCTTAGAGGGAACAGTGCTAGGGAGAATCCTGATGCAGAGTGCAGGCGTGAAAGAGCAGACAGAAGGAAGGGAGGGGGCTGGCACAGTGCATCCAGTCTCTCTGTGACCAACAGGCTTTTGCACCTGTCTCTATTTCAGGCTTCTGAATAACAAGAGGCAAGGAGCACTTACTCAAAGGAGACTGAATATTTAGGGCTCATCTGAATTAAGAGGAACACATGGGACCGATCCTTCCTACAGCAGTGGCTCTCAACCTATCCACATTATGTCCTCCTTTCAGGAGTCTAATTTGTCTTATGTACCCCCAAATTTCACCTGTGAAGAGCTACTTGTTTACAAAAAAGAAAATCAGAGAAAGAGAGGAGTGTCACAGCACACTAAACAATCACTTTTTTCATTTTTGCCATATTATAAAATTATATCAGTTGGCAGCACATAAATATTGTACTTACATTTCAGTGTATAAAAGAGCTTTATAACAAATCATTGTATGAAATTCTAGCCTGTACTGTCTTCACTAGTGCTTTTTATGTAGCCTGTTGTAAAACTAGGTGACTACTTGGATGAGCTGATGTAGCTCCACTGGAAGACATCTGTTCTACATGTTTTGGCAAACCTAAAGTGACTCTTCCCTGATGACTCTAGCCATATGCACATATGGGATTCTAGAGTTCAGCTGTTCTTGGAATTTTTGTTTAAAAAACAAACAAACACCCAATTATAAAACCTTATAATAATATTCATAAATGGGATATCATGCTGATGAGGAAACTTCACCCAAAATACATTTCACACCCTAGTGCTAGCACTTCATCCTTCTTAATATTCTGTTTACTATTATAATTACAGGAAATGATGTTAAAGGTGTCATTAGAACCTCACAACATTTACTTGCAGCTTGTACCAGTGACTCAACACACTGTGAATATTTAGCGCCGATCAACAATAGAAAATTATTTTGCCCGCTACCCCCTTTCTCCTCATGGAATAAGAAGCTTGAAAGTTGATTTACTTTTAAAAGGAAATGCCAAACTTATATACCCAATTTCCCTTTGAGACAGTATGGACAATTGAAGGACTTCAGTTTATAGCATCCAAGCAACACAAGCAAGTAAATTGTTGTTCATCTGTTTTGGGGTTTTCCATAATGAGTCCATCATTTTTCTAAGGCCCTAATCCTGCACAAACCTAAACACTAGTTTAATATTACACATGTTAATTTTCTCTGGCTGGGTCTACACTGCTGGCAAAATTTGGTGGCAGGCAGGAGTTGTGCAAACTACAAAAAGAAACTTATGCGATTCCTGTCAGCTCCATAACTTCTATTTAGCAGGCTGTCTCCACTGTGCTGCATGGAGAGGAAACACCCATCTGTCAACACAGGGCTATACATTTTGGGGAGGTGGTTTTATTAAATTGACTTCTGGATCAGTTGAGTGGGTCTTCATTTCTGTTCAGTCGATCCAGATTAATCGATCTGATGGCGCGTATTTGCTGCCATCAGCATAGACAAACTCTCATTGATGTCACTATTCACTTAAAGTTGTCTTTTGGTTTTTGTAAGTTCAAATGCCTGACTCAAAAGGCACCTGATATTTTATTCAGACAATTTTTAAAAATAAATAGGTAGTCCAAAATTTAGACAGAAGAAAAAAAATTATTCAAGATTCAATCTCATCTTCAATTAAAAGTGGAGAAAATGCAAATCAGTTTTCCAATAAGAGTGAGAAAGACAAATAGCTTAATATTCTTGATATCTATTTACTAATGTGATTTATGTCATCATGTGCCAGAACTGCCCCTATCCCTTATACATTGGACAAACAGGACAGTCCCAATGTAGGAGAATAAATGCACACAAAACTGACATCAGAAATCACAATACAAAAAAAAAAAAAAAACCAGCTGCTGAGCACGTCCATCCTCGTAATCACTCCATTGATGATTTGTTAATGATGGTCCTCAAGAAAATCAATGGGACTTGAAGACTTCAAAGAGAAACAGCTGAAATGCAAATAATATGCAGATTAGATTGTATGAAAGCAGGACTAAACTATGACTATGGATTCTTTTCACATTATAACAGGTAATTTGACTTAATCCTCCCTCTGTTTGTTGTTCCTAGAGTTTGAATCTTTACAAATGCTCTGATTTGCTGTTGCAGTATGACCCATGGTTACCAGATGTCAGGCAAAAGAAGGACAAGTCCTCCTTTTTACCTTCATGTCCTCCATCTGGCAGACATTTTAAAAATACACAGTTTTGTCTTGCTTTTTACTTACAGGGGTTAAAGTATGGTGGAACACCCTGGAACACCCTATTTTTAGGAGGAAACATTCCAGGGCCTCCTAAAAACAGAAGAATATTACATTAATACTACATTTTCTCCATGGCTGTGTTCACACAGCCTCCTTATTTCGAAACAACGGAGGTTGTTTCGAAATAAGGTTTTGGCTGTTCACACGACGCACGGTTGTTTTGGAACAATGGAAGCCGTTGTTCTGAAACAACCACGTTGTTTCGAAACAAGTAAAACCTAGTCCGTGGGCAAAACAACGTTGTTTCACCACGGTTGTTTCGAAACAACGCCGTGCAAACGTGTTGTTTCGGAACAAGATGTTCCGAAACAACAGTTCAAGGCGTGCCCCCTCAGCACCCTGGCCAGGGGACACCCCTCAGCGCCCTGGCCAGGGCTGCCCAGCGCTGCTCCCTGCCGGTGCCTGCACACCCGGGCTGCAGGCACCAGTGGGGTTCAGCGCTGGGCAGCACTGAACCCCGGTGCCTGCAGCCCCCTGCGGAAGTGAAATAGCAAGTTCACAGTATGAACCTGCTATTTCGTTTCCGCCTTTTTTCCTTATTTCGAATTAACATTTTGTTAATTCAAAATAAGTTGTTTCGAAATAAGCGTTATTTCGATATACGGTTGTTGCGAAACAACCATATCGAAATAACTGGCTGTGTGAGAACACAGCCCGTGTGTCTTCCAATGTTCTCCTTGTCCTACTTCCCTGTCCTCCTTTCCATGTTTTGGTTTGTGGTAACCCTAGTATGACCTGATCCCATGTCTTACACTCACCTGCATTTATTTTCTTCCAATTCTGTAAGTTCCCCCTCTTCAAAGCATCTGATGTAATGGGATTTTTCTCCCAAGAAAGCTCATGCGATAAATAAATCTGTCAGTCTTTAAGTGCCACAAGACTCCTTGTGTTTTAAACTTTTTATTGGAGAGGTAAATGCCCTATGTCCTAGTTGAACTGAAACATAAATACATATGGAAATTAAACTTTTGAATTTATCATTGAATAATTTTTAAAAAGCCATTACCTCCCATATTGGAAACTCCAGCAATCACAAGAAATGGAACTCTGATACCACAAAAAAACTGGAGACAAAATATTCAGCCAAACCAAGACAGAAAGCTAGAAAAGAAAAAAAGCCACATTAACTTCATTTTTGTTAGCAGTCCCCCCTCTAGATTCACACTCACAAGGGTAGAGAAGAGAGTCTCATTTGCCCTTCTATCTGGTTCAAGCTTTGTGGTGTGTGTTTCAAGAGTTTCACTCATCCTATCAGTTCTGTAAGATCATCCCTCACAGCCAGATAGCATATTAATAAGACGCTTATCTGAGGATAGGTGCCCTGCACCACTCAAAAGCCGTAAGCATGAGGCAGTCAACAGGAACTCATGTAGTAAAAGCCAGTGGAAAGATCCTTAATGACTCTGGCTCCTTTTTTCTTCAGTGGAGATTGTTTTCTGTCTTCCAGCCCAGTTACCTGAGAGCTCAAATCATAGAGGACATATACAGGTCCTTCTCCTCTTCTCTCATAGCTGCATCTGCCGTTTCACCCATCCACACCCCCACTGGACAGAGGTACTATGAGACACTGTCCCACAACATACCCTGTAGCAGCTCTGATCTGAGGTCCTCTGGCAGGAAAAAGGTTAAAGAATGAGCTCTTTTACACATTTACACCCTCATCCCTACATCCTGGTAAGTCTCCCCATTTCTCTGGGAGATTCAGGCAGGTTGGTACACCCAAAATTAGGAGTTTCCTCAGAGAAGACAAGAGACCTAAAAGTTCTGCCAAAATCATGATTGTTCTATTAATTGCAGGAAGTTATTTGTCTCCCCGACACACACACTAAAAGTCCCTAAACCAAAACTCAAATATTACTTTGCAGATAGAGTAAATTTTAAACTAGCTACATACCTCTCGAGACTGGCTATGGCATTTTAATGCTACTGGAAACATTCAGTCCATAAAGAAAGCTAATCTTTAAAGTATGTGCATGCTTCAGCCAGATTGACCGTACAGCTCAAGCTTTTTGCCAAATAGAGGACAAAGAATGGGACAAATGGAAAACCCTGCACTTCTGTGAAGCACTGCTATGTGTGCATAGGAATTTTAAACAGAAAAAAATGAAATAAGATGGTCCTCTAATTACTACGTTCACAGAACAAAACCACCACACAAGTCAGCCTTTGATACTATGTTAGTTAAAGGAATATACATGCACTTCATCTCTGGAGCTGTGGAAAGCAGATACTGAAGACATAAATACCCTCCACTCTTACACATCACACACACAATTCTCAGCAGTGTCAGCATCCTGATCCACATTACAGACAACTCAAAACTGAGATATCAAGGCACTAAGTTAGAACTCAACAAAGACAATATGCCTGCAACAGAAGACCAAAATGGGTGGTTTGTACACTCTTGTGCACCCTCCTTCAGCCACAATCCAGTCCAAAACATAAAGGAATTTCCAAAATCTCAGGTTTAATGAGTCATTAATAATGACCAGATTCTGCCTTTGGATGTGTCTGGTTCTGTGTAGCTCTGTAGGAACCCACATGAGCTACCAGAGGTAGAATTTAGACTAAAACATACTGGAAGAAGACTATTTTTGATGGTACCAGTAATCTATTCCATCCTCAAATGCTGCAGAACCTCAACTGGTGTAAATTAGTGCAACTCCACTGAAAGCAGTGCTTATCCCCCAATGCCACACATGTCTTTGAAGTCACAAGGAATTCATGGACATGCACATGGTGACAGTATAAAACAAAGTTGGTTAGGGAGAAATATGGAAATAAGCTAACCAGGCTCCTCAGACTATGAAGGAAATAAGAAGTGAGGTGGGAGTGCTCAGGGCAACTGTTGGATCCTAAAAGACATCTAGCAGGTCATTTACAATGACAACTAGTCAGAGCAGCAAAACCATGATGATCGCAGCTGTGTACATTATCAGATGTTGTAACTCACATGCAACATGTGCTTCGAGATTAGGATAAAAATCTTTACTTTAACACTTGTTAGGTTATTACCATCTTCCCCTTGTAGGCAGTTTACATATACATCTTGATTCAAGGGTAGTCCTTCCAGTAAAGCTAAGGCTGTCACTTGCAAAGGAAGTTCTTAATTTTTTTTTAATGTTCTATAATCACCTTTTGTGCTTCTCCCTTGAAACAGGGTGTTCTCTTTTTAGGCCAAAAATTGTGTTTTTCTCATTTAGCTGGCAGATTGGGTGTCTGTTCTCAAAATGGGAAACTTTGCTACACTAATGAGTGCAAAGAGCTAGACAAATGTTCCAGGCCAAGAGCTGCAGAATAATCTCTTCTCTCTGAAGCAGTGTGATGACAGTCTAATTCCATTGCTTACAGAGTACTACAGAAATACTTAACACATCAAAGATCAGACAAGATGTACACTCGCTCAAAAATGTATAGATACTGGTATCTGAGAAATCACTAACTGTGATGGAGGAGCAGGGAATCGCCTAGCTCAGAAGTTTGCAACCTAGAGCTGCAGAGCCACATGCAGTTCTTGGTTGTCTCCTTGTGGCTCTGTGGCCAGAGAACTGGGACTGGCAGGGCCATTTTAAGTCTCCTGCCTTGTTGCACTCTCAGGCACATGGCCCAGAACAGAACAGAGTGGGAGATCTAAACCACAAGGAGTTGTGTGGCACTTTAAGACTAACAGATTTATTTTTTGCATGAGCTTTCGTGGGAGAAGATCCCACTTCCGCAGGGGGATCTTCTCCCACGAAAGCTCAATAAAAAAATAAATCTGTTAGTCTTAAAGTGCCATACAACTCCTTGTTGTTTTTTCACTGGACTAGACTAACACTGCTAACCCTTTTAAGATCTAAACCAGCCTCAGCGGGCATCTGGAGACTCCTCTTTCCAGCACAGGCCTGAAGAGGAGGCCTCAGTACCTGGGTGTGGGCTGAGGGGGAAGGAAAGGGTCTTGGGTGCATGAGGAAGGGGTGCAGGGGCCACCAGGAGCTGGCTGTGCAGGACCTGAAGCCAGGCAGGAGGCTGCTGTCCCAGGGCCTTGTGGGGGGAGGGCAGGGACCCCTGTGAGGGAGGGTGACCAGGAAGGCAAGGGGTGCAGGGCTGACAGTAGTAGGGCTGCCAAGAGGGCCAGTGGCACAGAGCCGGGCGGGCAGGAGGGTGGGCTGCAGGGCCGTAACTACTGCAGGGCAAAAGGGGCAAGGCGCTGGGTGAATGGTTTCACAGGGCGCCAAAACTATGCTCACATAAAGAGGTCCTAGCAGCAAAGAAGTGGAGCACACTCTGCCCCATTCCTCTTTAGACAGGCGTTTGTGCTAGCCTGACAGGTTAGGTATTCCCCTGCCAGGACAACTGAGGGATTTGCACCTCTCAGCCACTCTCAAGTCTCTTACAGCTCCTGGTATTGTTTAAGCCACCAAGGGGGCATGCAAATTGCTAAGTGCCAGCGCCTGCTCTCAGCCCAGTACCCCCCCACCCCGCCAGGACTGCTGAGACACAGAAAAGCTCCTCTTTCTGTTCCAGGGGAAGAGAGGAGGGCAATTTGAAGCCCCCTCCAGGCAGGCAGCCTGTGCACATGACTCAGTTTTGCTCCCTTGCCCACCAGCACAGGTATAAATACAAGATACCAGGGCTCAGGGCAGGGAAAGGGAAGCTAGGGGGTAAGGAGGGTGGCAGGCCACCCAGGGGGCCCCAGGCCTGGTGTGGTGCCCCAGAGGACAAATCAGGGCCAGGGCACAGCCAGAGGGGCTGGCAGAGTGAAGGGGTTAGCATGAGTCACCAGACTCCATTTTGGGTCCTGAGACACCATTTCAGGGACCCAGGGTAGTCTCATCTCACCTGTCCTCACCATCTCCAGGTCAGTCACATGGGCCCAGGAGCATCAGATGAGGTGATGCACCATATTAGGAAACAACCCTTCCCTGACCAGGTGAGGTGACCAGACATATAAGGTATACAGCCCCCGACCCTGAATTATGATTGGCTCTGTGCCCGCCTTACCCCTTTTCCTGTAGACTGTACTATAAAACCCGCTATACTGTACCCCTCGGGGAGCTAGCTCCACGAGATCTCTGTAAGATAATAAAGCATATATGCGCTTGTGACCTCCTCTGTCTTAGTGCATCTTGGGACCACTTGGATTGACTCGGGGACTACCAGAGCTTTGTGCTCTAACAAGAGAGACAGTTTGGGGTGAGAATCTGAGCAATGCTGGGGGGTGAGTGAGTGAGAGACCCAGATGGGACAATAGCTGGCCTCCTGCAGTGCTGTGGGCCATAGGGTGGGGTAGTAGGGGGTGAGGGGAACAGGTAGTTTAGGGGAAATGGGAGGTGGACAGTTTTGTGCTGGGCTGGGGGTGGTGGCTGGGAGGGCCTAGGTGTGGCAATAGATGTTCAGGGTGGTTTTGAGCCAGGTAGGACACTGAGTTGTGGGGTGGTTTGGGGGGCAATAAGCAGGGGGCTGTTTTGAGCCATGTGGGACAACAGTATGGAGGGAAAAAGTAACTCGAGGCTCCCCGTAATAGCAGGGAGAAGAAGTTGGCAGTGGGTTTTTGGTGGAGGGCAGGCTGGAGCTGCTTTGTGTGAAGCTCTCTGCAAGAGGCTGGGCTGCAGGTTGCTGGCTGTACCATGGATGGGCTGGAAAGGTGAGAAGCAAGTGCCAGACTCTCTACGGTGGGTCTCTGGAGAGTTTGAAGTAACTCAGGTTTCCAGCAGAACTTTCATAAGAATAGTTTTAAAAAATTGTTTAGAAAAAATTACATGTTCATAAAAATTAATACTGTGTAACATAAGCCCTCCTGGAACACAATACTATGGAAAAAGAGACAGGGCTGGGGGAAGATGCTATAGAGAGGGGGAGGAGGATGAAGAGGGCAAGTGCATTGCAGGGGTGTGTAGGAGATGAATGATGGGTTGCCAATGGGTGGGGGCTGGACAAGTGAGCGATGGATGGAGAAATGGGATGGAGCTATGGCAGCTGGCACCTAGGGGAGACAAGGAGGGATTGCCTGGCTGGCTATAGTCAGAGTCACTTATAAAGAGTCTTTCACAAGGCATCAATTTCTTAAAGTGACTGATCTTCCTCTGTGGCTGGCCTATGGATTTGAGCAATGGGGACACATCCTGCCATTGATAGCTAGCATGGCAGATCCTTCTATTCTTGCTACCAACAGACCTTGGCACCTAATGCTCCCAGCCTACTACAATCTAAAGGGGCAGCCGTGTTAGTCTAGTTCAGTAAAACAAACAAACAGAGTGCTGTGGCACTTAAAGATTAACAAATTTATTTTTTGTGTGAGCTTTCGTGGGGGAAAATCCCACTTTGTAGAATCCTTCCTTCTGAGCCACTACCTGGTTTCCTTACACAAGGGTCTTGGTGTCTATGTGCATGCAGGTAGGAGACTGATGTTAACAAAACCTTAGGGTTTTATGCCAGGTCTTTTCTCTGCTATGTTATGTTTCACATAAGAATAAAGAAGTGCTTTGTTAGATGAGTCTGCAACTAGTCTCCTGCAGTGGTGAGGCAGGATGCTTTAAAAGCTTTCTTGATAAGGCTGTTTGACATACACCTTACTGTAGCTGTCATATTTTAGGGGAACTGACTGGCTGCGGAGAGGGGTAATGAATTACTGAACCTTTCACTTGTGGCCAGTTCAAATCCAGTTCAGATTAATAATGATTGAAGATTATGAAAGTGTTGCGTGGTGGTGGCATGTGAAAAGAATTGTTAGTCTTAATTCATTTCCTAACGGACAGACTTTTACAGCACCAGGACATAAATTAATTGCAGAGAAAGCGCTGGATGTATGGACCGTGGAGCCTGAACTACTAAAGTTTGAGATCAAAAGGGGTAGCCGTGTTCAGGGGCGTCACTACCCCGGGGAAGCACCCGGGGCAATGGCCCAGGCCATGCCCCTGCCGGGAGGTCAAGCCCCTACCGGGGATGGGGTCAGGAGAGGCCACGAGCGGCTAAGCCCCAGATCCCTCGCCAGAGATGAGGCCACCGCGGCTGCAGGCAGCTGGGCCCCAGATCGCCCGCCGGGGACAGGGCTGCCAGCCCCATATTCCCCGCCAGGGATGGGGCCGCTGCCGCTGCGGGCAGCTGGGCCCTGGATCCCTGGCTGGGGACGGTGCCAGGAGTGGCCTCCGCGCCCGCCGGCGGCTGGGCCCCGGATCCCCAGGCTGGGGACAGGGCCAGGAGTGGCCTCCGCGCCCGCCGGCGGCTGGGCCCCAGATCCCCGGGCTAGGGATGGGGTCGCCACGGCCGCAGGCAGCTGAGCTCCAGATCCTCAGCCGGGGATGGGGCTGCCACTGCCACGGGTGGCTGGGCCCTGGATCCCCCCCTGGGGACGGGGCTGCCATGGCTGCAGGTGTCTGGGCCCTGGATCCCTGGCTGGGGGACGAGGCCAGGAGCAGCCTCTAAGCCATGGGCAGCTGAGCCCTAGATCCCCAGCCGGGGATGGGGCCGCTGATGCTGCAGGTGGCTGAGCCCTGGATCCCCAGCTGGGGACGGCGCTACCACTGGGAGCCGGATCACCCACTGGAGACAGGGCTGCCGCGGGCAGCCAGGCCCCAGAACTCCAGCCAGAGATGGGGCCAGGAGTGGCCTCCGTGGCCGCAGACAGCTGAGCCCCACATCCCAGGCCGGGGATAGGGCTGCTGTGGCTGCAGGCAGCTGGGCCCCGGATCTTCGGCCCAATTGGGCCGGAGACTGAGAGAGGTGGGCCCCACCAGACCCAGGGCACTGGTGCCGGGAATCGGGGCACATGCCCCATGTGCCTGGCACCAGCTTCGCCCCTGGCCGTGTTAGTCTGTTGCAGAGAAACAGAGTCCTGTGACACTTTCAGGGGCATCACTGGCATTGGGCATGCTGGGGCACGTGCTCCTGGTCCCAACGCCAGTGCCCTGGATCTCCAGCCCAATCAGGCTGGGGATCCGGGGCCCGATCCCCGGCTGGCCGCGGCCGCAGTGACCCCATCCCCAGCTGGGGATCGGGGGCCTGGCCGCGGTGGCGGCGACGTGGGCGTGGGCCCACCGCGGCCTACCCCCCCGCAGCAGCGCAGCTCCCCCCTCGCCCTATCCCTGGCCAGGGGGCGGGGCCTGCTGGCTGGGGGTGGGGGCTGGGCACTTTTAAAGACTAAGAGATTTATTTACGCATGAGCTTTTGTGGGAGAAAATCCCATTTTGTCAGACACACTGAAAATGAAGTGTCTGATGAAAGGGGATTTCCTCCCCAAAAAGCTCATGCAATAAATAAATCTTTAAAAGTGCCACAGGATTCTGTTTATCTAAAATTTGAGAGTTTGCATATCTATGTTTTACTGCAAGCAATAAATTCAGTTTTGTGTTTTCGTTTGTCTCACTTGTTTCTGCTTATGCACTGTGTTCAATTACATATCACATATCACTGTGTTGCATTGTGTTCAATTCTATATCACATTTTATTTAATTATCACATTGTTAATCACAATACTTATTGTGTTATGCAGTGTTTGCTAGTTTGTGACAATAATTAATACAGAGATAAATGTGATATAAAATTATAAATATTTTTATGGAGTGATAATTGATTCATATGGTACTGAGAAGCAGTTGCAAATGCCTACCTGTGCTGGGGCCCCCACGTGCATAAAGGGGGCCTGGACAATAATGGAAGATAGGCCAGAGATTAGGTGGGTTCAGGGGCCAGTCAAATTATAATTTACACATTGGGTATGCTCCATTCCTTTGCTGCCACCCCAGGACGGGCCCACTGGTGGGCAGGGGAGGCCCAGTGGTTGGGGAGGGGCATGGGTGGGAAGACCCCAGCGGCAGCAGGGGACAGATCGGGCTGTGTGCTGATGGTCAGCAGTGACTGGGGATGGATTCCAGCTCTGCACCACTGTCTGGCAGAAGCACAGTGTTGGATCAGGTCCTGGGCTGAATTGGGCTCTTGGTGGGGGGGGGTCACCTTTGGGGCTGCTTGTTCCGGGTGACAGAAAGTCTAGTTACGGCCCTGGTGGGCTGCCAGAAAAGCCAGCCATGCAGGGAGGCTACACCCCTTGTGACTCTCAAAATACCTGGTTAGTGAAGAAATGTTTAAAAAAGGGTTTTATCTTTTGGGTTGCTGGTTCCTTAAAATAGAGAGGGGCAGATAGTTGATCTGGAGTTAGATTACAGAACAACAAAGGAAAAAAGCTAGGTGAGAAGCAGCTGAAAGTCCTAGTACATTAATGTATGGCCCCAACTCAGCTAAGAATTTAGGGATGTGCTTATCTTAAACTTATGCTTAAAATCTCTACCTATTCAGCATAGTAGGTAAGTTCATGCTGAATTTTGAGTATATTCTTGCATTCCTTTGATTTCACTGACATGCTTTAAGTACTTTGAAAGGGATGGACAAAAGCACATGCTTGGATGTGCAAGCAGATTACTAGTGATTGGTTGATGAGTATTACCTCCCTAAAAAGCCTGGATGAGAAAAGTAATACTGCCACCAGTTCTGATCTTCACACTTCAAAAATGGACATTAAAAACAGCTATAGGAATGATCTGAGGAAACCTGCCCTACAGTAAGATTTAAAAAGCTAAATTTTTTTTGTTTTTTTCAAAGAAAAGGCTAAAAGGTTAGGAATTGATCATAGTCTTAAAGTAGCTGCACAGGAAGAAGTTTTGATATTAGAGGGCTCTTTAATCCAGCAGACAAAGATCAGATCCAACAGCTGGAAGCTGAGGCTAAATAAATTCTGTCTAGAGATTTTAAACATTGGCAGTTGAACAGAGAGGGTCATTAGCCATCAAAACAATTTACCTGGAGATGCGGTGGAATTGGCATCTGAAGTTTTTAAAAAAAAGATTGGAGGGCTTTCTAAAAAGGTGCTTTTGCTCAGCAATAAGCTAGGGCCCTGATACAGGAACTAATGGACAGAATCTTTTGGCCTGTGTTGTGCAGAATGTGATGCTAGATGATTACCGGAGACCCCAGTTGGCCTTATAGTCTTGTTAAATTTTGTGCTGACCTGGACCTGTGGTGAGTAGCTTGAATTAAGCTTACAACAGTAGACAGAAATGTCCCCTGGCAGCTCCATTTATTCCTAGTTCTGTCATGTGGGTCTCTTCCATAAAGTCATTGATTATGATGCAAGTGACATCTTAATTTTTTGTTGCTACCACAAGAGATTTAAGTTTTATTATTCATAGGGAGCCAGATCTTACTCTAATTTAAGTCAGTGACAAAACTCACTGACATTTTTGGTACAGGATTGGTTTATGGCATAGGTAGATATGGCTCTTTATAAACAAATGAGCCAATATGGCCATGGCTTATAAAAGCTAAAGGACAGATCCTGAACCAAAGCTGCTGATCCCTTGAAGAGCTGAGAGTGATTTCAGGATGGGAGTAACGAGGTGCTCACTACGTAGAATACCCACGGGAGAAGCCCAGCCCCTCAAGGATAGAATCCTACATGAGATGGAGAACACAACAGGACATGGGAGTAAACATAGTTGAGACCAAGAGGAAGGGGAACATGACTTTGTAAGTATGGGATTTCCCAGAATCAGAGATTTTTTTTCTTGTGTTTTGCTTATTATAATTCTATAATGCTATGAAGTATATTGGCTAAGTACTAACGCTGTATAAACGGCACAAGAATGGAGACTGATGAAAAGCAAAAGCAAAGTAATGAATTTCCAGACAGGATTAAGGAAGAGAGTATTAAATGAATTATGTATGTAACTTCAAATAACCGGCTTTTTCAAAGTGCATGCCCATACCCCAGGCCGACATATACATTAGCATTTGTCACAAGGAAAGATTCTAGGACTGGGTGACATCTTCTAGTACTGTTTCTGAAAATTTACATTTCATCAGTTACCATATAATTTACCAGTGTACAAATAAAAAGACACCTACAGTTAAATCCCAAAGAACTCAGTGGAAGCTTTGCCTGTGGTTCCAGCAGGATAAGGATTTGCCCTATGCACAAATTTGAAGAAATTCTCTTAAATTTCCTAATAGTTTGTCACCTGTACATAAAATAGCAATGAACTACATAGTCTGATTTTCACATCTCATCTATTCAATTATTTATTATTTTATTTATCCACTGACAATTTCTCCTCAATCCAAGGGTTGTATGCTTCCATCCATCACATGCTATCATAATGCCAAGTGCTTAATGGACTTCATGGAACCTCATGAACAGGGCTGTACATGATACAAAAATGAAGACAGTTCCTAGTCTAATGATTTTAGTCTAATAGAAATGGAGAAAATACATAAAAATTGACACTTCATCCTTCCTGAGTTTCCAAGTGTAAGTGTTTAGTTTCATCCTCTTCTCATACATTGTATCAAATAAAGTAAACAACCCTTTCCCTCTTTATAAAGTATTATTTCCCCAGGCCTTTTATTGCCAAGTTAGTACCAATGCCACCTCAGAGGTGAGAACTGGTTTTCTCCATTTTCCAAGAAGAATGGAAGGCAACCAATCAGTTCAGAATTTATATTTGTAACACAGAAACATTTGCAATGGAGCTGAAATGATTCAGTTTTAACCATGGACAAATGGACCACATAGACCATGAAATTCTCTTCTTTGTTCCATATTTTATTAAGTTTGCAGCCAACGGGCTCTGACCTTGGTTCCCAGTCCAGCCACCTGCCACTACTCAGGGAGCACAGAGCAAATAAAGTTGCTCTCAAGGGACATCCAAGAATCACCCCAGTGAAGAAAAAATTTTGTTTGTGTAAAGCACATATTAGACCACTCTAGACTAGTGATTTTCAAACATAGGGTTGGGACCCAATACTGGGTTGCAGACCCTTAGGTACTGGGTCATGACACCCCATTGCTGCTGCCACCAAAAGACTAGACTGCATTGCTCAAAGATGTAATTGTTGGGTCATGGTTGTAAATAATTTTTTTCAACTGGGTCCTGATGAAAAAAGTTTGAAAACCACTGCTCTAGATCACATCTTATAATCACTTCCACAGAAACAAAGGCATTCTGGGGTTAATACAGACAAATTAGGTGTTCTGTTGCCCATGCCCTGCCACCTTTCATGCCTCACGCTGCGTTGCTGTTGTAACTCCCAACTTGGGTTGTTCACAATCAGGCCGCAGATCACACCCTGAGGGCCTGTCTGCTCCATTGGCACCACAGTCATCAATGCAGCACCATCAGTTGAGTGGGTGTGGTGAAAACATGTTCAGACAATTGCTGAGCACTCTCCTGTTAACTCTGGTACCCCAACAGAGTAAATGTAATTTAGTGAGACAGTGCAGTTACTTGATGTACGGTATGTCGACCTCAGTTATATAACTTATATAACATAACTCATGTACCTCAAGCTGATAGAGCCATGTAGTGACGATGAGCCCTGAATATCTGTATAACCACAGGCCTGGCCCAACAACTTTAATCCCAGCAGCCTGTGAGCAGCACGCCAGTGACACTTTGCTTTCAGCAGCCTTAGTTACTACTTACAAGGCGACCCCCAACACACCCCCAGTCCTGAATTCCACTGCAGCCCACCCCAACATGTTCTGCACTGTCTAGCCCTTCCCCATAATGGAACAATATACACAGCAGCTTGCGACTTTAATCAGAGTTACTAAAAAAATTCACTATTCTGGATTAGTTTTGATTAAGAATAAAACAAGTTTAACTATAAAAAGATACTTGCATTCACTTAAAATGTAAGATATTAAAGTGAAAAATGGTTACAAGCTATCATGTTTTTGGTACCAAAATTTGAATTAGATTCAGTTCAAGATGAAGCCCTTAGCTCACTGTGACAGGCTGCTCCCCAGATCTAGTCTGATGTGCCACTGTGACTCCCTAATTCCCACTCCTGAACCCCAGGCTACCCCACTTTGCCAGGTGACCACTCACTCCTAAGTCAGTCCACACCAGCCTCTCACATGTAATCAGTCCCAAGCATGGGGTGTATTACCTCTGGCTACTCAAGGGATGGTTCCCAAGCGAGCACCCCTGGCCATGGTTACCTCACCAGGAGCCACCATCTTATAAGGATTAGAACCCACTCCCAATCACCCTGGTCTCAAGTCCATCCACTTAACACTGACATGGATCATGCCCAGCCTTCCTCACTTATACCCTCTAATACCCACACAGCTTTAGATAAACAACTACTAGTTTATTGATCAAATAACAATTCTACATGAGAAAATTTCCAGTCAAGACAGAATCATAATATAAATGAGTCAGGAGTGACCGCAGAGAAATAAAAGATAAAACACACATACTAACTAATAGAAATATTGTCTTCTATGATTCTCACCCCTTGAGTTCGACTGTGATGGTTTAGAGCCATTCTCTGCCTTTTTTGAGGCAGGGCCTGATCCTTATTGTAGATGTTTCAAGATGGAGTTTCGCAGGCAAAAAGCCTCACGCTCCTCCAAGTTTCTCTCTTTGCTTCCAAACACCCATGACCAGGGGTGTCGCTAGAGCGGGGAAAGACCCAGGGCACGGGCCCAGCCCCGCCCCTGGAGGGCAGGCCCCGTCCCCAGCCAAAAGGCCACATCCCCCTGGCCCGGGATAGGGTCAGGGGGAGGCCGCACCGCTGCTGCCAGCTAGCCCGCGCTGCAGTGCAGCACGGCGCAACCTAGCCTGGCCCGGCGCGGCTGGAAGCGGCTGCTGGAGGCCGGGCCAGCGGCTGCAGCCAGGCCCCGGATCCCCAGCGGGGGACGGGGCTGGCCGCGGGCGGCCAGCCAAGCCCTGGATCCCCGGCCTGGCCGCCAGTGGCTGCGGCGACCTCGTCCCCGGCCGGGGATCTGGGATCCGTCCAGCAGCCCGCAGTTGCAGCGGCCCCATCCCTGGCTGGGGATCCAGGGCTGCGGCCGCTTCCGGCTGCGCCGGGCCAGGCTAGGCTGAGCTGCGCTGCACCGCAGCGCGGGCTAGCTGGCGGCGGCGGCGCGGCCTCCCCCTGGCCCTATCCCAGGCCAAGGGGTGGGGCCTCCCGGGCGGCCAGATAGGCCCCAGATCCCTGGCTGGAGACGCGGCCGCCGTGGCCACGGCCCGCCGGGGATTGGGCCCTAGATCCCCGGCCTGATTGGGCCGGCGAACCGGGGCACCAGCACTGGGACCCGGGGCACATGCCCCGGGTGCCCAACGCTAGCGACGCCACTGCCCATGACCCCTCCCTTTCTGGGCACAGGTGATCTCTTTTGTCCAGTGTGAGTGAGGGACCTCAGTTTGCATATTCTTTGTTACCTCCTTCCGGTACTTGCTTGCTCACAGCTTTGGTTGTTTACATGTCACTGAAAGAGAGTTCTGCTTGTGTCCCATACCCCTGAGCCATGGAAAACATGCTACACATCTGTGCACATACATGATGCTGCAGGAAACATGATATCATGTTAATCCATGTGATAAATAAATTTGTTAATCTTTAAAAGTGCCACAGGACTCCATGTTTGTTATATTAATCCTGTAGAATAAGTTATAAGCATCCATAAAGAAATCTTGCCTGGCACAATTTGCATCAGATCACACAATCACAGTGCACAAGTGAACAGAAAGATCATAACCAGGGGGGTGCGCTGATGTGCATCCCATGACACTCACATTCCCTGCAACACTGTTGACCAAATTCTCAAGTCAGGGGCTTCCTCCAAAGCCTGTTTTCATTTATCTTAGGTGAAAGAGCAAGAAAACAAGCAAGCAAGCAAACATGCAAGAATAGCTGGAGTGTTTTTGCCTCTCACTTCTGTGGTCCAGATCACGGGTTCGTCTGAGGATTATTCCTCAAAGCTAAAGTTCATTCAAACTATATAGTATGCAACAGGAGTCTGGGAGTAAAGATGCCCCTGAGATCTCCCCTGCCTTTTGCATGCGCAAATGTATGTTTGCCTTGTCTTTTTGTTGTCTCAAGGACCTTGTTTACTAATTAAACATCAATTGAGGTAAACATCCATTCCTTTGTTAAAGGCAGACTTGCTTAACCACTCGTTCTTTATCATGACTACATGGTTTTGAACATTCTACATTGTTCTGGGGGCATTCGTAGCTTTATATACCATGTTGCTATGTACCTTGCACAATGATATTAGCCAGCAAATTATTAGTTTTCAAATGAGGCGTATTTTGTACAAATATCGCTACAGTGGTAGGAAGAGTGTGAATACAGGGTGCATTTGGTCACGGCAGCTTGTCGAAGACAGAGGGAGGCAAGCCAGAGTCAAGATTGAGGGCAAGATGTGTGGGAGAGAGCATGTAGTGCTCTGCCTGATTTTCAGCAGCTCCTATGAGATCATTGCAACTGGCATAATTTCGAGCAGTTAGACAGTTTTAGCACTGAATCAGGATGTGACAAAAGTCTTTTTATAATTGTCTAAATAGTTAGATTTGCTAGCTTCATGTTGCTATACTTTTCATGGGACTGATTAGCCTAAGATTAAATTTTACAGTTTAGGATTTATTATTGTAGTCTAATCCTGTTTCAAATAAAGAGAAAGGGCTAATTCCTGGAAATAACAGGTTTGTCATCTCTAAACCAAGTGGCATCGCACTCCTGCTTCTTCGACTTGCTTCCCATCTCTCAACTGTGACTTAAACTCAAATGTACCTTTAAAATCAACTGGGTTTGTCTTCAAACAGCAGAATGAGAACAGATTAGATAATTCTTTGACAACTACCACACTGATTTAAGGAAATTCTCTTTAGTACTGTTAGTGGGATGGTGCTGTTGAGATCCTCCCAGACAGGATTCGATTGTGTTAAAGTGATGAAGGAGAACTAATACATATACCGTTTGCCATCCCCTCCCACACACCCCCACACCTCATAGGGGAAAGAGGAGTGGAAAAGTGGGGCCACTACACAAGCCAGTAAAGCAGGCCAAGACTCCAGTGGCATGGAGTTCCTGGCAAAGGGGTATTCCTGAAGATAAATCCCCTTTACAGCCAAGATCTGTGAATGACTTTTCACTGTTGTTTCTGAAGTACTTTGTTTTAAAAGCCCCAAATGAGTCACACATTTTGAGACTACTAGGCTGTGTTCACACACAGGGGGTTATTTCAGTACGGTTGTTTCAAAACAACTTGTATCGAAATAACACCTTACTTTGAAATAACTTAATTCGAATTAACAGTTTGTTAATTCGAATTAAGGAAAAAAGCTTAAAGCGAAATAGCAGGTTCAGGCAACAGTTATTTCGAAACAAGTCACCGTTGTTTCGAAACAACATGTTTGCATGGCGTTGTTTCGTCCCCACATGGGGTTTAACTTGTTTTGAAACAACGCCATTGTTTCGAAACAACAGGACCCATTGTTTCAAAACAACCATGCGTCCTGTGAACAGCCTAAATCTTATTTCGAAACAACCTCTGTTGTTTTGAAATAAGAGGGCTGTGTGAACACAGCCCTAGTGAACAGGCAGCCAGTTAAGTTCCTGACCCAGTCAACTTTATGAAGGCAAGATTCCTAATTAATTGAGTGAGAATTTCACTGCAGTAAGGTGGCAGAACTGGGCTTTAAAATTATTGAATTGTTTACAACATTCTAAACGAGAAGGATTATTTTAGCTATTGACTTTCAATAGAGATATAACCCATATAAATCAAATTTTCATCCAATATAAGCTATATTGATTTCAACAGTGGAGTTGACCAAGTGATTGGCTGGTTTTCAGACTGACAGTTGAAAAAATGAACACAGGTGACTAAAACATGCTGCATGAATCTGAACCAGCCATTATCAATGCACATACTGTTTAGCTGCTTTCAGCAAAAGAGGCAATTGCAGATCAAAGCATCTGCCATTTGTCAAATCATCCTTTGTTATATAGTTGCTTTTGATTGCAGCAATTATATACATGCCACCCAGCTCTTGATGCCCTTTTTATTCAGAATAATTTACAGCTACTTTATTGTCATATACTTATTAGCTAAAAATAACTACTTGTCAGTACAGGAACATTATCTTAGTGTTATGATTAGAGGACAGGTTGTTTCAACATCAACTTTTCAGACCAACAATGGTAAAGATTCATACAGTCCAGTGGAGTCATACAGAAGAGTTTTAATACTCATTTGATGTCTGATCGAATGATACAGAAATGTGCCATAAACCCTTCCTGAATTATTTAATCTACTAGCTGCATCTCCTCTGTCCCACTAACTTCATTATTTTGGTTAGAGTAATAACCCCACCTAGTGGTTTTCAAACAAGCCTATTTATCAGTTCTAATTCATATTCAGCAGGTACTTAAGCACAAGCAGTCCCATTGAGGTCACATGCTTAAGTATTTTGCTATATGGGACTTGGCACCTGACCCTGGTCTCACTTATGCCTGGAAAGGCTCTTCAAATAATGATCAGAGAAACATTTTTTCTAAGAATTTGGAGTGAGGGGACGGTCTCTGGTGGAGATGAAAAAACCTAAGAGTGTAGTCCCCTAGAATGTCCCCAGATAGTCATTCCCTCCCACCCTTATCTACACCATTGTGGATAATTAGCTCAGGTAGCATGATTCAGAAGGAGGAACTCCTGTTTTCTACTTCATGGGAATGACTTTTTTGGCTAACAGGATGGAAGTGGTGCAAGTCATTTTCAGATTTTATTGGGTGGTTTTAGCTTGGCCAATAAAACTAGGATGAAATCATAGCCACGCTCAAATCAACAAGATTTTTGCCATTGCTTTCAGTGGGGTCAGGAATTGACTTCTAACACTCAGATTTGGGGATACTGCATGTCTGTACAGACCTGAAGGACCTTTGAAGATATTGCTCCAGCAATTACATACTTTATAGCAAAAGTAAAAATGTTGTTACCTTCTAGGTGACTGTCAAATGTATTTTAAACCAGTAGTCTGCATTCCAATGATGCTTTTTCCATAATATTTTATTCTGAAAAAAAGATAGGCAGTTGAGAAGCTAGAGGCATCCTACATATACTGAATCTTAGTCTCTTTCTTATCTATGGACATATGAGCAATTCTTCACTCTGCTTTCCTTAAGATTAAATGTTTAATGGTGGGAGCTGATCCATCTATAAGTGTTTGTTTAGTTCCAAATTTGCTGAAGTGACCTTCCAATGATCATTTATTGGAAAATGATCATGTAGTCCTCATTTTCCAAGGATTGTATAAAGGCAGTCATTTATGCTTGTTGTGAGTGAAGGACAGGGAGGCCAACTTATTTGCCTGAAATAAGTCCATGTTCTTTAGTGTTTTACCTCTTACAGTCATCTTTATATGATAATCTATCTTAATTCTGAATCACAGGCTGTTTGCTACTAGTAAGAACAGAGGACTGGAAAAGGAGAGTTGGGAAAAACAGACTTATTAAGGGTCACTTGACATAAAGATGAAAACTCAGTGCATTAACAAGACAGAAAGATGCACCACAATGAACAGGGGAATGTACAGAAGCATTCCAGAACGAGTTACATTATTTTGTTTCAATTTTAAACCAAACTAGCATTATCAAGGGAACCAGGGGATATTTTACCACAAAATGGCATGCCTGATAGCAAGAAAATAAGGAACCAATCCTAGCAATGGGAGTATTGCCATTACGTTCAATAGGATTTAGACTTTAGATCCAGTAGACCCAATCACAGTTTCCTCCCTCAGTTTCTTTGCAACAATCACAGCTGCTTTAACAGACAAACTAAGATCTAGTTTTAGTCAGGCATTTATAAAATGAGGTGAGGATCCTTAGATAAGTAATTCTAACATGGAAGCGAACCAAGGGCAGATGTTTGTTTTGAGTCTAGCCTGATTAGTCAAGATAAGAAAACCTATTGCCATCTGTCTGCTTCATCATATAATATGATCAAGGTTATGGAGGAAATATTTTAGTTTTCTTGACCTTACCATTATCATCACACAGATAGATTTAAAATAGGAAGTATTTATAAAAGAAGGGGTCTGATGGTTACCAGAGGTCCATTAACCTAATCTCTTTCTTTTCCCATTTGTTCCTTATGCTTCTGAAATACCAGATAGAGGGTCTTTTTCTTCCCCCTATCTTGGCCCTGAAAGTACACCATAACTTGGTGTTGCCAATCCTCACCACTTCATCACAAGTTGCTTTAATTTTAGTGTTTGTCTTAAGTTCTAGTTCCTTGAGCCATGTGAATGCAGCAGCACCTCAACTACCCCTTAAAACTTTAGAGCTCAATGTTTCAAGAGAAAGCTTGAAAATATAAACTCTGCATATTCCAAAACAAGAAGGCAAACACAATAAAAATAAATAAACCATACTTATATTTAAACACTAAAAGGTGACATTTAAAACAAGTCTCATGTTCTTTCATGGTCTCACTTTTCTATCCTTATGGCCTCAGTGGAAATGTGGAAATGCACATAGTATGATACCACAGCCCATGAGGTAATGCATTTTGCAGCGTCTTGCCATGCAGAGACCTCAGAAGGTGGAGACCCCATCAAACTGGACACACAGTCAGGTATGACAAGGGAGGGGATGCATGCCAACTCGCCACTGGACAACATCTCCACCTAGTAGTTCTAATGATTAGCTCCCTCAAGTTGATGTCCCATGCTGCAGTTGCACTCTCACTGAGTTTCTCACTCACTCTGCAGCTTCCCCAATCCAGGACCTACACATACTCTTCATGACTCAGTCCTCCAGCCAAGTCACTAAGCAGTTTCCCCTTCTGGGATAAAGTCCTTCAAAGTCTCTTCTAGTCAGATGGCATCAGGCAGTCCTCATGCACACAGTCCTGACCCCATCATTCTTGCATTGTCTCAAACAGTGTCACACTACTGTGGTTGCTAAAGGAACATAGCCTGCCCTCTGTTCTGAGTTCAAATCTAGGGCTGCTAGAACTAAGGGGTTCCTAGCCTTTCTTCCCGCAGGGAGAATAATTAATACTCCACAGCCTTTTTTTCCCCTCCTGTTACTAGTCTTTTGGCTTTATACAAGCCCCCTCCCACAGTTCCCTCACAGATAAGCTTGCTTCCAATTAGTGGTCTCCTCCTAAATCTCTCCCTGTTTGTACTTAATTGGCTCATTGGACCCACCCGGCTTCATTCAGCTCTCAGGGATGGGGTGGGGAGTGCACTTTGTTACAGAGGGTCACATTTGAATAGCACAGTACTAGTATGCTGAAAAAGCTGGTGTAAGACAACCATGTAAGGCAAGCTACTGGCAAGAGGGAAGTACAATGAACTGTTGCCAGGGTTAGAGTATGTAGGAACGCCTAGGAACACTGTTCTGGGGCCCCACAAATCTAATGGGCCAGAGTTTCAGAGTCCAGAATCTAAAAAAATCAGGCACAATGACCCATAGCCCTGTGTAGGAAGGGGATCCAGACAATACAGGAGGGGGTTGTAAGGGAAATTGTATGTAATCTCTTCTGTAGGACAGTGAGAAAGGTGCTGAAATGTAGGCCTTGTTGGAGCCGTGGGTTGCTATGGTAGTGGGGTCGTTTCTCTGGCAAGTCATGTATCTAAGTTTCTTTAACAAGTGGCCTAGAGTTGATAGTTAAAGTGTGTTATCTCCCCTTTCTCATGCTTTTTCTCCTGACCATCTGGACAAGGAATGTAAGCTAGACCGTCCGTCTTTGTTCTAACTGAAAAGGGAGTATTACCTCCTATCTCCTGCTCACCCTTCTTGGCACCATAGCCTCACAAGAATGTAAGGTCAGCATCTCTAGGCAGAAATTAATGAGTTTGCAGGTACTGCGGCTGCCCAGGATAATGCAAATGATGTCAACAGTAAACAGAGGCGGGGATAATTATATGCATTCTTTAATCATTAATATGTATTTAATAATGTTAATGTAACCATATAAGGGTCTCTAAAACATTGTCAATCATGTAAGCATTATCATAGTATTATCATACTGTACTGGATAAAAGTGTTGTGATGCTGCCCCCTCGGGGCTCTCTCTTGCACTCGAGTTGTTGGGGGGGCCTGCTCAGAGGGGCTAGCACTTCTTTGCTGCCCTCTGATGCAGTTCCTTTTGTTATTCAGCTGAATAATAAACTCTGAACCACACCTCGTTCTCTGCTCATTGGAGTCTCGGCTGGGAACGGGTCTGCTTCACTGGGGAGACTCTGGTGTGCCTCTTTCTGAACTTGAGGGCCAGAGTTAGATTTTTCCCCCACAGGGTCCAGAGATTAGGAAGATTCCAGGGCCCATCAAATTATACTTTAACCACTGACTGTTGCAGTTACCAACTGAGTATTAGCCTAATTTTTTGTGAGCACAACCTATGCAAGCAGCACTAATTACTAACAAACTCAGTTCAAAGTTATAGTGAAGAGTGGGTTCTTTAAATGCTTCCCTCCTGTTACTCCCCACTATCAGGAATAATAACTCTATTTCTAAACAGTCAAGGAGTCCTATGACACTTTTAAAGACTGATAAATTCATTTAGCTCATGAGCTTTCAGGAAAGAAAACTCATTTTGTCAGACACTTGGAGATGGGGAATTTACAGAATGGGTGGGAATTAAATTCAGTGAAGTGTAAATCACACCAGACTCTTTGTTTGTTTTCTGAACTAGTTAACAGGATTACCCTTTTGGAACTGCATGCCTCTGTGCTTAATAGAATGACCATTTCAAAGTACATCTCAAAACCTGTATTTCTCCCGCAATGTTTTCTCTAGAATAACAAGATGCAAAAGAACAGGGGATTTTCAAAGCACCTGAGCAATTTGGGCTCACAAATCCCATTGATAGTTCACAATCTTAATCCAAGAAGACTTCACAGTCTAAGCCCATGATCCAGGCAAGCAGCCTATTCAGCAGAGCTCTTAAACATATGCGTTAAGTACTGTCCTGAACAAGGGGCTCTGTAAAGTGTAAGAGATTTTTAAAAAGAAAGATTCCATTTTCTTCCTTTCTCCCTCTCTCTTAAGGCCTCCCACTGAAAACTGTGAACCAACCCTTGAAATATCTACACAGTTGGAAATTTTACAGTGCCTCGTATCTCTGAATGACATCTTCTAACATAGGTCAGTGGTTCCCAACCTTTTTAGCTTGAGAGCCATAGATCTTATTTCACCAGCCCCTGCCAGTAGCCTTCCCCACCCCCTAGAAAACAGTCTGCCACCTCACTGGCTGCAACAGGGAAACCACACACATCCTGCAGCCCCATGCACTCCACCTAGGTCCTGAGAGAGTGGCTGCCTCCTGCAGCTAGGGAGACAGACGGTCAATGCTCCTCTCCCTCTAGCTCCAACACAGACTTCTGCACCGATCCACCTACGTGGAGCACTTTGCTGTGCTCTCTGCTACAGCCAGGGGGGCACTGATCTCCCATCCCTTTGGCTGCAGCAAGAAGCCTGCACTGGAATTTTAGCCCTGTGGAAATGCACGTTCCACCTGGGTCCTTAAACAATGGTTCTCTTCTGCAGCCAGGTAGAGGCGCGTTGCAGGCCATTTTGAAAGGCTCTGCAGGCCAGTTTTGGCCCCTGTGCCACAGGTTGGGAACCACTTTAGATTCTTCTATCTTGGAAACTGATACTGAAAAAGAAAAATCATTGCTTTGGTATTTTTTCCCAACTTTTTCTTGAAACTCATTACAAGCTGAAAATTGCCACCTAATTTTAGAGTCTTTCAAAAATTTTCCAAGAGATTGTGAAGAAATGGGAGAGAACTGACTAAATATTTCAATCAGATTTTTCAATTTTAGTGAGGCCCAAAAGGACTACTTGTAAATTGTTAATAAGTATCCCTAGCTTAACTGGATATAAACTTGCTCCAGGTGATTCTGACAAAGAAGGGCAATATTGTTTGGTTGTGGATTTTGTAAATGATTTTTGCTCAGTCATCCCTGAAATATTAGGCAACATTTAAAAAAAATGTATGTGGATTCCTTAACTACAACTTCAGAGAAATGTTGCAATGCTCTTTACTCCAGAATTGCAATATTAGCCTGGGGAATTAAAGCACTAACAGAGTTGTTCCTTTTCCTTGTCAGCACTGCGTTTGCTCAAATAGATGCCTAGTGGCACAGTCTTCTCTAAATGTGCTGTGTACCTCCCTTTATATTAATGGGAGTTATATTTGCTCTGAAAGGGGAATGTTCCCCTGGGTTACCATTCCTCTGGTGGCTTTCAACTATACTTGCAACTGTCTAGAGAGACGAATGAGTGCATCTGTACCAAAAAGCAGGAAAGAAATCTGTTGGTGTGTATAATGTGTAGTATATCTAAGTTGCAGTCATTTCAATGAGTTATATAAACTTTTGGAGTACTGTCCCTGCATCCACTAAGAGTAGAAAAGTGTGACACTCAGGAATGCCAAGAAGAAAGTCTATTTGCTGATGCCAGAAACTCCCATTTACCTTGTTGTTTTGGTTAATAACATTTTTTTTGGCTTCAGTGGCGTCTATTCAATATGATTAAATGGGGCAGATGTGAGCCATCACACATTTGATTAAAAATTGAGAAAGGAAATCACAAAATAAATAAAATGAATCCAAGGCAGAAATCTTTTTAAAAGGAACTTGAACCCTTTACTTGGGGGGCCAGATTTAAAAAAAAAAACAAAAAAACCTGTCTTTTTTCACAACTTGAATTTTAAGGCTCTACATACTCCCCATCGTTCTTGTAAATTCAGCAGTAATAATGAGGCAAAAACTGTGGTCAGCTGAGGGTTTGGGTTGCATGCTTTTTTTATTATTTTCTTCATAAGATTTTTAAAAATTAGTCTAAAATACTGTAGAAGATCTCACCAGTCTTAACCTACTCTGATCAGAATTGCTTCATAAGAGGGGGACATTCAAAATCACATGAAAAATTACTTACTTTTCATTGGAATTACTAACAATAACAAAAATTGCACAGCCGGACAATTTGGGTATGAAACCAGGAACCTCAGACTTACTCTTTCTAGTCAACCAAGTCCATCACTGACTCTCTAAATATGATCACACTTTTAGTTTTTCAGATTAAAATTAAATAGTAACATTTCACAGTTTATGCATCTCTCAGAATTCCTAACTCCTCTCAGATCAAATACCTTTTGTTTGGTTTGGCAAAAAGAAATCTCATACTGGATCATTGAACTGATCATATCGCTACAACAAACCACAGTGCCAACTTTGTCCACATGTCTGCACAAAAGACACCATCATAGGACCTAATCAAGCCAGCTACTCCATCAAAGGGTCATTCAACTGCTTATTTGGTAATATGATTTATGCCATTATGTGCTGGAAATGCCCCCACACCTTATATATTGGCCAAACAGGACAGTCCCTAAGCAGAAGAATAAATGCACACAAAACTGACATCAGAAATCACAACACAAAAAACCCAGTTGCTGAGCACTTCCATCTTCCTAATCACTCCATTGATGATTTGTTGACAATGATCCTCAAGAAAATCAATAGGACATCAAGACTTCAAAAACAAACAGCTGAAATTGAACTAATAGGCAGATTAGATTGTGTGAAAGTAGGACTGAATCGTGACTATGGATTCTTTTCCCATTATAACAGGTAATTTGACTTCACCCTCCCTCTTTGTGCTGATTCCAAGAGTTTGAACCTTTACAAATGCTCTGATTTGCTGTTGCAGTATGACCTGATCCCATGTCTTATATTCCCCCACATTTATTTTCATCCTATTCTGTAAATTCCCCCTCTTCAAAGCATCTGACGCAGTGGGATATTCTCCCACAAAAGCTCATGCGATAAATAAATCTGTTAGGGTATGTCCGCACATCTCTTTTATTTCGAAATAACACTGGTTATTTTGAAATAAAAAAGATTGGGTCCACATGACGTTTTCTTATTTCAAAACGACAGGCTCTGTCATTTCAAAAAAAGAACCATCATTTCAAAACAGCTTAAACCCCATTCATTTCGAAACGGCTGTTTTGAAACAACATGTGCAAACAGCGTTATTTTGAAATAACTATTTTGAAATAACAGCCGTTTTGATAGCAGGCTTTCCCTTAATTCGAATTAATTTATTTTGAAATAAGGACTTTATTCTGAAATAACTTATTTCGAAATAACTTATTTCGAAATAACGATGTATGTGTGGACTAGCCTTAGTCTTTACGTGCCACAAGACTCCTTGCTTTTTTTTTTTTGCTTTACTAAACTAACATGGCTGCCCCTTTGGAACCTCATTTTTAAAGTGTCTTTTCTAACATTAATACAACATCAAAAACCAGATCCACAAATTGCAAACCTTGACAAAATGGACAGATGTCCTTTACAGGGACTTTAGAAATTCTAATAATGACTACCACTCTATGGTGTGCATCCTAAGCATCATATCAATGACGACTCCAGCTCCAGTTTTCTACAGCACATATAAGATCTTCACTTGGCCTGGGAACATGCAGCTTTAGGTAATCTGACTCATGTCAAGAAAAAATGCTGAAAGAGCATGTGCTATATCAAATTTCCCTTCAATTTGTTTTTTTATTTATTTATTCCAATTTTTTAATTGTCACTAATAATTTTATGTTAAAAAGAGAGAGGAGGCCAAAACCAAAGTTTTTTAGAGATATTTCGAGTTTGGTGTGGATCATACAGATAGCAGTCACATCAGGCTAGAGTAGTGGTTTTCAAACTTTTTTCTTAGGATCCAGTTAAGAAAAGTCATTTATGCTCCTGACCTAACAATTACATCTTTCAGCAATGCATTCCAGACTTTGGTGATAGCAGTAATAGGCACTGCAACCCAAAACCTGAGGGTCTTCAACCCAGTCGTGGGTCCTGACCCATGGTTGAAAAGCACTGGATTAGATCAATTGAAGCTCACTTTTGGGCATAAAATCTAAAACCTGTGACTGTTCCAAACTTCATAGCTGGCTACAATTTTTTGCAGTGGCCCAAATTAAAATTCTTCATTTCTCATCTCCAATGCTTGGCATAGTGTTTATTTGGATTAAATAATTAATAATACCACAGATCCTGGCATCAGAGACTCAAAAGTCCATTCAGGCCAAATTCTACTCTTTGCTTCACCAGAATAGCCCATTTAAACCCTTTAATTTCCACTAGTGTAACCAACAGATGTTTATCCTATTGACTTAGGTGAAAGCTGCACATAACTAATGACAGAATCTTTCCCTAATTTTCTTTTCCTGATGAAACTTTACTTTAACACCATAAAATTATGATTGTGGGAACAGTTGTCTTATTTCAAGAGTGACTGTCAACAAGCAGAAAAAGCTAAGTAACTGTGGCTGCATCTACATTGCAGAGCATTGTTTAAAAAAATGTTTCAAAAAATTATTTTGAAATATATTTGGAATAATTATCTGAAAATAACTTTTTTCAAAAATGTTATTTTGGGAGAATGGTCCAAGGACAGCTCCTTGTCCTGAAATACCACTTTTTTTTTTTTTTTAAAGTGAAAATCTACACTGGACTTTCTTTTTTGAAAAAAAAAAGAAAGCCAATGGAAGAGATAGTCAGGCTTTTTCGAAAAAAGCCTTTGCTGTGTCCGGCAATAGCTTTTTTAAAAAGCTATCTCAAAAAAGGCTTTTTCTTTTGAAAATGCTGTTGGGTTTAGCTTTTTTGTCAACACTAAATCTGGTTACATTTTTTTTTAAAAAAGCCTTTTTTGAGATAGCTTTTTTGAAAAAAGCCATCGCTGGACGCTGCAAAGGCCTTTTTCGAAAAAGCTTGCCTATCTCTTCCATTGGCTTTCTTTTTTTCAAAAAAGAAAGTCCGATGTATACTTTCACTGTCAAAAAAAAAAAAGGTGCGGTATTTCGGGACAAGGAGCCGGTCCCCGGACTGTTCTTCTGAAATAACATTTCTGAAAAAAAATTATTTCAAGATAATTATTCCGAATATATTTAAAAATAATTTTTTTAAAAGAAGTGTTTTTCAAAAATGCTCTGCAACGAAGCATAGCCTGTATGTGAAATCTAGCTGGCTGAAACAATGTTCATGTTGTTATTGATTATTTTTATAGCATCCAAGAGTGTATTATGTGTTTCAAGGAAAGAAATAGAACAGCTTATTTCCTAGCGTGAAACATCTACAATTTAAATGTAGATGTGATGAAGGACAAGAGATAATGGCATGGAAGGACAGAGATTACAGCAATGTGATCATGCATTAACTTGTTTTTAGAACATTCTTCAAGTGTCTGATGAACTGGGAGTCTCTCCCACAAAAGCTTATGTGATAAATGAATTTGTTAGTCTTTAACAGTGCCACCAGACTTGTTCATTTTAAGAACATGCACATGCTTTAGGTTCAAGTAAAAAATTTTGCAGGAACAAAGGACAACCACACCTGTGGCCAGCGCTGTAACTAGAGATTTTGTCACGCATGGCAAGTGTAACCTGCTAGGGTGGGCTCAAATTCATTCAATTGCCCCTCTCCAGTGCCTCACAGAGAAAACCCCTGCAGAAAGCAACTGGGGAGCCAGGATCCAGTTGTTAAAAGGACTCACAGCGAAGACTGCTCAGAGTTCACATCCACATTAAACTACTACTCAACAGAAACATAACAATGAACTTTATTAACTAACTAAACAAACCTTATTCTAAGAAACCATAATACATTTAAATAAAACAGTACGAAACCCAGGAGTCCCAAAGTTCAGTTGGAGTCACCCCTAGCTCTATTGCCCTCTTTTAAGTCCTTGAGGCTTAAATGCAGAACGTAAGCAATCCTCATCCTCTCTAGCTGCAGGAATCTTCAGGCAGATGCCATGCAGTCCTTTCTTCCTCCTGTGTAGACAGCACCATGCAGTCAGGTCACTGGCCATCCAACTCTCAGTTCCACTGCAGACAACTCCCCTGCAAAGCAGTCCAAAGCAGGGAGAAAACATCCTGCAGTCCACTCCTGCTCAGCTCCTTTCACTGAGTCCCTTAGCCAATGTCCTCTGCAGCTCTTTGTTTGCTCCTCTCCAGGCTTCTCTTCTCAGGCTTCTCTCTGGGTATGCAACTCCAGCCAAACAATAAAACTTGTGGAGCATGCTCAGTGTGCTCCCTCACCCTCTTACCAGAAGTTTCTGATTTCTGGGCTGCAAAATCTGCCCAGCAACATAACCCAGCCATAAGGGTCCCTAAAAGAGATTGCACCTTTTTAGGCACATGGGTTACACAAGCACCCCAAAAAGCACCCTCCCTGACCCAGGGCCCGATCTGGCCCCAGCCACTGCTGAAGGTGGTAGGGAACCAGATCCAGCCTGGGCCAAGCACCTTCCCACATGGAAACTGGTTCCCTGCGCACTGGCTGTTTCCCCATCCCTGGCCAGCCAAGCGCCTTCCTTGTCCCCCTGCACCAGTTTCCCAAGTCACCCAAACATTTCCCTAGTCCACTCGCTGGTCCCCCAACCACTCCAGCAGGGCCCCTCTTTCCCCCTTACCTGGCTGGCCAGAGCTGCCCTGGCCATAGGCTGTTCTTACCCTGAGCATGCATTTGAGCATGCTTAGGGGCAGGGAGGGAGATTTTAAACTCCCAGTCTGGCTGCAGCTACCTGGGGCCAGACAAATGTGTTTTTCTGGTTTGGTGCCCTCTAATATTTGGCGCCTGAGACTTTGCCCTGGTCTAGTTATGGCCCTGGCGGTGGCTCATCTAGTTCAGTATCTAGTCTCCAACAATGGCCAGCACCAGATATTTCTGAGGAAGATGCAAAAAAAAACCATATAGGGCTAGATTAACAAAGAAAATTATGTGTGATGATTATGAGTGTTGCAACAGGTAACTTTTGGGCATCTAGAAATCCCTGGGATTCATAAAGCCTGCTTGTGCTGCCTAGGCTCCCCATATAATTGTAAGCAATGTCTGTGTGTCTGAGAGCACTCCCCCTACTCGATCAACTGAAGGGGGTGGTCATAGGATGTCCCCTGGGGTATGATCGGTGTAACTTTTCTGTTCACCTTTGGCACTTAATTGTGTAAATTAATGCAATATATGCCACACAAAGTTCCTTTTTTGAATTCTTATGACATGCCCCATCTTGTTTTTATGGTGTCATGTTATCTGCAGCATCATATATGCGTACAGATGTGAAGCATGTTCCCATGTATTTCACATGGCTTGGGGGAGGCCGACAGAGAGGTCTCCAGCCCATAAACAGATGGCATGTATCACAAAGGCTATGCAAACTGCAGGCTTCAACCAGAGAGGAAAAAGATCACCTCAGCCCGGCTGGCGGTTTGGATACAAATACACACACTCAGAATGGTGAAAGACTTTTTGTGAGAGAATCTCCATCTTGAAACACTTCCATCTACAAGCAAGATCTGAGGCCTGCCTCGGGAAAGGCAGAGACTGGCTGTAAAACCATCACCACCAAACATTGTAAGTCTGAACAGTGAACTTTAGGTTAGACTGTATCTTATATTTTAATTTGCTAGTGATTAACGCCTGAGTGCTTTATTAGATGATTGTGTATTGACTTGTGATAAAATCATGTTCTAATCAACAAACTATAGTTTGCTTATCTAAAGCTGTGTGGATTTTAGAGAGGGTGACTGTGCAACAACTGGGTGCATTCCAGTTTCTTTGATAAACTGGTGAGCTGGCATATATGAGCCTGTCTGGGCAGGGTCCCAATTCCTGCAGGATAGAAACTCCTGGTGTGGTAGCTGGGGTCTGGGGAAGCTGACTGGGAGACTGTCCCCTGAGTGGCTGGAGAGTGCATGTCCACTGTTCGGGACTGATTACATGCAGGAAGTTGGTGTGGGCTGACTCAGGAGCAGGTGGCCACCTGGCAAGGCAGGGTAAGTGGGGAATCCGGGAGTGTGAAAATGGTAAAGCACAATGGCATACCAGACTGGATTCTGAGAAGGAAATGCCACAGGGGGCATCTTATTTGCATGGGCTTTGTATTTACATGAGTACAGTTAAGTACTTAGCATAATTTCACTATATATGGCTAAACCTACCCAGGTGTGGGCATGATTGGAAATGGTTAGTATGTCTGGTTTGGGGTTACAAATCACTTTTGTGTTAATTGCAGGGGCAATGAAATGTTGTCCTTTGAGTGTATGAACAAACAGGATCAAAAATATGTTTAGCCTGTTCTGATGAAAAATTGAGTCTCACCTAAACAGAGCTCAAAATGGTTGTGGATGCTCCAGCATTGTAACAGCAGTGGGAAATGGTTTGGTTTTTTTTTCCCCCCCTGCTAAAATTGCATTAGCCATGATACAAGGCTAGTCTCAGGCATGAAGTAATGGTTTCCTCTCATTGTTAAAAGGCAGAGCTAATGATTCCTTTTGGAGGCTTCTGGTTTGAAGCAGGGGCATTGCTCCTGTGTCAATGGAAAGGTTTTTCCCAGGAACTGAGATTTTCTGAGAGCTGAAATCACTAGAGAAACTGGGAAACCTTGCCTAATAACCAGCAGAGAGGAGCCAGGAGTGGTTACAGCCCACAGATGGCGAGAGCCATGAACAGTCAATGCTTGCAGGGAGTCAGCAGATGGTGGAAGCCAGAAGATGGTGTAAGCTACATGCAAATAAAGCCAAAAGATGACAGGAGTCATGAGTGATCTGTGCTAGTAGACAGCAGGAGTCATGTGTGATTAATGCCTGCAGACAGCAGAAGTCATCAGCAGTAGGCAGGGGCTGGCAGGAGGGAACTGGCTGAGCCCCACACCAAATGAGCGGTGGGCACTGCAGCTATGACAGTCAGTACAAGGGAAAGAGCGAAGGGAAGGACATGCCTAACACACTCTGGGGTGGGATGGGGTGGTTTCTGCTCATTGGGTTTATGAATTCTGCATTGTACTGTTCTCCCAAACCAGTGCTGTTTGGATATTTCCTGCTTTTTATTAAAAGGCTTACTTTTCTACACTCAGTCTCTGTGCTTGCAAGAGGGGAAGTATTGCCTTTTAGGGCACCCAGGGGATAATGTATGATTTCCCAGGACACTGACTAAGGGCTCAATAGGAACCCCTAACTATAGCTCCCAGCCCTTTGCTGTTGCTGTCTCTGCCAGGCAGAAGGGTTACACAATGAACAGGAAGAGAAACATGTTTCTAAATGGGATTTACAAAAACCAGCATGTTAGGCAGCTCCTCACCTATGTGAAGCCTTGGACATACCAAACCAAAGAGCATGTGCAAAGACATTGCAGCAGTGGGAACTAGCTCCTGAGATTCTCTGCTCCCATAGGTGTACTAACCATTAGGTGACAGAGTCAATTTAGTGCTAATGTTTGCTTTCTGACGCAATTAGCCTTTCACACCTTAGTCACAGTGGAAGAATTTAAACAGGCGACCCTGAGAGTTAATGCATCTGAATATTGCAAAGTCCAGTGGGTAGACCACTGACCTGGAAGGTAGCAATTTCTGTTTCAAATCCTTGTCCCCCCTCAGAGACTAGAAGTGGGGGGTCTCCCATATTGCAGGTGAGTACTGTACCTACTGGGGTAAAAGGTATGTGGTGGGGCAGTAAGCCCTTAAGAGTCCTGGTGCAATAACTTAAGGGTCTCTTTCCCAAGTCTGAAAGCTAAAATTTTGCTTACCCCAAAATCACAGCCCTCAACTCACCCCACTACATTTCAACAGCCTCCATTCCTCCCAGAGTCCATCCTACTTCACCTCTCCAGCAGCCCTCCTCCTAACTTACCAACGTGCCCCCAAGGTACTCTCCCAGAACTTTCCGAGCCACAGACCAGCACACCCCTGACTTAGCACTCAGCTCCTCTCCCAAGCAAGTGCAGTGTCTCCCACATCTGCTCTGCTCACTACACTTGCCTACCCCTGCTCACCTGACACAGTTCAAATTTGCGTGATTATTAATATTGTAGCTGGACACAAAGGTTTGTGGCACCACTTGTTTGGTCCATTCATGCCTATTGTGACCTGTGCTCCAGGTGACATACTAAAATGCCACCTCCTCTGGATGTAACCTCATGGACCCTGGCACGACTGCACCACTTGCCCCATTATAGCTTTGCCACTGGGTGGTGGCAGTGGCATGGAAACTTGCTTAAAAGAGCCACTCTGGTAGATGAGCTCCAAGCCTGCTTACCAGAGCAGGCCCTGCAGGAAAGTTAGGCAAATAAATGCCTATCTTGGGCTGTTAGGTAGAGCCCTGAATATCCACGGACATTCACATTCACAGATATAATGCAGATATCCGCAGACCATTTCTTGTGGATGCAGATCAGATACAGGTCCACAGATTTTTATTTGCACAGAGCTAGAGCCCTGCAAATATGTGGTCCAGAGCAAACTGTGCTATCCGCATTATATCCACATCCGCAGACACAACATGGATATCCGCGGACCATTTCTTGCTGATGCAGATCAAATACGGATCCACATATTTGTATGTGTGCAGGGTTCTACCATTAAGGAATAAATCTGAGCTTAAGCAGCTGGATGCCTGGCATGAGACTGCACTGCATATGCTCAGAGGTAGAAACATTGGTGCCTGGGGAAATTTAGGTGCAGGGTTTGGAGCAGCTGCATGGAGGTTTTTGTGATTTTCAACGGAGGCTGAGTCTGAGATTTAGGCACCTAAAGTCACAATTAGTTGCCTAAGACCTTTTGTGAATCTAGCCATAAAATGCAGTACATAAGTCACATAGAAACCTCCCCCCCTCATGTAATATTTTACAGAATAAAACCAAAGTAATGTGTCTAAAAGGTGCTCCTTAATCTGTCTAATCACTTAAATCATTTACTGCTCTATTCATGGTTTGTCATGACTTCAATTTTTTTACCAGTGTAAGTGCACCATCTAGTGCCATGTAGGCAATATTGTTATCAGCTGAAGATCAGAAGATTTAGTCATTTTTGTTCAAATGGTTAATCGCCATCAGTGTTAAATAGTTGTGTCTAATTTCTAATGAGAATTTCTCTGGCTTCCGCTTCCAGCCATTGGCTCTTGTTAGGCTCGGTTGTATTAAAGGGTGCTTAACTGCCTGGTATTTTCTTCCTGTGAAAGCATTTATACACTCTAAATGTCACCTTCTGATTTTTTATAAAGATTGTGCTCCTTAAGCTTCTCATGGCAAAGAATCTTCTGCAGCCCTAAAGCACTTATAATTGAGTAGCTGATGTGGTGTAAGAGAACTGGAAAAACTGGTAAAGAGCAGTGTGGGAGTAAACGATATTTCTCTCTGTTATCCCTTTTTCTTGTGGGTAGGTTAGTCTAAGGGAGTACGGCAAGATTCTTTCTCCTTCCCCTGAAGCATCTGGCACAGGCCACTATTAGGGCCTGTTTACACTTGCAAGTTAGTTCAAATTAAAGAGGCTTAATTCAGACTAACTTAGTACCTGTCTACACTAGGCTTTCATTAGTTTGAACTAATGAACTCCTTAATTCAAACTAATGAAAGCCTAGTTTGAACTGGTAAGACCTGCCAGTTAGTCTGAATTAAGCCCTTAGTTCAATCATTAGTTCAAACTAAGAGCAGTTAGTTTGAATTAACAAAGTGGACTTAGTTCAAATTAGTCCACCTTGTTAATTCGCACTAGTAAGTTTGAGTTTAGTTTGAACTAAACTCAAACTTATTAGTTTGAATTAACAAATTGGATCTTTTTCTAGGGTAGACATAGCTTTAGAGACCATGGATCCACTAATCTGGTTCAGTACAGCAGTTCCTATACTCCTGACACCATATATTTATGGTTCCAACAGCTCTGAAACATTACAACTGTACCGTTGTACTTTTGTGTGATTTTTCCATCCAACAACCCTGCCAAGCACCATAGGCATTATTAGTTAAACCTCACAGCACAAATGAGAGAGAAATAAGTGTAACTATCCTCATTTTACAAACTAGACGAGGTACAGGAAAAAAAAAAGTCTTCTATGTCACATGGAAAATTTGTGGCAGTGCAAGGAATAAACACTGATCATTTGGAACCAAACAGAAGCTACAAGCCTAGATTTCCCCTCAAACAGTTTCAAAGATCTGGAAAGCAACTTGAACAATCAAAGAAATTAACTTTATTAAAATTATTTTATATAGTAAATATAAAGCAATGGGGATTCATTAATAAAGTAATATTTAACTCATAAGGAATTATGTACAATACAATATATAAATCTATATAGTGTGTATTTTCATACAGCATACTCAAAGATAACAATAACCTATTATTTTTTTACAGTTGGAAAATTAAGCACAGTGTTTCCCCATCTAAATAACAGATTATGTTTCCAGTTTACATTACGAAACATCTTGCTAAAAATTTAGGGTGAGATTTGCAAAGGTGCCTAAGTAATTTAGGAGCATGGATCTGATGAAAGGTCCATGGGATCTTTGCTCTTACTCTTTAAAAAATTCCATCCAGAGGCAACATCCAGAGGAAAATGGCATCAGTACAAATACCACAGAGAATATACTTTGCTTCCACATGGTGAGCCTCAGATGATTTAGACAGCTAATGATTCAGACACATTATCATTAACTTTACAATAATATTAAAGTCTGTCTAAAAAAGTAAAATAAAATGGTGGGGGGGGGGATTAATGATACGTTAAGTTCTATTAACTATAGTCTTGTATATTAAAATAGTTGTAGAACCTATTAAATATCAAACAGCTGCTGGTAGATTCATTCTTCCACCCATTCATTTATTCAGTCATGCATTCAACTAATTGTTCAGTGATGGACTGTATACAGATTATGTTCTGCAATTGACTTCAAAGAGTGAGGCAGCTGAATGCATACGATAGAAAATAGAAAAAGGCATAGCAAGGTTAACAACAATTATCCAGGGCTCAAAGCCAAAAACTATTTCTTCCAGACCATTGTCATACTCTGGGCGGCAACCAAATGCTGGCGGAATCCAAAGCTGCATGGAGAGAAAATAACATTGGTATCAGTCATGATCATTGTCATCATCAAATGATGCTTGCATATTGTGACTGTTGTATGACATACTCATGTGCTCATTCTTTCTTTGTTGCAAATGAACCAACATAATTTGGTGTCAAAGATCTCTGAGCCCAACTCTCTATTCACTTGGATTTCAGCAGTTACTCCTGATTATTCCAGTGGAAGCAAGCAGAGAAGAAGACCTTTTCTTCTGTTTACAGCTAACAGATTTGGCCTGACTTCCTCACACAGTAGATTAAGAGGTGACTCGCAATGGAGGAGAGCACTGCACTTAGGCTATGTCTGCACTAGCAAATTAGTTCAAATTAAGGAGCCTTAATTCAAACTAATTTGAACCCTGTCTACTCTAGGCTTTCCCTAGTTTGAACTAAAAAATTTTTTAGTTTGAACTAGTTAGTTTGGCTGGTTAGTTCGAACTAACTGCTTAGTTCAAACTAATTTGCATATTTAGTTTGAATTAGCACAATGTAGACATGCTAGTTCAAACTAAATACATTTGAACTAGCATTTAGTTCAAACAAAGCACTCTTTTAAGTTCAAACTTTAGTTCAAACTAACTGTGCTTTTTTAGTTTGAAGCAAAAGGTTAGTTCAAACTAAAAAAAAGCACAGCTAGTTCAAACTAAAAGTTAGTTCAAACTAAAAAAATGCACTTAGTTTGAAATATATTTCAAACTCCTTAGTTCAAACTAACTTTCAAACTACTGAGTTCAGACTAACCATGTCCAAATTAAGATTTTAGGTGCAGACATAGCCTTACAGAATAATGTATATTGCTTTGTTCCAAAAGCAAGATTGATGGAATGCACTATCAGTTTTTAGGCCCAGATCTTTATAGCTATTTAGAAGTTGTTCCACTCAACACTTACAGTCTAAGGCTATGTCTACAGTATGGGGTTCAGATTAAGTCAATTTAATAAGGTTGAATTAAAGTCAACTTTATTAAGTCGACTTAGCGAGGCCCATTTGTTTAAGTCGACTTTAAATGCCTCCCCTGGCTTAAGTCGACTTTATAAAGTAGACTTAAATGGCTCTAATGCAATAAATCAACTTTATTAAGTTAACATGATGTGCCCATTAAAGCTAAATTGACTTAATAAAGTCAACTTAATCCTTAAAGTTGACTTTAGGGCAGGCGTTATTAAGTTGACTTAAGTAAGTGCTTAAGTTGACTTAACGAACTCCAAATATGGCCAGGGATGGTGGTGGAGACCCAGAACTGCAAAGGGGCAGCCAAAGAGTCACATGTGGCTCTGGAGTTGCAGCTTGCGGCTAATCCATGCTGTTGCTCACATCACTGAGATTACACTGCTGTTTTCAGTATTCTAGTTCAATCAAAAAGTTAATGCGTTTAACTGAGCTGGACACTACACTTTCAGCTAGTAAAGATGTACCCAAAAAGAAGACATTACGTCTTCTTCAAAGTCATAATGATATGGAGGGGGCAGGCTGGCTGGCTGACTCAGAAGGCTTGTAATAGGCCCACAGAATGTTACACCACTAGATCAGTGGTTCCCAACCTTTTTTAGGCTGGGAACCCCTTTTTAACAAAGAAAAATCTTTGCAGCCCCCCTGGCTGATTATGTAATCTGGCCCATACCACTCTGGCAGCACCACTGGGACAGCCAGTGAGCAGCGCTGCCACCACCATTGCCTGCGCCACTGGGGAGCCAAGCTGCAGCAGCTATGGCCCCCCTGCCCTTGCCCTTGCCCCCTGCCCTTGCCCTTGCCCCTGCCAGGGAGCTGCCATGGGCCCATCCCCCTGCCAGGATCTGGCCATGCGAGGGGAAAGGCAGCCCTGGCAGGAACCATCAGGGCTATAGCTGGATTCCGGCCCCAGTAAGGAGAGGCTCCACGGACCCCCGCAACATGTCCACGGACCCCTGGGGTTCCCCAGACCACAGGTTGGGAACCACTGCACTAGGTCATTGATTCAAATCAGGCTGACAAAATCACTAAGTTGTCAGCTCTTGAGTGGCTAATAATGAAATGCATTGGGAGTCATCTACTGGACCACTATCCACACAATACTTTCACTACTGATATCCTGTCTTGTTAACAGTCTCAACAGGGAGACCAAGGATGGAGACTGAATTATGCTTTTTCTCCTCCATAAGGAGTCCTCTGAGTCATTACTAGGGCTAATTGACAGGACAGGGATCACTGCCTGTGCAATGTGTTGTGTACTGCAGGACAGATGAACAGACTGTAGTCTCCAAGGTTAAATAACTTATCCCATGCCTACTCCACTTCTAGGCAGATGTTATTCCCCAGTGGTGCAGTCAGTGCACCTTCTTTCATAAGCACTGCAATTCACTCATTTACCAAGAGTAAAAGTGAGTAACATTAATATACTTCTCAGTCTTGGTGGTTTTAGGGAGCTTTTTGATATTAATTCTGTGAATTAACATTCAAAATACCTTACCGAAAGATTGCACAAGAATAAAAAAGCTGCAATGTTCTTCAGAATTCTCCTCTTATTATTAATAGGGTTTTGACGGTGCAGGGAGGTCGAATGTGTGTCTGGACTGCTAGTTTGACTCTTCACTTCATCAAAGTCATCACTGGCACTTCTTTCTTTCACACAGACATTGCCATTGAACATGTACGGCAACTTTCCACTGTCCGTATCAGCTGCTCCATTGTAAATTTCTTTGTATAATGGGGTAACTGACAGAGTGCTCCCACTGGATACAGTTACTATTCGAAGAGTTTTAATGTCATCATTCACCTTTTCCTGTTCACGATGTATGGCCTCAATAATAAAGAGGTTCTGAATGTATTTCTCAATTATCACCAGGATGGAATAAGGCAGATTGTACCATGTGTATTCTGGATGCGCCTGGGCACAGATAATTGCTAGGATAGAGCCCCATGAGAGGACCCAGGAGCCTGAAGCCGTTCCCACCAATACGTCTGTATCAAGTTTCCTGGCAGGATTTTTTGAATTATCCAATGATCTTTCTTCTAGTCTGTAAATTAGAAGGGCAGTGATTCCAGCTACACACATGAGAGTCAACACAGTGATAGCATGTAAGTAAAACATAGTAAGTGCTAACTCGCTCTTGATTTTCGAACGTCCTATCAGAATTAAGTACACAACAACAATTGCTATTGTGCTTATCAGCACAATTATTCCAAAAATTGTGCCCACTGTTATGCCATGAAACTTGAACAGGGTTTTGTATTGTTGGTGGTGTTCTACTTTGCGTCCGATATTCTTCCACAGGACATAAAGCATTGTAGATGCTAAAATATGATACTCTATGTTGAAGGGAGATAGGTAATATATTCCTTGAGAAAATATTGAGCAGAGATTTGTTGTAGTACAATTACATTGAGGTGCATGATCATCTAAAACTAAAAAAGGAAAAATAGATTAGATTCTGTGGTGTAAAAATGTTTTGTTTTGTCTCATTTTAACCAAAAAAAACCAACACCCAAAACTAGGAGAATGATCATTTCAGTCAGACAGCTCATTTTATACATTTATTCACCTGCCATACCAAAATTACCTGGGTGTTGGACATGAAAACCACTAGCCTGACAGCTATTTTTGTGCCTCCTCCAAAACTTGGACTAAAATCCTTAAAAAATGTGAATGTTAAAATTACACAGACATCTCTTAAAGTTCAGCACCATTTTGATGAGAACAATTGGTTTAAAGCATTTAAAATACCAAACCAGTAGGGACTTAATTCTGCAGCCATTCTGCAGATGACATTCCTACAGAAGCCAGTAGGAGTTCCACATCTGGAGCAGATGCAGAACTGAGTTCTAACAGTGAAGGGGACTAGTTCACATCTCAGTTATACACCAGTGTAACCACACTGATTTATTCCTGACTTACATATTTATAAGTGACTGTATAGCTGGTCCTTATATACTTACACTTAAATACTACCAATATTTAAAAATTAATTCCCTTCCTATTTATCTATCAAATGGTGCGTTATGGGTTCTATCAGTTCCTGTAGAGAAAACAGATACTTAATCTTGGCAGGACATGTAAGGAGAAACTAATTGATACTTTTATTTTGAATTGCATTTATCTGTAATACATCAACATACATGTTATTAGACAAATTTTCTAACAGCCCACCACTATAGTGTACTAAAACTTTTCCAAAAGCCTTTGACAAGGTCATTCACCACAAGTTGTTAAACAAACAAAGTCATGGTATAAGAGCAAAGGTCCAATCATGGATCAGTAACTGGTTAAAAAATAGGAAACAAAGGTTAGGAATAAATGGACACCACAAAGAGATAAGTAACATCATGGCATCCTCCAAGGATCTATAATGGCATCTGTGCTGTTCAACATAAGAACAGTCAAAGTGGGGCCTGGTTTACACTTACCGAGAAATTCAGTGGCAGTCAACAGGAGATAAGCAAACTACATGGAATAGCATTTCTCTTGTTGACTTCCTAAATTCTAAATAGTGCAGAATCCCCAATACACTGCACCGATGGGAAAGGCCTTTCCTTCAACACAGATTTACTCTTTTTCAGGGGGTGGATTTATTCAGTTGACTTCTGGATCAATTGATTGAGTCTCCGCTTCCACTCAATCAATATCGGAGAAGCCTGGGTCTGACCATTTCTAGACCACCATGGCTTCTTCCAACAGTAGCCCATGCCAGATGCTTCAAAGTGAGTAAACAACAACATAGGGCACTTTAGCAAGTGATGCCAGCTTCTAGTAATCATGTGTTTATGAATACCAAAAGCGCAGGCTTGCATCCCTAATCATCTTCACAAATAGCCATTAATGGACCTAACCTTCATGAACTTATTGAATTAATTTTTGAAACAAGTTATACTTTTGGCCTTCATGACATCGCCTGACAATGAGTTCCACAGGTTTGCTGTGCATCATGTGAAGAAGTACTTCCTTCTTTTAAACTTGCCTCTCACTAATTTTTCAAGTGATCCCTGGCTCCTGTGTTATCTGATGAGATAGATAATACCTCCTAATTCACTTTCACCACACCATTAATGATTTTATAGAACTTGACCTCATCCCCTGTTAATCATTTGTTTTCCAAGCTGAACAGTCCCAGGCTTTTTAATCTCTCCATATGCAGAAGCTGTTTCATATCCCTAACCATTTTTATTGCCCTGCCCTGTATTTTTTCCAGATCTAATATATCTTTTATTGAGATGGGAAAACCAGACCTGCACACGGTATTCCAGGTGTGGGAATAACATGGACTTATATCACAGCATTGTGATATTTTGTTTTATTATCTATTACTTTCATAATGTTTCCTAACATTTTGTTAGCTTTTTTGACTGCTACTGAGATGTTTTCAGAAAACTATCTGCAGTGATGCTAAGATCTTTTTCTTGAGTGTTAGCAGGTAATTTAGACCTCATTATTTTGTCTGTATAGGCGGGATTACATTTTTCAATGTGTATTTATCAACATTGAATTTCCTCTACCATTTTGCAGTCCAGTTACCCAGTTCTGTGAAATCCTTTTGTTTGTAACTCAACCTGCTTTGGACCTCACAATATGGACTAATTTAGTACCATCTGCAAACTCTACCGCCTCACAGATCTCTGAGATACCCTGGTATTTACCTCTCTCTACTGTGAAGAGATTTTACCATTTGTAATTGCATACCCTCTATGGCAACTATTTATCACATAGAAAGGTAATATTAGGAATATTTTGAATGTATTTTAGCTCCCTTTAAATGCAATTTAACAGGTGGAAACTTGACGGAGAGCCAGTAACCTGCTTTCTACTGACTACTTGTATATACTCCACAGACAACCCATGCTACATGCAGTACAGCTGGAGAGAAATCTCTGAACTATGTATCTAACTAGTGGATCCCCAGCAGCAATCATGTAGCAGGGTATCTGGAGTCTATTATCAGTACCTATAAGGGATAGTACTTATAAATTGCAAGTATGAAACTGCGGGTCCAGTTTCAGAGGTAGCTTTTGAAAATGTGGACTGTTATTAAGCAATTTACTGGGAGCAGTAGAAAACTCCAAACTATTTGCAGCTAATCTGCAACAGAGAGAGACAAAAATGTGGCTAGTTTTAGTTTTTGAAAACCAAAACAAGGAGTTGTGAAGATCCCAGGAGCTATTGGATTCACTCAAGGGAAAAATATTTACATACAAAAAGATGCAAGAATATTCACTCCTTGCAAATCTCTGGCTCCTCTTCCCCCGTGTCACTCCCATGCAGTGAAGATTAGCATTACCCCAGACAAGAGTCTACAGCAAAATTTTGGGAGGGGAAGAGAAACATTCTCACCTGGGCTGTGTTCACACAGCCCTCTTCCTTCGAAACAACAGGGGTTGTTTCAAAATAAGATTTAGGCTGTTCACATGATGCACGGTTGTTTCGAAACAACCATATCGAAATAACTGGCTGTGTGAGAACACAGCCCTGCTGATTACATTTCACTCCGTTTAAGCTGCTGCCTATTTTCAACTTTCCTTGATTTCACTGGAAGTTGAGAGTGCTCAGCACCTTAGAGGATCACATCCCCAATTTTTCAGTCTGACGAATTATCAGTGGAAAAAATTGTCTGATAGAAGAAGAAACTCAAAATACAGAAGGCAAACCAGAACTGCCATGGATATTTTTACTTCAGTGATGCTAACTGGGGGTGGGATGGGGAGTGAATCCTGTTCCCCTTTCCCTGCTACTCCCAAAAGTTTTGCACTTGCTTAAAGTTCCATAGGCTGCAGAGATGGGCACAGCCTGACCCCTTCTAAGCAATGGTCCAGTTCTAAATTCCTACACTTGCTGCCAGAATGGCCTGGAGTATCACTTCAGCTACATGGCAATGCCACTGCAATTGGACCTGGCCATCCCTCCACTGGCACACTGGCAGTCTGTTCCTGTATGGCAGAGGGCAGGGGAGTCCTCTGAAAACTCAACTCCTGGTATCACCCAGCTCATGTACTGTGTTAGTCAGAGAAAGGAGAGACTCCCTGGCCAAGGAAGATCCTGCAGGAGAGGACCAAGGAATGAGTAGGTTGCAGAACAAGATCGGGGGGGGGGGGGGTAGGGACTAGAATTTGGACCCCCTCCTTAAGAAATATTTGTTATGGCACCACTGGGGCAATTCCATGCAATTCAGTGGGACTTCTCACCTGATAGGCTTTGCAAGATTGGCCTATGCTATGAAAGATGGTTACCACTAATAATGTGGCAACAATTAAACTCTCTTAATTAAATGTTCTGTTCACTTTACTCTGTGCTTTTTTACCGGATGGGTGCTTTAGGGATTTTATACATCAAAATAAATGTTTACAACATGCCTTTTTTTAGAGGCTGGGGTGGCCCTGATTCGTAAGGTGCTGAGCACCATGAGTCTCACTGAAAGTAAATGGGAGATCAGATGATCAGGACCATTGCTATCAGATATTTATACAGCGGTGTCTGCTTCTTACAATACTTACCAGTGACCTGGTGGGATACCGTATTTAAAATGATCATGCATTATAGCAGAAGTTCCAAAAAACAAGGTCCAACGTTTCAGCTCACCTATTGTTATGTTTCCAAAACCAAGTGTCATTAGTCTTTCCTTGTGTTCATTGAGCTGGTGTTTTGACTCTGTTAACACGCCGTTTGTCCACAGGAGTAGATTTGTAAACACAGAATGGATCACTCCAAACCTAGAAAATAGGTCAGTCTTTGATACAGTCTGCACAAATGATTGTACTGCATCTATCTTAAAAGGAATGCATCACTTCTCACTGAATACAACGCTACTTTTGCCCTCAGTGGTGCTGAACAGCCTCCTTACACGGCATGCTTCATGGTAAAACAGGCTAGATGAGTGGATGTTTCAGGGTGTTATAGAAAGGCAGTGGTTTAATATATTAAATTGCATTGCAAGTCAAATGTTGCTCTTATTTGCTATAGCCCTTCGTATGATAGTGCCATAGCATAAAAAACAATTTCCAGGATTAATTCTCTGGGAATAGCCCTTAGGGCTCAGACTAAGTCATGGAGGTGATGGGAACTGATTTTGAGTGACCTCCCACACAGGGGTTGAAGAAAGCCAGAACATCCTGGAACACAGTTCTGGGGCCCACAAATCTCATAGGCCGGAGTTCTGGGGTCCAGATTCCAGAATCTAGAAAAGTCAGGCCCACACACGCATGAAAGGGGCCAAGACAATATAGGAAGGGGGCCAGAGATTAAGAAGTTTCCAGGGCCTCTCAAATTATACTTTAACCACTGCTCCCACAGCTTTCCTGACCCTGTGACTTTCGACTTCTATGTAAGATAGGTCATCCAGAATACACAGAACAGGAATTCTTCTAGAACTAGGACCCAGGAGGGAGCATCCGTCTGCAGGCCAAGCAGACAGGAGAGTCCCCCACATGAGTTTCACTGTTGCTGGTGGAGGGTGCCTGAAGCCAGATGAGCAGTGCAAATGTTACATTTTGTAATACTTCATTGTTAAAAACTGTACATTTTTTGTGACCATGATCATACCACAATGTTATTCTTTTTTTACCATGACTGTTCTGGGATTTTTGCCTAATTTTCCATGACAAATTTGCAACCCAAGCCACTATATCGCAACTTCTTGGACGGGTTCCTATGAAAGTTCACATTTACAACAATGATTTCCTAATCTAAACAGCTATGTCTACACTAGAATGTTACTTTGAATCAACTTATTTCAAACTAATTAAATCAAACTAAAAATGGTTAATTTGAAGTAAGTTACTTTGAAGTAACATGGCCCTACTAGAAACCCAGATTGACTAGCATGTCCATAAGCAGGACTTCCTAGTTTGATTTAGAAAGGGGGCACCAGGGGAAATGCGGCAACATGGCACCCAAGAAGGCCACGTCCCTACCCAATATATAAACAAGGAAGGCACTCTGGGATGGAAAAGATCAAACCATGTTAATTCGAATTAACAGTTAGTTTGAATTAATGTGTCTCCATTGGGTTAATTCAAACTAATAAGTTCGAATTAACCATTACAGTACTTCAAAGTTTAGGGAGCTTTTATAACTTCAAAATAAGGTTTCATTACTTTGAACTAAGAAATCGCTTACTTCAAAGTAATGAAAGCCAGTGTGGCTATGCACAAATTTAGTTCAAATTAATCCTCATCAATTCAAACCAAATTCCAAGTGTAGACACAGGAAACACAACCTGGTTTATGTTAACAGGCTCTGCTGTTCTCACTCCTGCCCAGGTATCTCAAAGCATTCTGTGCTTCTTCCTCACATCCGCTGTAGCCCAATTTCCTTACCAAAACAAGCAAGGTCCTGTGGCACCTAGTCTAAAAAATTTATTTATCTCATGAGCTTTTGTGGGAGAAAATTTCACTTCATCAGACACTTTGAAGATGGAGGAACTTGCAGAATGCAAGGAAAATAAATGCAGGGAAGTGTAAGTCATGGGATCAGGTCATACTGAAACAGCAAATCAAAGCAGTTGTTAAGATTCAAACACTGGGAAACAGCATATAGAGCAGGGGTCTCAAACTCAAATCACCTTGAGGGCTGCATGAGGACCAGTAGAGGGCTGTATGAGGATTAATACAGTAGCCTGGGGGCCCCAGCACTGAAACCTTTCCATACAGTGATTTTGAAAATATCCGTAATGGTTGTCTCACTGCAGGCCGCAGGAAATAGCTTTAAGGGCCGCATGTGGCTTATGGGCCATGTATTTGAGACTCCTGATATAGAGGAAGGTGAGGTCAAATCACCTGTTGTAATGGGAGAAGAATCCATAGGTCACGATTTAATTCTGCTTTCACATAATTGAATCTGCATATCAGTTCCAATTCTGCTGTTTCTCTTTGATGTCTTCATGTCCTACTGACTTGCTTGAGCATAGTTGTTAACAATCAATCAAAGAGTGATTACAAAGACTGAAGTGCTCAGCTACTGGTTTTCGAGTGTTGTGATTTCTGATGTCAGTTTTGTGCCCATTGATTCTTTTGTGTAGAGACCGTCCATAGATAAGGAAGAGGGCATTTCTGGCACATGATGGCATAAATCACATTTGTGGATGAGCACATGAATGAGCCCTTGATGGAGTATCTGGCTTGATTAGGACCTATGATGGTCTCTTTTGTGTAAAGTTGCCAATGTGGTTTGTGGTAGGGGTATGTGCCTGTTTTAATGTTTCTGTTGTTAGGTCTATAGTTGCTGGTATCTGTTTAAGGTTAGGTGACTGTCTGTAGGCAAAGAGAGGTCTGTTTCCTAAGGCTTGAGAGTGTGAGGGATCAACTTGTAAAATAGGCTGGAGGTCCTTAATGATCTGTTGTAGAGGTCTGACTTGGGGGTTGTATGTGATGACCAGTGGCATTCTGTTGTTTTCTTTCTTGCGCTTCTTCTGTAGTAGTTGACTTCAGGGTACCCGCCTGGCTCTGTCAATCTGTTTCTTCACTTCCACAGGTGGGTACTGTAGTTTTAAGAATGCTTGATAGAGATCCTGAAGGTGTCTGTCTCTGTCAGAGGCATCAGAGCAAATGCAGTTATATCTTAGGTCTTGACTATAGACAATGGATCGTATGGTGTTTTGGATGAAACCTTGAGGGAGGGAGGTAACAATATACATCAGTAGGTTTTTGGTATAGGGTGCGGGTGATGTGCCCATCCTGAATTTGTACTGTAGTGTCCAGAAAGTGGATCTCCTGTGTGGAGTGTTCTAGGCTAAGTTTGATTCTGGAGTGGAAATTGTTGAAATCTCTGTGGAAATCTTCAAGAGCATCCCTAGCATGGGTCCAGATGACTGAAGATGTCATCAGTGTAGCATAAGTAGAGGAGAGGTGCTTTGGGATGAGACTTGAGGAAATGTTCTAAGTTGCCCATAAAAATGTTGGCACATTGTGGGGCCATGCAGGTACCCATAGCAGTGCCCCTGAATTGAAGGTATAAATTATCCACAAATCTGAAATGGTTGTGGGTGAGTACAAAGTCACAAAGTTCAGCCACAAGGTGTGCTGTGGCATCATCTGGGTGGGTTCTTCTAATAGCTTGTAATCCGTCTTTGTGCGCCATGCTGGTGTAAAGGGCTTCTTCATCCATAGTGGCCAGAATGGTGTTTTCTGGAAGCTCATAGATGGATTGGATTTTCCCCAGGAAGTCCGTGGTGTCTCTAAGATAGCTAGGAGTATTGACAGCATAGGGTGTGACAAGGGAGTCCACATAGCGGGATAAGCCTGCTTGAAGACTGCCAACGTCTGAGATGATAGGGCATCCAGGGTATCCTTTTTTATTCACCTGCTCATCCACCAGTGTGATTTATGCCATCATGTGCCAGAAATGCCCCTCTGCCTTATATAATGGACTAACACAGGCTTGTCCAATCTGCAGCCTGGGGAGCAAACTCCAGCCCGCCAAAGGCTTTCATCTGGCCTGTGGAGTGCTGCCACAAGGAGCCTGGGAGCTGGGGCTGTTCAGGGCCCTTGTCAGTTTCCCGCCCTGTGCACAGCACAGCTACAGGGAGCTGTGGCATGGCTGGAGAGCTGTTCAGGGGCTGGGTTCAGCCCCTTGTAAGTGAGCATGAGGCAGGTAAAGGAGGAATGCCCTGAGCAATTTAAAATCCTGAACTTGACATCCCCCTCCCCACCAAGTTCTGCTCTCCTCCCACACCCCTAATCCCAGCACCGCTGTCTTGCCCCTGACCTTAGTGGCAAAAACTCTTCTTTAGAGATTGCTACCCCTCAATGTTTCTGGTACAGAGATGCTCAATGCCAAAACCTGTGACCCCTGCATAACTACCAGGGTTTCTGTCCTGTCTCTGTTCTCTCTCCCTCTCCCCAGCACTGCTCTCCTTTCCCTGAGCAGTGCTTGGCAGGGAGTGAGGAAAGCAGAGCTGGTGGAGTCCCTGTCAGGAAGTAGCTAAGTCCTGCCACCCAGCTGCTCTGCTTCCCTCACTTCACCTCTTTCCTTCCCCTTCTTTCCCATGCTCCCCTGTCCTGCCTTGCTTCCTGCCACTCTGCCTTCTTGTCATACACAGTGCAAGCAAAAGCAATGCCAAATACACTAATCATTATTTTATTAAAGTTTATTAAGAAAGATTGATTTCTTCATCTTATCTATCAAAAATTTTCTCACCAGCCCCACAACTGAGAAAAGAATTGCAATGTGGCACCTCACCCTAAAAGGTTGGACACCCCTCAACTAACAGGACAGTCTCTGTGCAAAAGAATCAATGGGCACAAAACTGACATCAGAAATCACAACACTCAAAAACCATTTGCTGAGCACTTCAATCTTCCTAATCACTCTCTTGATTCTTTGTTAACAACTGTGCTCAAGCAAGTCAGTAGGACATGAAGACATCAAAGTGAAACAGCAGAACTGGAACTGATATGCAGATTCAGTTGTATGAAAGCAGGAGTCTTTTCCCATTACAAGTGATTTGACCTCACCTTCCTCTGTGTGCTGTTTCCTAGTGTTTGAATCTTAACAACTGCTTTGATTTGCTGTTACAGTGTGACCAGATCCCATGACTTACACTTCCCTGCATTTATTTTCCTCCCATGCTGTAACTTCCTTCATCTTCAAAGCATCTGACAAAGTGGGATGTTCTACCACAAAAGCTTGTGAGATAAATAAATGTGTTAGTTTTTAAGTGCCATGGGATTCCTTGCTTGTTTTACTAAACTAGCCTAACATGACTACCTCTTGGAACTTTCCTTACCAAGATTCCCTGCTGTTTCCAGATTCTACTCCATTCATTTCTATCTAGTGAACAAGATTCCCTGGTTGAAACCATCAAAGTCACATTGAGAATTTTGCCACACATTTCAAACTAAAATAAATGGGAGTTGTACAGTTAAATACCCAAGCAGCTTTGAAACCTCAGTTCCTGAAGGCAAAATAATTTCAAATTCGGTGCAAGAGAAAACTATCTGGATCAAATAAAGGAATAATGGGTCCAAACACAACAGTAAAACTATTGCAAACTGTGATGTTTTGGCCCATTACTGTAGAATACCCTGGACTAAGCCTGTCCTAGTCTCTCCACTTCCCACAGACTTTTTTTCAAATCTGTTTGCATTCCTTCTTCTGGGCAGATTCTCTGATCAATTCTTTATCTCATCTTTGCACAAAGTCCCAGATTCATAGGCAACACACTACAAGCAGCCCACCTATCAACAGATCTTATTTCACTAGCTCATGAAATGAGACTTATTTTGAAAATAAACTAAAAGAATAGTGTTTTACATGATTAAACAGTACAATATCTTAATGTCACACTGCATGTGAGTTACCACAGAGCACATAACAAAGGCTCTATTGTGGTGCTCCAGTGGAACTAATGATTGAAGTAAAGAAATAGTATGTCACAAACAGATTCAAGAACATTCCCACAGTTGTATGAACCAGCCTGAACCCAGTGAACAGGGTGAGCTAGGGGTAGCACGTGTGGATTTTCATAGTTGTGATGCAGAAAAATCAAAAAATATTACTTTTTGATTGATGACTCAGGAAACTGTCTAAAAATGATAGCCACGCATGGTCAGATATATATTATTTCTATAACACCAGCACTTAGAAGCCAAGATCAGGATTTTGCCTCTGTGTAAAGATGAAGTGAGAGAAAGTTCTGGCTGAAAGAACTTACAATTTAAATTGGCAAGACACAATAAGGGTGCAAGACAAAACAGTGTGAAAGTGACTTGTCTAAGGCAATGGTCTGCAACCTGTGGATCTTTGGCTGCTCCCTTGTGGCTCTGGGCCCCACACCACCCTCACTGGGCGATCTTGCAGGTGGCCTAGTCCAGGCTCTGAGACTCCACCACTAGGGGAACCTCTGGGTATCCCTCTTCTGGCTCCACGTCCCCCTCCGCCCCCCTTCAGCAGGTACCCTGGCCCAGCTCCCTGCACCAGGTGGCTACACCCACTGTGACTCTCAAAACACTTGGTTGGTGAAGGAATTTTTAAAAATGGCTTTTCTTATCTTTTGGGTTGCTGACCCCTGGTCTAAGGTAACACAACAGGTTAGTGGCAGAATCAGGAGTAGAAATCAGCTTTCCCAACTCCTGTCCATTGCACCACACTGCCTCCTTTGATCAAGACGGCACACTGGATCACCTCATACTGTCTCTCACTCCTTCTATTCACTCCTTACAGTAACTACGTAAGTTAGCTGAGTAAACATGCAGAGCATGATAAAAAGAAACTTGCAAAGGGCCGTAAAGGGCATAATGACTACTGGTAAGATGAGGATATGTGCGTTCCTGGCTCCTAGCATGACCTTGGATCAGTGGACCACACCTGTGTCTATTCAATAGACCAAAAACCCTTACAAAACATAGTCATAGGAACTCACTGATTTTCTTTGCTATAGGCTTACATTATTGTTATTGGCATTCAGAGGGTTTAAACAAAAACCTACAGAGAACGGAAATTACAGGGGAGGTTCTGAGTCATTTTCTTACGTTGCTTTCTGTAAATACTTGGTTAGCTCCTGCAATTTGTTTAGCACTCATGTTTCATGATGAGTATTATAATGTATTTGTTAGGCATCATCCTATAACCCTGTTGGCCTACAAGGCACTTCATCACTGCACAGCATGATACAAAGAA